>QVAJ01000336.1:86312-102985 GCA_003546035.1 Mixornis gularis
GCCTCCTCCTTTTCTGTGCTGAATGTAAAAGATTTGGATTCTCTAAACTCTGAACAGGCCCCTTGATCCCCTCTGTGCAGCAAACCCAGTCCCAGTATTTAATGCCCRCTCAGATCAAATATTGCTGCCTGGAGGAATAAATTTCACCAGAATTAAACCATTCACTGCTAAATCAGCAGCAAAGGAGCCCATATTCCTTTTAAATTCTGGATTCCTCACTCTAGATTGAAAGAGCAGACATTTGACAGATCTTGTTCACCATACTGGAGTGACTGGGAGCACTGGGAGCTCCAGGCTGCTGCTCCCTGAAGTTTATCTGGGAGCCAGATCCAAACAAAGGCTGCAACAGGAGCCAGCTGTTGACACTCTGCGTCACGAGCTGCATATTAAATGATTCATCAAATGCTGTGTCACAACCTGGATAAAGTCCTTAAAACACGGGGCCCTCCTCCGTTCYTTTTGTTTTTAGCAGCAAAAAATATCTGGATAAACCCACCCTTGCTGGAACAGCCTTTCTTCCCACAAACCACTCCCCGTTTAATGCAAATATTCCACCTAAATCGTTATTAGGGGAAAACGCCAGTCACCAAATTTCAGTAAATAGTACTGAAATAAATAAGCAAAAATTATTGTTTATCCAGTGTAAAATTCAGGAAACAAAACTTGAATAAATAAATAAATAAATGAAATAAAATGGACCAAGAACATTTTGGAAAATGAAATAATAGATGAGTAAATAATTTCCCTGGCTGCTGTGGAACGGCAACGTGTTATTGTAACCTGCCTTGTATGCTCCGTGTAAAGCACTGTAAATTATGATTTGAAATTATCATGTTAGATTAGGTTTTCTGCAGCTTAATATATTGTAATATAATATAATTGCTCAATGCAAATGAGCTACTGTACAGCTTTGGCGTGGGGCTGTTCTGGAGCCGAGCATTTTACACATCACGGTGAAGTGCAGGTTATTAAGAAACAAATTGTAACGAAGCTAAATTTAGTTGGGAGCCAAGATCCCGTCACTGCATGGCAGTGGCAGTGCCAGGAGGTGTCTCAGGGAGCTCTGACACCAGAGCTCCAAGCAGCCCAAGCAGCTCCACACACACCTGCTCAGGTAAGAGCTCCCTTCCCACCACTGCTCACGTGGGTCTCCTTACCTGGAAGTCATGGAATGCTGGAAAGTCACTAAAGTTGTGGCTCCAGATCCCAACTGCCAAAAACCCTTTCCAAATTAAACCACCCAGAGCTGATCGTGTTCCCACATTGCTCCCATGGAGGAGGGTTTGGGCTCAGGGCACATCGCCACTGCAGGACCAGGGGGGACATGGAGGTGACACAAGAGTTAGAAACAATGACATGAGTCTCCACACCCTCCAGGACCAGCCACAGAATCCTGGAATCGTTAGGGCTGGAAGAAGCCTCTGGATCAGGCCACTGCCAAGGCAGGGCCACCCAGAGCAGRTGACACAGAGACACATCCAGGTGGGGCTGGGATGTCCCCAGAGGTGGAGACCCCACGGCCACCCTGGGCATCTGTTCCGGGGCTCTGCCACCMTCAGTGGGGCAGAACTTGCTGTGTTTTATTTTATCACTCCTTGTCCTGTCACTGGGCGCCACTGGAAAGGCTCTGGCACCATCCTGTGCCAGCCCTTGGAGTTATTTGTGTGGATGGATGAGATCCCCTCTCAGCCTTCCCTCCCCTGGATCCAGCCACCCCTCGTGCCGGTGACCCCGCGACCCGCCCGACAGGCAAAGCTTTCCCTCCTCATTTCCATCCCCGAGGCACAAAAAAAACAAGAGTTGCTGGTAGATGTGCCAGGAGAATGCACTTCCTAAATAATACATTGGCTTGTAAATTGTCCATCCAACTGTAAATTCCAGAAGAAAAATTAAAATGTGTTTCTTCAGCCCTTTCCGCGCGGCGCCGGCTCGGCGCGGCGGCATCCCCGCGTCCCCCCAAAAGCACGGGCACTGATGGGTTGGGTCCAGAGCAGGAAAAACCTGCTCCAAAGCAATTCATTATTAATGCCAGAATATTCTTGCTAAACAGTTCTGATTATTTCACAAGAAAGAGGTCAAGGTATTGGAGAAAGGGATTTAATCAAATAAACTCTCAATCTCTCTCCAAATAGCATTTTCATCCGGCTGCATGTAAATTCATCAGCTGACTCGCCTCCCAATGCCCAGGCAAGGTTAATCTGCTATGACTGTTAAAACTTCTCGGAGACGCCTTTGGAATAACGATTTACACCGGGATGAGCCGTGCCACTCACCCCAAACTATTTCCTCATCCTCTTCCTCAAAGTTTGGCCCGGCCCTCGGCGTCTCCGCCGGCAGAGCAGGAGCTGAACCCCCTCCTGGGCTGCACCTCGGGGACCCCACAAAGAACTCCTGGTTTCTGCTCAACTCTCTGGGCTTTGATGGCCATCAACAGCTCGTTCCAAGCTGCCCCACAGCGAATATCCTGCCCTGGGCAGAGGGAGAACGGTGGATTTTCAGGAATATTTCCTACACCACCAAAGCACTCGTGCTGGGAAACAAAGCAGTGTGGGCATAGACGGAGAGGAAATGGAATTTTTCTGGTATTCTGAGTTCAATATTGCCCTGCTTTGCTTAAATAAGGAGCCGAGGAATTTATCCCGGCCGTATCCCAAGGTGAATTTCGTGGCAAACACTAATAATCCCTCCTGGCCACTCCGCACTTATTAGGCAAACCCTGCCTCCTAGCAGTGCAAATCTACGTGTGTTTTTAAAAAGGATCTTTGTGAACTTCATGTTTAAACACAGGATTATGATATAGCTGTAAACTGCACATCCGATCAGAAATGGAGAATGCAATTTTGGGGTTTGTTAGAAAAAAAAAGAAAAAAAAAATCCCAAATGCCTTTTGATCCGGAGCTAAAAAGGGAACTGAAGTACAGCAGGCAGGCAGGATTAGTCTCACCTCTGTTTTTTGCTCTCTTGACTCTAAGCCTGGCCACAGATTCTGCATCTGGTGGAATATTCTGTAGATATCTTTGCCCAGCCAKGTCGGGTTTATGAGGAGATGCTCCTGAGAGCCTCAGCGTGGCACAGAGAAGCTTCTCCAGCCTCCCACGCTGCCCAGCAGTCCCCAGGCAAGCCCAGGCACACCTTCCTCTAATTTTATTTCTCCTAAAGGCCACTCTAATTTATTTGTGCTGCRCACAGCCCCGCACCTGGATCCCCCACACCCCCGTGCCTCGAGAAGTCTCAGACAACGTTCCCTGCTGAAAATCCGGGAGCATTCCCGCAATCCACGGTCTCCATCTCTCTACAAGGAGCCGGCAGCTGCAAACTCTGCCTCACCCGGGGAGGAGGTGTTGTGATGCTGCTGCTCCGTGCCCCCGGTGCTCCCCGCAYCTCTCTGGAAGCTCAGACACCATTTTACATGAGGATGCTTTCTAAAAAGCCCGGTGTAACTGTCTAATTAAGAGCGGAGTGATTGGCTGGTTCATGGACTCTGTGACAGTTCTGACAAATACACATATTGGCACAGCCCTAACCTCACTTCACAGTTTGCAACACAAAGATGGTATTTCCAGAAATGTGCAGAACACTCTGATACAAAGCTTCACCTTGTCTAGTGCTATTCCATTTAATTTTTTATTAACTGCCTGAACATATGCCATTCTAGGAGAGGGTAATAGTTACAAAATGTCAGCAGAAACATTTAAACTGCTCAAATGTAAATGATTTTATAAATTTGTAATGAAAGGTAATTGTCATGTGGGAAAAGTAACAGAAAAACAGATATGTGTAAATGTAAAACTGGCAAAAAAATACATCTGACTGGTCGAAGGCAGCAAAATCTAAGCGTGTTTTAATGACCACTGTAAGGAGTATTTAAATAAAATTAGCTTCATAAGCAGAAAATGTGAATTCTATAATATTTTATTTTCTAACATTAGCAAAGTTCATAATAATGAAAAGACCTCATGGAACTTTAATGYGCCCAAATTCATTAAACAGTAGGACCATTAAGATTCCTCACCTCATTTTAAAAAACAAATAAATCAAGTCAGATAACATAAATACAAAGCCGGCGCGCCGGCAGAGCCCGGGCTTTAAAAAGACCAATATTGGAGCACGCTCAGTTTCTTTACTTTCCGCTAAAATGAGAAACAATTTGGTGATTAATCCCTTCAGCGATGCCGTGCTGGGTCAGTGCTCCCCGAGATGTCAGCCACGAGAAGACTCGGGCAGCAGAGAGGAGTTTATTTTTTTTTTTATAATTTTTTTTTTTCCCTCAGCCACCACACAGAGCAACCACCTCCCAGCCAGGTTTGCGGGCAACCATCTTTAAATGCTTGAGCTGCTCTGCGTGGCCATGACAAGATTTGCAATTCCCCACGTTTATTTACACGCCATCACCCCAAGTAGACATCAGATGGAAGCGGCGTGGTCGCGGCTGACCCCAGGGTAGCGGCTGTCTCTGCCGATCGCGCTCGCTGCTGCTCGGCGCCTGAACCCCGCCGCCCGCCCCGGCCGCGTGCACGCTGCGCCGCGCCGCAATAAAATTAGCAGAAGCTTGTCAGGGGATATTTTCTACTTTTACGCTGACGCACACTGGACAAACACGTCCGTGTTTCGGGGGACTGAGGAGGCTCCTGCTCTGCGGGRAAGGACGGCGGCGGGGTGCAGCTGGAGGCCCATGCGCGGCACCCCATGAAGGCCGCCTTGCTTCCCCTCTCCCTGGATCAGGGAATTAAAAAAAATAATAAATAAAAATTACCACTCAGTTTTGTTTTTATTGTTTTCCTACTTCCTCCTTAGCCCTGCGTAAGCCTGGACACGCAGGACGAGTTACTGAGCCRGTTTTATTTTTATTGTTTTCCTACGTCCGCCCCTGCGTAAGCCTGGACACGCAGGACGAGTTACTGAGCCAGAAACGGATAGAGAACGGGAATCCATCCTGTTCCCAAGGCAGGAGCTGGGGGGAGGAAAGGCCCTTCGCMGCCTGTGGAGGATGCACAAATTGCCTGGTACCTGCAGCCCACGTCAGWGCTCACCTGCCACCCTGCTGCCCCCGCCAGCCAGAGCTGCATTAATTTTTTTTTAAGGGCTTTCGCAAATAAACGAAAGAAAACGCTCGTTTGTTTCGGAATCGGGAGCCTGGGGAGGCTAACGCGGTAAATAGGGGAAATTTACCATCCGTAATGGGAACATTTTTAAATAAAACCACCTAATATGTTTAGTAATCTACACCAATGTAATTTTATTAGCTATTCAGTGCAGTTCTTACATCAAACAGCCTCAGAAGCCCCAGGATCATTTTATATTCACTGGAAGACAGAAAGAAATCCAAAACCTAGTTAAATAAATTGTTCATTTATTCCTTTCCTTTTATGCACCAAGATCTACATGTGGTCATTAATTATAAAGAGACTATTATAGCACCATATTTTCATTCAATACGATGTCCTGGTATATATCAAAGAAGTCCCATAATTAAAACAGAAGGGCCACAATGACAATTAAAATTACAATCTATATGGGGAAAGAAAGTACAGTTCTGCAATTTTTCACCCTGTCACTGTCAGCACCGGGGGATATTCCAGTCACGTCTCTTGTAAAGCAGCCTAAATTCTTCTTCACCAATGCAACCTCAAAAGCATTATCAGCACCTAAGCAAAAGCCTATGCAAGTATAATTTAATACCAAGCCACAGTTTGCAAGTAATAGCGTATAAAGTGATATTTAAGTGGTGTTTTAAGCACACTTCTGATGGCTACAGCCGCCTTTTACTGGTAAATGCGTTTTCCTTTGAGTAGTGATTATGAGTCCTGGGTGAAGAGGTCCTGTGTGCAGGTCTGCCTGTAAGCCTTACTTCCAGCTGCCAATCTTTACTTCACAGTGAAGAAAAAGCCACATAGCACCTTGTTCTTACTCTTGTAGGCTGTCATCCCCTGAGCCTGATAACTGCAAAATCATTTCCACATAACACTTTTCTGCTTCTGCCTCTTAAACCTCGAGACCTACACATTGTGCACGCACCCGGCACCCCCGGCGGTCGGCCCCCCAGAGCCGCCGCCGCCCCGGCCTCTCCCCCCAGCCTGTTTTTAACACTTATCCCCAGTAAATATCTGCATTAATGGAGTGGGGGGCCCCCGCCGCAGCAATGTGTGTTTGCTACAATTTATTGTCTATAAAAGTCAGGAGCGGTGAGTTATTACAGCTAAAACTGTGTTTTTCTTTATAATAACTCCGAACCGAGCACTCACATATGAAGCATGCAATGGAGATGGAGAAGGTTTTGTATAATAAAACGGTGACATGGTCATTTTTCCCAGTTTTGCATTACACAGACACACTCATGCATGGTGCTTTTTAAATTCTTATTATATGGGAGGTCGGGAGGTCGAATGTCAGAAAGTACTGTTAATTTCACGGGGTTAGGGGAAAGTAAATTCACAGGGAATACAGATCACTTAGCACAGAGAAGCAGCTCCTCTGAAGTTTGGGTTTACATTTGTTAACCATATCCTTCAGCTGACGAACCATTGAGACCGGGGGTGACACGGTGGGCCCCGCTGTAATGGCTTGACACGCCGCGRGGACAGCGGGGACGGCGGGGACACGGCGCGGGGCCGCAGCCRCCGGGACCGAGCGGAGCGTGGTGCCATTTGGGCTGGATGCTGAAATTACACGGGAAGCGGGCGAGATGCCTTAAAGTTCAACCTGACAGGGAATGTAAAATATATTCCTGTCTCCGTTCGGCGGGAAGGGAGAATCCTGCAGCTTCCCAGAGTCTCTTAAAGCGCTCCCCAATATATCATCGGGGGCTGAAGGACGGGATGAGCGTGCAGGCTTGGGTTCGCTATAGGATGCTCTGATGGATCATTTTTTTACTCTATTTTTTTGCTGTTGATGTTTCAGGGTTTGGGTTGGGTTTTGTTGGTTTTTTTTTTCTTCCCCTCTCAGTGGCAAAATAAAATCGTGGAAAGCAGAAGAAAATTGAGAGGATCTCGGTTTTACAAATAACAGGGGAGTGGTGATAAAACACGGCGACGGAGCTGCTCTTTTGCCAAGAAAAATTCAGAAGCTACTTTTCTTTTATTWAAAAAAAAAAAAAGCCATTCGCTTGATAAAAGCCACCATCTTCACATGCAGTTGAAAGTAATAAACAATTAAAAAATGCAAGGGTCTGTTCAATCAAAGGTGTTGCCTTTGACCTTGTCATTGTCTCTACTGAAAGTTCAACTCAAGGGTGCCATGAGGCCCACACTCTACATCCATGTGTGAGTGCAAGAAAGGGAAAAATCCAATAAAACAAACCAACCCCCCCAAATTTACTCAAATGACCACATTTCAGGAGACAGACGGGATTATTCCCTGTGAGGAATGTGCCAGGCCCACGCTGGGCTGGGGCTGGGTTTCTGCGTTGGTGTCTTGTGCAAGATTCCTCTGAGTCAAAAGCGAGCCCAGGCTCAGCTGCCCCCTCGTAATTAGATTTTAATGAGTCAGGCTGGGTGTTTGTGTTTTGGCAGCGGGTTAATGGTGTTAACATTTCCCTGCTCACAACTGGCCCCGGCAGGGCAGAGCCGCCGGCTGAACTTCCCCCTCTGGAGCTGCCCGGGAGCCGGGATGGGGCCGGGGAGGGGCATTCCCCAAACCCCGCCGCGGCTCCAGGGGATACAGCAGYGCCGGGGGAACATTTTCAACCCATGAATCCGGTGGGGTTTGGGTTTTGGGCTTTCCCAGTCTCTCTCTTCCTCTGCACCCAAAGTGAGCCCAGCACCATCTCTCTCCCAAACCAACGCTCCCTCAACTCGCTCAGGCAGGCACAGCAAACACACATATATTATAGATTATATAGATATTTTATTAAAGATGCATTATTAACTTTGCAGTGGTGTATTCCACGAGCTGCCTGCTATAATTAAAAACTTTTCTCTCCAATCCCCTTTCCTGCGAGGAGCCTGTTGCCTGAAGATTTAATCCTTCATTACCAGTTAAAACAAAATCACCAATTAGGCACATGAACACGTCTGTATTAATCTCATTAAGGTGATGGCACCAAATAAATTGGAACTATTTTTGTGCTTTTACTGTGTTCCTATGGCTTTATCAGGCCCTGTGGTCATATACAAAGACCTTGCAGCTCAGTCATTTAGAGTCATTCGGTTGTGGACTAAATGTGGCATTACCATCTATGGCTGAAAATTGCTTTCAGCTTTTAAACTGCACTGACTAGTCTGTAGTTAATCTTAGATCATTCACTTGCAAAATTAAATGAGCCAGAACGATGGTTCGTCTTTTTTTTTTTCTTTTTTTTTCTTTTTTTATTTTTTGTAAAATAATACATCACAAAACACTTATTTGCCCTGCCCAAAAGAGAGATCAAATTCATTTAAAATCCCATAAACCAGAGTTGTGAATTTTTAATTTTATTTAGGAGCACAGGAATAGAGGGGGAGCTATCTTTGCACAGCACATCACGGCTATAAATTTACATACAGAACATAGTTTGATGCCTAACCAACCTTTAATCTACCTTTGATGTATACTCCTCCTTCAGTAGGCATCACGTGAGGCACCTTATTAATGCAAATGTAAGAAGGATTGTTTGGGATCTCTGATGTAATTAGCCATAAACCACGTTTAAAAGGAAAGGGGGAAAAAAAGCACTTCCTTTGTCACCGCGGCTGAGCACAGAGGTGCACGTGGAGATGGAGATCGCRGAATCAAAGGCTCTTCCAGGCTGAAAAAGACCTTTAAGGCCACCAAGTCCAAGCCAGCGATGCTCCAAAAAGAGCTGCAGCCATGAACCCGTGGCAGGGCCCTTGTCCCCGGCCTCCTGCTTCCCCTGAGCCCGGATTATCCCTCCGGCTCGAACGGTATTCCACCAGAAAAAAAAAACCAAAATAAAAGTGAAGCACAGCCCGGTTAGTTCTTAACTTCCCAAACAGCACAAGTCAGGAAACAATTAATTCCTGTTCCTGCCGCCGGTGAAACCAATGACGATTTTGCATTTTAAATTAATATTCAGGCCACCTTCTCCAAGTTCCCCTTAGAGTCTGCTTTTGCCCTGCTGCACCACCGTGGCTGCTGTCTCCACTTGGCACTGTTATTACCGTAATTATTATTATTATTATTATTCCTGTGTTGCAAATATCAGCCGGCCATAAGGACGGGGCTGGCAGCGGCTCTCGGAGCTGGCACAGCTGTCGGGGTGGGCTGGAAAAGGGGCYGAAGGTTCCCAGGGCGGCTCCGGAGTGGAGATGGGGGTGAGGCTGCTCTGTCACCGCTGCGCAGGGGCAGCCTCGGGCTGCGGGCAGGGAAAGGCACGAAATAAATCAATAAATGAGGCAGGAACCAAGCACCGGGTCGGGAAGGGCCGAGGGATGGTGCCGACACCAGCGGGGGTGTGCAGAGCCCGGGGTTGGATTCCCGGGGGGATAAGGCGGCGGCAGCTCGTTCCTCCCGGGTGCCAGCGGGAGATACGAGCCCGCCGTGCCGCGGGGGAGCGGCTTCCAGCCCGAGGAACAACAACAGCGCGGGGCTCCGCTCCTGCCCAGCCTCGCCCCGCACCGCCAGCTCCTGCTTTCACCCCAAATCTTCCCCCCGAAATCCCGATTTTCCCCGGAGCACCGCGCTCCGCTCCGTGCCGCAGCCGCGCCGCCTCGGGACCGGCGGGAGCGGGGGGACAGCGGAGAGCGAACAAACCAATCCCCGCCGCATTTATCCCCTTTGGCATCGCTCGGGCACTTTCTCCCCAAAGTTTCYCGGCGAGGAGGGGCCGGGAAGCGGCAGAGTCGGGCACATCTGGGGCAGGATGGCACAGCCGGGACAGAGCCGGGACAGTGCCGGGCACAGCCGGGAACAGCTGGGACAGAACCGGGCACAGCCCGGGCAGGGTGGCACAGCCGAGCCAGGGTAGCACAGCTCGGGCAGGGTGGCACAGCCCGGGCAGGGTGGCACAGCCCAGGCAGGGTGGCACAGCCCAGGCAGGGTGGCAGAGCCCGGGCAGGGTGGCAGTGCCCGGCTCTCCCGGCTCGCTGCCGCCGCAGCCGCCGCCTGTGTGCGAGCGGAGGATGCGGCTCCATCTCCGGCCGTGGCAGCGGCAGAGCAGCCCCGCGCTGCCGATCAGCTCCGGCAGGAGCCATCGGAAAACGAAGATTAAGAATAGATCTCTCGGTAATTTGTAATAGTGATTCCCGCCCCCTCCCCGCCAAGAAATCAAAGTTTACTCCAATCGCTCTCTCGCAGGAATGATATCGAGGAATGATAAATTTTTATCTGCATGGAATAATATTCTAAGATAAAGCTGCTATTCTCATAAAAATATATTTAGCCGGTAGTTTTTACTCTTCAGAAAAAAAAATCTGCATATTTTGTTTATTCTGGAAAATATTCTTTTTTTTTTTAATAGCCTGAACCAAATAATTTCTCATTTTTACAGGCTTCACTTCACTTTTCTCACAGTGAATAAATTGCAACTTATTTCCATGAAATTCACAGATGACACAGATCTTTATTTTGCATAAAGGCATAGAGAAGTGTCTAATATCTTCAATATTCATCCGCTAAGTGGACATTTGCATTGGGTTAGCAGGGAGAAGGAGCCCCGGCCCTCCCGCGGTGACAGCTGTACGGAGGGATGACATCTGACAGCTGTGACAGTGCTGACGGGAGGCTGGGATGGCTCCCGCATCCCTGATCCAATTACGGCACACATCCCTCTGACAGGGCCGCCAGCCGCTCCCGCCCGGGAGGACACTATTGATCTCTTGTCAGAGCCAGCCCCGCGCTCCGCTGCCCGAGCCCCGCCAGCCGCGGCAAAAGGGCCGGGCCGGGCCGGGCTGGGCCGGACTGCAGGTGGGGCCGGACGGGCACAGGCGGCCAGCCCGCTGCTACCACGGTGTCACCCTGCCCTGGAACGGTGCCACCCGGCAGTGCCACCCTGCCCTGGCATGGGGAGAGCTCTGCCGTGCCACCGTGCCCTGGCACGGGGACAGCTGGCCCTGCCACCCTCCCCTGCCATGGGGACAGTCCACCCATGCCACCCTGCCCTGCCATGGGGACAGCCCTGCTGTGCCACCCTGCCCTGCCACAGTGCCATCCTGCCCTGCCATGGGGACAGTCTGCCTGTGCCACCCTGCCCTGCTATGGGGACAGTCCACCCGTGCCACCCTGCCCTGGCACAGGAAAGGGTCGCTGCCATCAGCTGGGCTGGCAGGGCAAGTAACTCCAGAGCCCAAAGGCACACAGTGACCCCAGGGTGCTCTGCTCTGCTCCTCCAGCACTGCCACAGCCAAAGTACAGAGCCTGAGCCTCCTCCTCCTCCTCCTCCTCCTCCTCCTCCTCCTCCTCCTCCTCATCCTCCCCCAGCCCAGGCAATGCAGCGCTGAGCCCGAACTCTCCGTGAAACCCTCAGTGATCAGAGCCAGGAACAAACCAGCCCCCACAGCCATGGCACACCTTGCGTTTGGCCAAGAGTTTACAACTCACTGTCAGTAAAACCCACCAAATGTTTGGGGTTATCATGTTATTCACAAGTTTCCCTAAGATCTTTAACAGTTCAAAGCAGAATTATTTTTCGAGATCCTTGTTGTGCCACTGCTTTCTCCACAGAACACTCCAACCAGGTTTGTTCCAGCACCCTCCTACATTCCAGAGCAAGCAGAGATGGGGATTTCAGTCTCCTCTGAGAAGAGCAGAACAGAGCAGACCCAGGAGCGTGTGGACACTTCAAATGTGGACATTTTGACCAAAACAGAGGTGAGAGCAGAAAAACTCCCTGAGAGCAACAAGGGACCTTCCCAGGCCATGGTGCTGCACTGCCAGGGCAAGGGGAGGTACAAACACACCAGACAGGATGGGCTGGAGTTCTTCAGAAGCGTCAGAAAATCACAAAATGAAACCTTTCTTTTCCAAGAACCCCTCAGAGCTGGGCATCCTCCCTCCCTGCCTGGCTGTTTTATCCCAGGCTGGTGGGGCAGCCCCACAGGGTGATTTCAATATTGGTGCTGCTCCCTCCAGCTTCTCTCTGGCCAGGCTGCTCAGCAGCAACCCCACGCTGCCAGCTAGATGTCATTATAAACAAAGTTATTGATTACCTCCCTCCAGCTGCATTGGAACCTGCAGACAAACTGTGACTTGCTCCCGTGCTATGATTTTATTGATCAGAGCAATCCAGCTGCCAGTGCTTTCTGGAGAGTAAAAAATAATAATAATAAAAAAACCCCCCACCCCAGCCTTGCTACATGTTCCCTTTGCCCACACACGGAACAAAACACAATTTTTAAGGCTGAAAGATAATTTTTAAATTTTTTCCCCCTTTTTCAAAATCCTTTGATAATAAAATAAGTATTTCTTGTCTTTCAACAAAGCATTCCAGTCTGCCAGCTTTGGGGTGAGACTGCAACCATCTCCCACCAATCTGTGTCCAAATTCCCCCAGGGGCTGTGGCCACCAATGTTTCACTGAAAAAACAAAAAAATAAATTAAAATTTTTTATCAGTTCTATTTCATTAAGTTTAGGGCTCCCTGGAAAGCAAAGTGTGCATCCACAGGCTTTGGTCACTGCTTCAAATCCAAACATTTGGTTACAGTTCCTCAAATGCCAATTTGATTATGGTTCCTCAAATGCCAACGGGTGCTTCATGAAGGTTTTTGGGTCCATGCCCCAGCCAGGTCGTTCCATGGAGTTTTGTGAGGTTAGAACCATAAATTCACTGAACAAAGTTTTTCTCAGACTTAAAACTCCCTGCCAGAGCTCATTTCCTCCCGAGAGTGACACTCACTGCCAGGATAAACACCTGAGAAATGCACAAATTTCTCTGCTCGGTGTTAATCAGGAAGGATGGCAAAATGYGCAGGCAGGAATTTGAAAAGCAAATGGCTTCAAGTGTTTGGAAATGCAGTTCACACCTCCCAGGCAGAAGCAGTMGGGGCTTCTTGTTGTTGTTTGGGTTTTGGTGGGTGGTTTTTAACTCTTTCTGACACAGTTTGACTCGACACAAAACTATCTCAAGGTAGGAATTGTTGCTTTAGCAGGCCCCCAGAAGGAGTGGGATCTGAGCCCTGCTCATCACCAGTGCTGAGCAGAGCTGCTGGAATATCACATGCAATGGAAAAAAAACCCCTCTAGAGCTTTCTTTGGTACTTTCTTAAATAAAAACAGGAATTGAGCTTTACACCTGAGTTACTGAAGTGTCACCTGAGGCAGAAGTGCACACGTTCAGTCCTGGGGATGAAAACAGAGACCCCAATCCGTGCAGAAATGGGAGAGCACAGAGGCCAAACCCTGACTCTGGATAAATCAATAAAACCATTGCACTGAACATTTGACACCTCGAATTCCACCTCTGATTTGGATTTTCTGATTGCTGGAGGTCTCTTAGGCAGAGAAGTGCCAGGGGAGCCCCTCAGGTGACACCCCAGCAGCAGGTTTGGRTGCAATGCTCCAGATCCACAATCCACACCCTCAGTGCCAGCACACTGCCTCTGCCCACTCTCCTTCTGTAGAGTAAAAGCWGAATAATTCCATTTAAAGCCATCAGGAAGAGCAGCAATGGTTACAGGTGGGCTCACTGAGGAGCAGGGGGGGAAGGCAGCTCCAGGAAGGCAGTGAAGGTTTTAGTGTACCTCATTAATTCGGCCTGGATTGCAGATACTCTTTGATTGTGATACTCTTTAATGGCAATTCTTAATTGTTGACATTAAAAAATGTGCTGAGCTGAGCAGAGAGCCCAGCCCTGGCTCCAGCASAGACGCTCCTTCCCCTCCTCAAAAATGAGGCAGAACGGGCACGGTGGCTTTAATCACCTCTCTGAAGAAGCAGAGTTCAGTCCCAGGTGCCAGCAGAAAGGTTAGGGGTGTAAATCTTGCCAGAGAGGCAGCTCAGGAATTCCAGGGCAGCTCAGGTCTGGGGAGCACGGCAAATCCAGGGAAGAGGAGGAGTCCCCTCCCAGAAGGAAAGAGGCTGACCCCGACTGGCTGCTCCCAGCACCCGGATTCCTTTGGAATTCAGAGCTTTGCTCTGGAAATTCAGCCCAGCCTTCTCAGCTCCTTGGGAGGAGCCCAGGTGCAACAGAAYTCCCTTYCCCYGGGCWGGGGGAKGCTCAGRSTGGACAKCAGCAGGAATTTCCCCATGGAAAGGGAGCTCAGGCCTTGGAAGTGCCCAGGGAGGTTTGGAGTGCCCATCCCTGGAGGTGTCCCAGGAATTCCTGGAGGTGGCACTTGGGGACAAGGCGGGCATTGGGCACAGGGCATTTGGCCTCAGAGAGCTTTTCCAACCCCTGGGATCTTGGGATTCTGTGCTGGGCTCTCCCACAGCAGCGTGGGGAAGCCAAGACACCTCCCCAGGCAGGTCCAGCTGTGGCTGCAGGACTCAGGAGCTGCTCAGTTAAAGTTTCACCCACCACATTACCCYGGACTTGAAAAATTGGAAGCTAAAAACCAGTTCAGATCACGCCGTATAAATACCTCGGGCCTGAATTAATCCGCAACGTTTGTTAGAAATGAAGGTCAGGACTTGAATTGGCAGCAATTAGAATCATTGATATTTTCATGGTATCAGCCTCCTGTTCCTGATTATCAACTTCCATGGTGCTGACACCTCAAAAGTTGGCCCCTCTGACCCTGCCTGGGTTCAGCTGTGGATTCTGTAATGTTGAGAATATGTTTCTGCATTACTTTTTTCAAGTCGGTAAAAAATTGCACGAGAAAACATCACGGAGAGGAAATATATATGCAGAAATATATATTTTTACATATTTTAATTGAATATTGTAGCCAAGTAAAACACTGATTGGGATTCTGCCTTCTCCAACCTTTGCCTCAACACTTAATGCAATTTATTAATGGTGTTCTGACCTGTGGAGGAACTAACTGGGAGATCAACTTCCAGCACAAACTTCTGGGAATGAGCTTGCCAATATTCAGCTTTTATTGAAAGCAAGGCCAGAGGGCTGATCCGGCAGTGGGAGGCCTGGAAAGAAGCACCATTCCCTGAGATCCCTTTGGACTGGAGGTTAGAATGGTCAGAGGAGGAAAACCCAAGAAATCCTTGGTTAAAGACATCCTTTGATGCTTCTGCCAGCACAGGAAAAAAAAATATCCTTAATGACTGCTGACAAATGTGCCWTCCCTCTGCAGAGCCACTGAGCACGAGAACTCACAGAAACCCCACGGAACAGAGGGAACAGGGATGGGCAGAGCATCGCCTCAGGGATCCACACACAAAGGAGCCAATTCCTTCCTCTTTCCCCCCAAATAACTGCAGAATCCTGGAATAGTTCAGGTTGGAAGGGACATCTGGAGATCACCTGGTCCAACCCCCAAATTAGGGTGAAATCAGGACTGGAAAATGGACTGAAAACACAAAAACATTGCCTCATTTAGGTCAGCTCAGCAGAAGGGTGGGTAACAAAACCCATCCAAGCCCTCCCTTGGTTCAGGAACCTCCTTGTCTCTCCAGGATGCTGGATTTGCTCCTGTGGGGAACAGTTTCCTCCATCCTGAAATCTCCAATCCCTCTCTAAGCAGTTCAACCTCCCAAATGAAACAAAGCCAGGGTCCCCTGGCTTTGCATCCCAATAATAATGATAATAATAATCCTCCTGGCCAGAGGTTCCCAGGGAATGCTGAGGGGATGCAGAGCCAAAGGCACCTCAGTGAGTCCCAGACCACGACAGCCCTTTCCCCTCGAGGGGAACTGTGTGGTTTCTGTACACCCCACTTTTCCCGTGGCCTAAAAGTTACCTGGATTGAAAACACACAGGAGGGAAAAAAACAAACCAGAGCTACAGAGGAAGTGGGAATTTTCCACCCTCTGGATGCACAGTAAAATGATGGAATGGTATAACCTTATTTTTTCTTGCTAATACACCTCAACTCTGACCTTCCTGAGAACCAGGACCTCCTGGGTAATATGGTAATTTAATGTGAGTGCTTATATGCTGATTTCTATGGAGTGGGCTGGCTTGGTGAAATACGACGTGGTTTACTTTTAAATAGAGCTCAGCTGAGACCTCAAAGGGAACTGGAAACAGGCTTCCAATGGAGAGAGATAAATGCCTAATTTACTGTCCCACTTAATCCAGAGCTTTTTCCTTAAGTCATTATCTCCCATCCCTCATTATTGTGGCAGCACAGGCATGAAAGACACGTGCAGGGAGACCCTGATTGGAGCACTTCTGTTTACAGTGGCCACAATTTATCATTAAAACAACTGCAAAGCTGAGCCACGGTGGGAAATATTAAAAATAAATAGGATAAAGCCCGGAAGCGCCTGTTCCAGCTCAGAGGTACCTTTACCTGGAGGATACCACACACAAATGCAGCTGGGAAATCTGCTGCCCAGGCCATCAGTCATGCACAAATGTGGATTATGGAGAAGACAAGAGGAGCACGTTGAGCATCRAACACTTCCACATCCTTTTCTTCTGGTTGCATTTTTAATATTCTAAGGCAGCAAAGCCACAGCCCCGTTCCCCCAGAACTTCGTGGGGTGGTGTCACTGCCCCTGGGAGAGCCCCATGAGGAACTCCAGTGGCTGCTGGCCAAGGCAGGCCCACAGCTGGGCTTCAGCAGCCTGAAACCTGAATTCCAGAATTCCGTAATCCTGTATGTTGGAGTGATCAAGTCCCAGCTGTGCCTGATCCCCACCTTGTCCCCAGCCCAGAGCCCTGAGTGCCACCTCCAGG
>QVAJ01000336.1:171443-183634 GCA_003546035.1 Mixornis gularis
AAAGCTTTGTGAGCTTGAAAAAAATACAAAATACAAAATAAAGTTAATTCCAGGATGAAGGTGAGCACAGGGTAGTGCTGGGAATGGGAGAATTCCTGTATGGAAGTTACACCAGTCTGAGCCCCCCTGGAAGTGCTTCATCCATTGTGCACCTTTCCTGGGATATCATGCTGGAATTGTGACTAAACACAGGATTACAGATTAATTTGACTCTAAGCAGCCCCTTCAATACGCTGTAGATCATTATAATGAAGACATGAATCTCTCACTGCTCCAAAAAGAGCAGCCAGGATTTCAGCCCTGAAACGGGAGTTTCTTGCCTTGGTGAATATTTCCATTGCACTCATGATATCAGAAATAAGCTTTGCAGATTCTGACTTTTAGAAAATTATCCCCTTGAAAGGCTATTTATGTTTGCCTGTTCTTTTCTAGCAATTAATGCGTTGGCTTTGGAGGAAGATCTGTGATGTTATGCAAGTTAAACCTGTAAAAATGGTAAACTCTTATTAATAAAACCCCAAACAGATGCATTACAGCACACACACGTACTCCTATAAACACAGAAAATACTGTGTCTGCATAGAAATAAAAGTACACCTTGAGAGGGGTGATCTGTCTTCTCTGTTAATTGTCTTTATCAGAGAAATATACAATTAGATAAAGCAATACCATTATTTTGCCAACATGCAGACAGGAGTGGTGACAATTATTCACTAACATCTGTAAATGCTGGAGGGGAATATTTGCATCTAATTTGGCAAATGTTTGACAAAGCCTGGGAAAAGGGGTATTTCCTTAAAATATTTTAAAATAAAAACCTTTTGCTTGTATCAAAGTGTTGGGAAAAGCCTGCTCAGTCTGAGCATTTAGAATGATGCTATAAATGGATAAAAATCCTGGATACCCCACAAACTCTGGGGTTCACAGATCCCACTAAAGCCAGACCAGCCCACCAGGCTGTTCCCATCCTCGGGTCAAACATTCCCACTTCTGTCCCCAAAATATGGAATAAAAGCAGGACCTTGCACTTCTGTGGGCTCTGTCACCTGCAGAGCTCAAGGTGCTTTATGGCTATTGAATAATTCCCTGAGAGCAAAATGCCCCGACCAGCCCACGTGTCCCAGGAACACACAGAGCACAAGAGGGACAACCTCCAGGACATTGCTGGGTTTGCTGTAAGGAAAAAAAATAGGCTGGGGAGTTGGTATGTGACAGGACCATCCCAAATCCCTGCTGGTACAGAGCTGAGTTTCCATGGAGGGGGTGACTCGGACACAGAGCAGTTCCAGAACTTTGTGGGCACTGCTGCTCTCTGTCCCAGCTGCATTTGGAGCAGGGTAAGTTACCATAACTCTGCTGAAGTCGAGCAGTCTTTGAGAACTGAGGGACTCACTGTTCTTTATTTCTGCTTAATCAGTAATCTCCAAATATCATCACTCCAAAGGAGGCCCCACGTGATGGGGAGCAGGCTGGGCTGCCTGAGCCCGGCAGAGCACAGCAGGAATTCTCAGGTTGGGCACAGAGCATCCCTCCAGCCCTGCTCTGGCATCTGCTGTGCAGTGCCTGAGAGACCCTCTGGGCCCCCACAAACCATCCCTTGGATTTTTAATCTGACTGACAGCACCCGTGAGAGAAGCCCTGCTGCCTCCTCCTGCCCTCTGCAGCCTCAAAACTGGAACAAGAACTAACACTTCTCACCTCAGGAGTGTTTAAAGGAGACTCTCACATGTCAGCAGGCTGAAGTCCATGGCCACCCCCCTGGTTTAACACAGGAATGCTCTCCTGAGGTTTTGCTTGATCAATTATTGGTGTTTAAAGGGACGAGGTTCCCATTAAAAGCCCATTTTACATTTTGCCAGCACTGGGTGTGTGGGAACATCTCCGTGGTGCTGGTCCTGATGTGGTTTTATCACTGCCAAGAGGAAGACCAAGGAAAATGTGCTGCTGCAGGGGACAGGGGACAAAGGACGTGGGGAAGGCTGAGGCAGTTAATTCTTCAGTCCTGCAAGCTCAGGAAGAGCTGCAAGCCCTGGCACAGGGCAGGGCTGGAGGGGTTTAAAATCCCTGGAGGGATTGAAAAGCCCTGTGAGTGTGACCTTGAGGACATGGGTTACTGGTGGCCTTGGTAGTGCTGAGTTGGACTCAAGGTCTCACAGGGTCTTCCCAAACCATTCCATGAATTTATGATTTCCCTCCAGCATCTCCAAGTCCCTGATACCATGGGAAAGTTCAGCACAAGACTTACCCTGCGTGGAGGAGCCCAAAGTCACATCAGAGCAAAAGAGAGGGAGAAATCTCAAGATTTTTTCTGGTTTTTGGAGTCCTG
Source organism: Mixornis gularis (assembly GCA_003546035.1). Lineage (NCBI taxonomy): Eukaryota > Metazoa > Chordata > Aves > Passeriformes > Timaliidae > Mixornis > Mixornis gularis. Next base: position 173,770 of record QVAJ01000336.1, read on the forward strand.
TTGGAGGATTTGGTCCATTCCTACCTGACCCCCCCAGTTTCCTGGGGTTCATGTCAGATACTGCATTAAAAAGGATGAGAAGTTTCTCAGTAAACAGAGCCACCCCTCCCTTGTCCCAACATCTGCTGCAGGAGGAGCTGTCCAGCCTGGCAATAATATTTCAAAGTTAATAATACGGACAGGGCTCAAAGCAACCCCAAACACCCAGAGCACTCTTTCTTTTCAGCATTATTTACGGGTTTCTATCTCTCCCCAGGCTCCCTCTGTGTCTCTGCAGTGTCCCTGGCACTGAAAATGAGCCCAGCCCCGTTCGGGAGCTGCTCCAGGGCTGTCCCCGCCCGGCCTCACCTGCGGGGCACTGACGCTGCCAGGTACGGCCAGGTGCTGATTAGGGGACAGCCGGGAGGTGTCACCTCAGCCCGGCGCCTCCGAAGGCATCTGGGAACGCATTTATCTCCCAACACGTCTGTTTTAAACAATGAAGTTGTAACATGGGGGAACTACATCTAAAATAGTAGGTTTGCCTAATAAGAGGCATTTTTCTCTTGTAAAACTCTCTATTAAAGCCACTTTGCTTTGTTAACTTTCATGGCATGTATCCTCACTATAGCCTTCAACACCTGAAAAATTAGTGGAAGAATTTGACTGATTATAGAGGCTGTTTTCCTTGTTCCACTGCTTCTTCTAAAAGGGATACTCAGCAGAACTTGCCTTTTTTTTTTTTTTCATTTTGTGCTGTCTGCATGAGTAATTACCTCCCTGATTTCTGAGATGCAATTGAGTAGCTTCCACATTAGAAAAATCCCAAGATTGATAGAGCCATCTCTCCTAAAGGATTAGTTTGCTGCTGTAATTCCACTGAGTAGGTCATTCAAATAGCAAAATGCTACCAAGTCTAATTCCTCCTGTTTGTAAAAGCCAGGTATTGATACCTATTTAGCAGAGGCTGAAAAGGGCTCTTTGCCTTTGGAGGGGAAAAAGGGCTCCTGTTTCCTGCTGGGGCTCCAGAGGGGCAGGGGGAGGAAAAAGAGCTTTGTATTCCTGGGATGGGTCAGCTCAGGGGCTGCTGATGCCAGAGAAAAGACCAAAGAAAAGGTGATGATTGTGCAGAGATGTTGAGAAATGGGGCACGGTTGTAGGAACCCACCAGGGACTTTCTCCCAGGATTTAAGGACTCATTAGTTGGGACAGCTTTGGGATGGCGTTGGGATGGCTTTGGGATGACTTTGGGGTGCCAGGGGAGTTCCCCGAGAGCCCAGCACAGCTGAGGAGGAGAGGGTTATCCCAGGGATGGGCAGGAAAGAGATTTTAAATCATTTCCCAGGCTCCATCCGGGCCTATGTTCCTGGGAAGGGCCGTGTGTGTTCCCAGGGCCCCCAGGGGGATTTATCCAAAGCATCCATGGGCAGGAGAAATCAATCCCTGAGTTCTCTACTCCCCAGTTCACCAGCTCTCATACCAAATGTTTATGGAGCAGGCTCTTTCATTTATTGGAGATATTCTGGGAAAAGTTTGGAGAGCGTTCAGCACCACAGCACATTTTCATCAGAACCCATCTTCCAAATACTTGAATAATGATGGCAGAGCTTTGGAGGGAGTAGGGAGGCAGGAATTCCTCTAAACACCACAGGTTTAACCATGAGGGCGCAGAGAGCAGCTGGGATTGTCATAAGGAATTGTGCCAATGTCATTTTAACAGGGAAAAATTACTGACTTTGTCACTCTGCTAGACTAAAAATAAATGTATTAACTAAAACTGTCATCTTAACAAAAATAAGCATATTTAAAACCCTCCTAAAATTCTGAATGCCAACTTTTGGTTTTTTTATTAAAATAGTAGAAGCATGGTAATTTCTTAAGTTCACTAAGATGTATTTTGTGATAATTCCAAGGGGGAAAACCTACAAAATATAAACAATAAAAAACTTTGTTCTGTAAAGTGAATAAATGTTTTACTTCCACTGAATTACCCCAGGGGCCAAGCCATAGCTGGGCTGATACAAAGCCCCTTTCTCTGCCCTGATCCACATCCCTTTCCATGCAGCCTGAGCTCTGCTCAGGAGGGGCTCAGCAATTTCCATCAGCAGAGGAGCTGGAAGTTAATTTGAAAGGCAGGAATAAATCTTGGGTGTGCTCTGAAGTCAGTTGAAGTGAAATGCAAAAGCTCCTTGAAGGTGGGGGCACATTTCAGGGACTGACATCCCGGCTCCCCAGACAAGGCACAGATGCTGCATTTCCGTCTCCCCGGCAGCTGCGCGGGGCTGAGCAGCACAGTTACCCTGTAGCTAAACATCTGGAGAGACCCGGGCAGGAGAATAATAAACACCTCCAAATTCCACCAGGCACAGCTCTGAAAGTGACTTTAGGGGGGAGGAAAAGGGGCTGGGGGGGTCGGGGGGGGAACGAGGAGTCAAACCTCAGGCACCCCTCAGGGGAGGAATTCAGTGGATCCCACGGGGATATCGGCCAGCCCTGCCCTGCCCCTGAACCACCTTGCTCAGGGCAGCGATTCAGATTTTACACTTGGTGTTTTTTACTGCCTCTCCCTTGGAAACTGCCAGTGAAAATAGGAACAGAAAGGTCTGTAAGCTCGGATGGAGCGATATGGTCACAACTGCATGCACTGAACAGCAGCAGTTTTCAGTTCTTTTGGTAAATATTCCTAAAGCTGTGACATTCCTCACCACGACCTCCTCTGCTTTGCTCCTGTCCTGTAAAGACATTGCTGCAGTGACTTGTCACAGCCGTAGGGTCCCAGAGCTGTTTGGGTTAGAAGGGACATTAAATCCCATCCCTGTGCTGCTCTGGACATTTCCACCCCAGGACCCCGGGATGGAGTTCAGACGTTTTGCAGAAAAATCCAGATCTGAAATAAAGGCATTACCTGGGAGGCTGGGGAGTGGCTGGAAGAACCATGTAAATGTAAGATCACAAGTGGCTGGAAGAACAATAAATAACCCCCTTTAACCTCTTTTCTCCTGAGCACAAACAGCCCCCGACTGTGATTCCTTTTGCCATCAGTCACCTCATCAGGTGAGTGTAAGGACAGGAGGGACTGAATCCACTGCATTTCACCAGAGAACCCAAAATTTGTGCCTGATGAAAGGCAGGGAACCGTCCCCAGAAGTGGAGCTCGTGTTTCAGGGGATCAGGCTGGAGATAAGGCAGGGACAGGAGCAAGAGTCTGCAAGATACTTGTTTGCTAAACAGAAATCCTGCTGTTTACAGGGATTCTTTGAGAAACCTAATTCATGGTTTTTTCCCTCTGAATGAAGGAAAAAAAACCTTTTAAAAAATGACTAATTGGGTAAAATTCTTCAAGGTGCCTTTATCAACAGCTGTGCTCCTGGCATGTTGTTAAGGTGACAGCCATACCCTGCACTGCTCTTTTGGGGGAATATTCCACACTGAGCCCACAGTCCCAACACCACTTCAGTGATTCCATCACTAAGAAATCAAATCAAATGCTTAGTTTTGTTTTTGCAGCTTCACCGGGGCAAAGTGTGGGATTTCCTACAAGCCAAAGGACACCCTGGGAGCAGGGGAGCAGGAGCACAGGATTTCCTCCAGAAGGACAGTGGGAATTGTGCCTCATTCCCTGATGCAGCACTGGATCCCAAATGCCCCAGCGTGCCCAGGTCTCAGCTCAGCACCTTCCTAGGCTAAATAGGATTCATACTGGGGGAGTGTCCTACTAAAAGAACTTTGGGATGTGGTAAGAGGATCAAGAGGCAGGAGGCAACCCCCAGTAAATGAAATTAGCCCCTGTCACGGCCGTGCAGGACCGGCTGTCTCAGCACCTCAGCCACGACTCTGCTGCTGGGGAGAGACTGGCAAGGGCAGGGAGGCATCGCTGGGAACGAGAGAGAAAAAAGAGATGAAATCAGAAAACCTCTCTATCAATCTGCCAAGCTGTCAGAGACGCTTGTCCTGAAACAATTCCTCTCATTTCCAATAAATGATGTCAGGAGTGGATAAAAGGCATAGACAGCGAGTCTGGAGACAGCCGCCTCCTCTCCCGAGCCGCGCTCAAACAATTTGGGGTAAATGTGCCGTCAGTCCCCGCTGACAGCCAGTCTGGGCACGGCTCCTTTGGGAGCGCTGCTGCCTCTGAAGGGCTCCCCAGCAGTGGGGGACAGCTCCAGCTCCCAGCCCCTGCCTCCCACCCCAGGAATGCCTGAGGGGAGCAGGGGTCACTGCAAACTGGGAGTACTGGTGAGCAGGCAGTGCCTGTCAAAGCAGGGAATGAACTCCAAGGGAAATCCAGCATTTCTGGATTCAAATTCAAATCCAAATCCAAATTCTGAGTACCCATAAATAGCTCACAGCACACCCAATAAAACATAAAAGCAGGGGATTATTCGGAAATTAAAGAAATTAAGGGAAAATCTATCAATCACCTGAGCTTAAAATCGTCGATAAGAGCAGCTTGATTCAGTCAATATTAAGAGCACAGTCGGTGCTGAGGAGGTGGCAGAGGCTGTCTGGGGATGTTGGGGATGTTAGAGCTGGTGGATCCAGGCTGCAGGGACAGGGGCACAGGAATCATGGCATTTTAAATTTTCCTGGGTATTCCTCAGGAAAAAAACAAAGCTGGTGTCAGCCGTGCCCAAACAATCAYGGGCAACCCCAGGAAAAAGTATCCTGGGCTGACCTTCAGCTTCTGGGTTGGACTGGACTCCAAGGACTGCACTGAGCCAGAAGTGGCCAGCATGAAGTTAAACCTGGTGCAGGAAMAGCCCTGCAGTTCTCAACCTGTCCCAAACTGCGGGTGAGAAATGATGCCCCACGTTTTTAAGGTTATTTTTGTGTTTATACAGTCCTGTGGGAAGTTSGACCTTTTTGGAATAACATCAGCAAGGGCTAAGGCTGGTCCTCCCTCCAACAGACATTCCTGGGGACACTTTCTGCTCCCCCTCCTGCCCAGCCCTTTTCTGGCCTCTTGATGTGATGGTAGCTTTGGACAGGGAGACTTCCTGACACACGAGTGAGTGCCCAGCACRATAAATATTGTGACATAAATGAACTTGTACTCTCTTCCCTTCATTGTTCCATTTTAAAATTATGCTCCCTCAGGGTCCCTTCGTCCTCCTTTATTTAGATTTTTAATCTGTGGATTGTCATCAAACTGTTTCAAACTTCTGCAATTCAGTAACTTACATTTTTCATTTCCTAAACATTAAAATCCGCCTGAGCACAGGAGGAGTTCTCCCCGGCCCAACTCCATCCTCCACTGGTCACCTGGAGCAGGGAAGAGTTCCCAACGCTGTTTTTGTGGAGTTCCAATTCATTCCGTTGTTTATCTTAATGAAGGGAAAAATCCCCAGCACTCAGCACCGCTCAAATCAGCGAGACCTTTGTGCCACTTCAACAATTTCTGCTCAGAGTTTGTGCCAGAGGCATTGCAGGGGTTTGGCCCTTGAGATGGAGCCCCTGCGGTGTCAGCTGTGGGTAAAATCCACCCCTGGAATAACCCAGGCCCTGCCTGGCATTACTGGGGCGCAGAAAGGAGCACCCCATGGCAGGTGTCTGAGCCTGCAACTCGCTCTCTGTCACCTGAGCTAATAAACAGAGATTGTTTGAAGGCAGAGGAGGGTGGTTGGAAATGRGGCTAATCAGGATTTGGGGCTCAGTTCCTCCCGAGCCTCAAGGGAAGGGAGGAGAGGAGCAGGCAAAGCAGGAGCTCTGCTGCCAGTGGTCCAGCCTTCCCTGCCCCTCCTCTGAGAGTCACCCAAAACACGGCAGAAAAACATCAGGAAATCGCACAAGGGTAAACGATCAGCCAAAACCGACCTCCGAGATGATTATAATAAAATTTAGAACTGTCACATTTTGTTATGCAAACTCTTTCCAAACACCAACTATCACCGTCCTTAGGAACAGTTTTTAGTATCCCATCGCCTACAAAATGCAACAAACCTTTTATAATTCAAATTCTCTCCATCCTGGCTTTCACGAAACTTTCCATTCCTTTGTTTCAGGGTGTAGCTCTGGGGGGCTGGAAGGGGAAGGGTCTGGGCTCTGCAGGACTCCCTTCCCTGCACGCAGGGCCCACATCAGGGGCACCTCCCAGCATCTCTGGGACACACAGGCAGACCCAAGGGKTTGGAATGAGGGCTGGCATTGCTGCATCCCTGTCCTGCCTCATCCTCACGGGGCGTCCAGGGGTGTTCGTGTCCTCCTTGGCTTCACCACTGCATCCGCCTTGTCCATCCTTCCCCAAAACCCCTGCCTGGGGAGCAGGAGCTCTGGGAACACGGCCCCGGGAGGCTGATGGAGGACGAGGACGAGGAGGAGGAGGGTTGTACAATCCCAGCCGGGATGGCTGGGCACAGGTGAGCTCCCGCAGGGAACATCAAACAGAAATCAGGGCGGGCTGGATGAGCTGCGGGGAAAGGCGAGCCCGTGTCCCTGCTGCTCCCTGCCCCTTCCCCGCAGCAGCAGCAGCAGCAGCAGCAGCAGCAGCAGCAGCCCCGGGATGCTGTTTACCAGGAACCATAGCAACTTCCGAGGCCATTAGCTGCAATCACAGCCGGCTCCAGCACCTGACTGAAGGCTCGGATGTGTGATATTTAGTCTGACCTATAAAAATATCTCTGGAGCAACCTGCGTGCATAAGTGTCACATCAAATGTTTGTCATACACGGGATGTGACACCGGGCACCTGACGGAGCCTCGCCGCAGCTGAGGGGGATCTGCCCCTTTAAAAGGCTCCTAATATTCCTCTCAGCCACTACAGAGCCCAGCTGGTGACAGTGGCCAGGCCGTGTGTGACAAACAGGGCCCCTCTCTTCCTCACTCCCACTCCAACGTTCCCAGTTTACCAGTTTCAATTATTTGATTAAAGATGTGTGTTGTCACCGTGCTGGCCCAGGACACCCCTTAAATGGCCCCAAAGATGGCACAATGGCACCCTGGGGAGGCTGACGGAGCTCAGGGCAGCTGTGCCATGGGTCACCTTGGGAGCTCTGGGCAGCTCTGAGGCCCAGCAAAGCCCTTGGGGGCTGGGGCAGGGCTGGGAGATGCTGCTGCTCCTGCAGGTGACCCCCAAACCCCTGAGCTGGCCCTCAGCTGGGAGCCCCCAGTGCTCCGCTGCTCTCCTCAGCCTTTGGAAAGCACCTCCTGAAGGAGCTGTGGCTCCTGCTGGTGTAGGGCTCAGCCTGGGGTGAATTCTCCTGCTGGAGGGGTGATTTAGGAGTGCTGGAGATCTCCAAACCAGCCTTCCATGTTCCACAGGTGCTTTCCAACACTTCCCCTGCAGAGCTGCTCAAAGCCCTCCCACGCCTGGGCTGCAAAATCTTCCAGAGAATGCAATTTTCTTCTTTTTTCCTTTACCAAAATAGAGTTTGGAAGCTGTGCTGGAGTGCCCATCCCTGGAGGTGTCCAGGGAACACCAGGACACTTGGTGGCACTCAGAGCTCTGGGCTGGGGACAGGGTGGGCACTGAGCACAGCTGGGACTCCATGGGGTGGGAGGGCTTTGCCACCCTCAGGGATCCTGGGATTCTCTTTCCAGGTGAAGCAAAATTGCAGAACCTGCCTTGGCAGAATGGAGTGGCCTGGATCCTTGTCTGAGGGATGGCCTGGTCATGTCTGACCTCCAAAACCTTCAACATCTCCTGACACAGCTGGGAGAAACACCCTGTTAACTGCTCATGGAACTGGGTGAGCTCTGTCCCTCCAGGTCCCTTTGGAGAATGAGCCACTGGGACAGAGCCACACTAAAACTCCTTCCACTGCCTTTGTTTTTCTTTAAAAAAATCCAGTTTGGATGATCAATAATTACAGGAAGGCTGTTCTGGCTGTTACTGGGAAATGGGGCCTCACAAAGGGTATTGAATCCAAAATGCCCTGCTAGGATAAATAAAAACATCACTCCCTGCTTCTKCATGGAATCTAAAATATGACACATATACAAATTTCAACAGATTATTCATGAAGAAAAAAATAAAAGAGAGGAAGTTTTGAAGGCTGAAGAAAACCCATCTAAGACTCCATCTAAATCTCAGACATTTCACTCAGCTCTCCTGAAAAATCCTGCCTCTGTCAGGCATTTCACCTCTGCAGCATCTGACCTTTCTTTGGAGTATGTAGATTTCAAAATTAATTCATATTCATCCTCCATGTGGTTTTGTGGGGCTTTCCTCTTGAAAGTAGGATATTTATTGTCACAACAACGTTACAGGGSATTAATTAATGTGGTACTTTTAGGATTGGTGCTTGGGGACTGGAACAGAAAGTACCAGCAGAGTGTGAAATCCTGCCCTGGGCACTCCTCCATACGGGAACAACTTGCAGAATGTATATTCATGAACTTGCAGCTTCCTCAGGAATCACCAAGAGCCACAGAAACACTGAACTGAAGCTATTACTCCCAGAAATATGGCTTAAAGCAAGAATTTGCTTGATTTTCACCAACATTGCTGAATGCCAAGCAGTACGTGAATATGATGTTCTTGCATAGAAATTGTTGTATCTGGAGAAATTACAATGGTTTCCTGGAGTTGTTGGGACCCATTAGAAAAAATGGAGAAAATAGATTAAATTATCTCCTCTAGATTAAAAAAAAATAAAAATCTAGGATTCCTGATGTAGAACTGGAAAAGAGAGGGAAAACATCAGGTGTATTCCTGGCAGAAATCCCTTTTTGTTCAGAAATTTTCTACCTCTGCAACTGCATCATTCACTGACCCTAAATCCACCCTTGTGGCACCTTTAACGACTCTCTGAGGGATGGGAAAAGCTCACAGCCAACAAAGTTTGTAGTTCTTAAAATCCACAAATCACTCTTAAGATAGAACCTAAATCCAAAAGCATTTAAAACACGGAATGGCTTAAGAAAGGCAAATTGGTATAAATGTAGCATTTCCACCCAAATTCAGTYTGAGATGATCAAAATATGATCAGCTCCAGTAACACCAACAAAGTTTGATTCATTTACTCATAAAGCTAAATATACTCTGTGTTTTGATAATATCATGAATGTTTTACATTTCCTCGTATTTAATGGTTCTTCAAGTCTGTCCCCATGACACAGAAATTATGATTTTAAATTTATTTGAAATCCAGGGATGTGTGTACCTGGACAGGTCGGGCAGCCAGGTCAGGTGAAATAACCCAGGTATTATCAAAGTTGTGTTTCACAGGAATTAAAATGGGAAATTGTGGGAATAACTCCCAGCCTGGAGAGGCCGTTCCCTTATTTAATGTCTATTTTTAAAAGTGGCTGAGATTTTCTCTGTAAAAAAATAATGAACTTTACAAAATGTCACTTTTACTAACAGAAATTATGGCTCGAATACCTGAATGTGAATATTAAATATTAAAAAAAAAAGAAGAGAAAAGAAAATTTCATTTAAATAATGCTGAGGTTGTGACACAAGCTGAGAAAAGCAGGGAAATGCAGAGTCACAGCTGACACTGCCCTTAATTCACACAACTTTGGGCAAGGTCACGAGGGCAAAAGTGTAACTCCAGTCTGGGTATCAAGTTTGGAGACCTCGATTTCTTTAATTTTGAAATTTACATCTTAATACATTTTAAAGATTATTTTAATCCCCTTATTTAAGGTGAAATGGTGGCCTGTGAGAGCTGAAGAAGGGCTGGGGACAAGGGATGGAGGGACAGGACACAGGGAATGGCTTCCCAAGGGGAAAGGGAAGATTGGGGTGGGATATTGGGAAGGRATTCCYGGCTGGGCTGGAATTCCCGGATTTGCTGTGGCTGCCCCTGGMTCCCTGGAAATGACCAAGGCCAGGYTGGACAGGGYTTGGAGCAGCCTGGGACAGTGCCATGCCAGGACAAAGGATGGGCAGGGCCAGGAGGAGCAGCCAAAGGCCAGGTTTGGATGAAAAGCCCTCAGGTGT
>QVAJ01000336.1:184747-197906 GCA_003546035.1 Mixornis gularis
CCTCAGACAGGCCCAGCCAAGGCCAGGTTTGGGTGAAAAGCCCTCAGGTGTCCCTCAGACAGCACAGCCAAGGCCAAGTTTGGGTGGAAACCCTTCAGGTGTTCCTCAGACAGGCTCAGTTCACCTGCACGTGGCCCAGCCCAGCTCCCCTGCTGCAGTGACAGATCAATGCATTGGTGATCACCTCTGCAGGTCACCTCCTAATGACACGATCAATCAAATTTCCTTCCATTCTTTCAAAATTAAGCAGAAAGAAAAAGAGATTTTAGTTTTCTTTTCTTAGCTTATTTTTAACAGAGGCACTACAGAATTATGATGGTGTCCTTTTGGTAAACCAAAATGTCAGACACATATTATTCTTTTAAACATCTCCTGGCCTTTCTCTGAAAGGTTAAGGTGGTTTAAATAAATTTAGTCAAAGTAAATGACAGCTGAGGAAGAGTATTAGAAAACTATACTTATCAACAACCTCTTTTCCTTAAATTTAAACAAGTCATTTACCAAACTGCAGTTTAAGGAGATCATGACAATATATGCTGTTCCAYGGGAAGATGAAAACAACTTGAAATGGTAAAGAAGTGTTGGGTGGGAGAAATTACACACGAGTTAGTGAATGTTAATGCATGGTCTGAAAGTTGCAAACCACGATTTTCAAAATAACGGGGCAGCAGCCTGGGCTTTCACCTGAGACCTTAAGTGGGAGTTGTCCTTTCCCTGCTTTTCCATCACACTGATGGCAGGAGCTGAGATGGAACAGGCAGGAAAAGTGTGGATCCAGACCTCACTGCAGGAGGGTCCCACAGACTGCCTCAGTGTTGGACAGATGTTGGTGTTTGCCACGGGAGTGCTGCTTAAAGCAGGAGATTTTATGTGTATTTGGAGATTATGAAATGCAACTTTAAAAGCGATTCTAACACCCGTGAACATTTCAGATGCACGTGTGCAAAAATAGTCCAAGTGGGAAAGAAACCAACCCAAACCTAGCAGCCAAATCAGGGGCTCTTCAAGACAGCTCAGCAAGAGATCATTTACTAATTAACATAGATAATTGGGATCTTGAACTCATCACCCAAATAAAAGGATGATTAAAACACAGCGAGTCTCAGAATCCCAGAATGGTTTGGGTTGGGAGGGGCCTCAGAGCCCATCCCACCCCTGCCATGGGCAGGGACACCTCCCACCATCCCAGGCTGCTCCAAGCCCCGTGCAGCCTGGCCTGGGACGCTTCCAGGGATGGAAATAACACACTGAGATGGTTTTTCTCACATCAATAATGCATTTTCCCCATTCCCATCTGCTGAGGAAGCAGCCCCAGTGAGCAGCCACCTCTGAGATGCAGAGGCAAAGCCCGTCCCTGTCACTGCTGCTGTCCTCTGCTGCACCTTGGCCACCTCCTTCTTCACCTGGGCGCCAACACGGGTCACCCCAGTCCAGCAATTCCCACTTTCCTGCAACAAATCCCAATCCCACTGCATGGCCCTGAACCTGCTGCCCACACAAAGGGGAAATGGGGTCATTTCTTGGGCCYAGTTCAAGCACAGTCTCAGAGCTGGCTGCACCAGGACCTCTGGCAAAGTCTGGGAGGAAGAGGAGCTGCCTTACCCCACCCTTTCTCTGGGCTCTTTACTCCACACATAACACAGGCAGGATCAAGAGAAAAAACCCTTGTGAAGACAAAAATACACTTGGTAGTATTTGTGTTCACTGATCTATACACAAGCAAAGACCTYCTGTCCAAAGACTTATTATTATTGTTTTTACTCACTTTACTACTACTTTAATTACAACCCCCTGCTGAAGCAYCTCAAACTCATCAGAAAAACAACAACCCCCAACTCTCTGCAGCCACACCAAAGCCCAGCTCCAGCGAAACCTTTCAGGGCTCGGCGGCAGAAATTTCATTTTTACTCATGGGCAGGAAAGGCGGAATTACTCGTCGGCTGGCCCAGCACGGAGGCCTCCCGGATTGGTGCTGAGTTTCCATAGAAATGCATTGATTAGAGCCTAATTCCCGTTAATGTTGTGTCCCTGCAGCACGCTCTGCTTGCTTACACCAGCCAGCACCTTCCCTCGCAGCCGCCCTCCGCTTTTGTTCGGCTCAGTAGGTTTCCTAACTGCTGGATTTTATTGAGTTAAATCAAGCTGTCACTTCATCTGCCTGAAGGATGACTCAAATACAACACATAATAATAAAAGAAAAGTAGGATAAAATAATCTTGTCAAGCCAGAAAAACTGATTGCTTGAAGTTGTAGCCTTCAATCAATACACTAATTCCACAATTTATACCTCTTTCAATTGGAGAGGAAAGAAACCCTGATATGGTATTTCTTGGCTCACTGACCAACTTTGACCTTCTATCTATGTGAATGTGGGATTAGCAAGTGCTGCTGCTTAGTGAAATCACCTATGAAAACAGGGAAGCAAATCAGGGCCGTTTGAGGCTCAAGCCAACTTTATTAATTCCAGCAGGGCCAGGGGTGTTTATTGCTCAGGAGCTCTGGGCTCACAGCACAGCTTCAGAGGCTGCTGGGCTGGGCTTTGGTGCTTGGAGAGGAAAGGGAGCAAAGCTCTGGGACCTTGGCACCACAGCCACCAGCGGGGGGTCCCCCCAAAGCCACCCACACTGTCATCTGTCCAAGGGAAACCGCAGGAAAAGCAGGCTGTGGCTGCTCGTGCTGCTCACAGTTCCCTGCCTGGAGTCAGGTGGACAAAGACACTTTATCCAGGCAGCTTCAGAAACCAATTTCTCGAGGAATAACAACCCATTTTGTAATTTGCTTTTTTTTTTTYCCAGTGGCCAATCATCTCAAACCCCTCTTTTATTTGTAAATTGTCGTTAATCTGCATAGCTTTATAAAAGAACAATCAAACTGCTCGTTTTCAAAATTCGGGATGCTCTTTGGCTGTCAGGTTCCTGCTTTGCTTTCAGAATTCCTCCCCTGCAGGCACAGTCCAGGAAATAAAAATTCTTTGTTTAGTGAAGCTTTTATACTTCATCCTGCCACCTGCTTAGCTCAGGTTGTGGCAGGCTATCAAACAGGGCTGGAGCTGGGAGCCTCCAAAAGGAAAAGGCAAACCCGTGCAGGCTGCCAGATCAGCTGTGGTGGGGAAGAGCCAGTCCACACTGCCTGAAATAATAAAGGTAATTAAGGCAGTGCAAGAGGGTGCAGCTTTCCTTCGCTTGGGAAAAGGTGGTGTTTGATAAACACCAAATTTTCCCACTTTCCAGGGATATCCCTCCCTTCCAGGGATATTCCTTGTACCTGTTTTCAGTGATTTCAGCAATACCCGCTGGCCTGAGAAATCAAAGCTGAAATAAAGGGATGCCCAGCCTGGGATGACCTCTGAACACAGCCTGGAACAATCCAGATCCCAAATCAGGGCAAGGAATAACAGAGCTCACACATTCCAGGAGCTGTTTCTTCCCCTTCTGTCCTTCCTTTGTCCCACGGGAGGGGTCGGAWATGGGGCAGTGCCATCCCAGAGACGCTCAGGGTAGATGTTCCTGTACAGTGAGGGTGGGCAGGCCCTGGCACAGGGTGCCCAGAGCAGCTGTGGCTGCCCCTGGATCCCTGGCAGTGTCCCAGGCCAGGTTGGACACTGGGGCTGGGACAGTGGGAGGTGTCCCTRCCATGGCAGGGGTGGCACTGGATGGGCTCTGAGGCCTCTTCCAACCCAAACCATTCCATTATTTCCTGACTCCAAGTCACAATGAGCAGCTGGAAACTGAAGCCACGGGGTAAAACCACCCAGCARGGAGCAGCTGCAGCATCCCTGACTGTTCCTGCATCTCTGCAGCCCCTGGCCACGTGGGCAAGGCGCACAATTTAACTTTCCAGTTTCTTTTAGCAAGACACARCTTGGATTAACCTTTCCTTTACTCACAGTTTACTTTGCTAAGAGCAGAAAACGCTRCTGGAGGTATTTCCTTTTATTTTCCCAGGGAATGGATGGCATTTCCCCAGGCACCAGCCCAAGCAAAAAAAAACCCCACCTCCATGGAATATCAAGCAAGCCCCAGAAGACACTCCTGGTGCAGCTGCACCTCCCTGCAGCCTCACCGTGTCCTGGCACCAGGCTCCTGCTSTGCTCCAGGTGAACTCTGAGCTGTTCCCCAGCTCCCCCAGCACCCCTGGCACATTGCAGCTCCTCCCTTTAGCGGGAACAGAGTTAATGACGCAGCGTTAATGGAGAGAAAGCCAGCAGACACGTGTCAGGTGGTCACCTCACCCTCCCAACGTCCTGCCTCAGGAAGGCTGCATCATCCAAAGCTGCCTCTGCTACAACGCTGGGCGTTTACAGGCAGCACAAAGACAAAACACCGAGGGAAGATGAAGAAAAGCACAAAAAGAGGGGAAGTTTACTGGGTATCAAAATTCTCCCTTATTGATTATGAGCAATGAATAGAGAATGAACATTAAGGAATGAGATCCATTCCTCCAGGTGAGATCTTAGTCTCCCCAGGCACTTTTCACTCCCTAATTTGGATCGGCTCTCTCAGAGGTATAAATACCTGCAGGAAATGAGGGTCTGCACCAAAATACTCCTGCTTTCCCCTCTGCTTCCTCCTCAAGGGAAGCGGAATAAAAGCAGACATTTGCAGGAGAGGAGGCACAGCCCCTGAGCCCACTGATCACATTGTCCCTGGATTTGTGCTGCGATGAGGGATGGAGATGCATCTCATGCTGATCCTTTGAAGCTCATGGAGATGAAGGTTAAGAGGCATTTGAAGCTGTTAGTTTGTTTGTGGCCGGGGAGGGAGGTGCTCGCTGCCCTCAGTGCTGCAGSCTGAGGGATGTCACCGGGACTCACCTCTTGACATTCAGTCCCATGGCAAGAACAAAGATTAGAGCCAGGGTCAGCCCGTGCCAGTCCAATTTCACTCAAAGTTTTATTGGCCACACCATTGTTCATCTGATTGTTCCCAAACACTTTCTCTTAACAGAAATGCCGAGGTTTAGCCTTATTTCCAGGCATCGATTACAGCGCTGTCAGCTGAGCAAATACCGGGCTGGAAATTGCAGTGTACTTGAGAAAGTAGGGGGAAAATCTATCAGAAATGAACAAAAATTGCTCATGGAATAAGCAAATAAGGGAGATGGGCTCAGGGGCTGAATAAACAGCCTGTGTGGTGCGTGCACAGAACAGAGGTGCTGTGGGAGCCCAGGATCTGGGATGGTCCAGTAAGGAGAAACAAGCAGCTGAACATTCCAGGATTCCCAGGAATGTTGTTATCTGAATCCTCAGCTTCTGCTGACCACAACTAAAAAGCAAATGCTGTCATTTTAATGTATATTAATGATCTAAACCATGGAAGTTTGGCTGTTTCGAAGGACTGCCCGGCCTTGGCTCAGCTGTGGCAACTCCATCRTCCCCATCACCCTTGAAACACTGAKGTGTCRTCTCAAAATCAGCTTCTGGCTCCCTAACACAGCTCAGGAACACCTCAAACAGCTTCACAGTTCTGGGGAAACAAAACCACAGCAGCAGCCACACAAAAACGGGAGTGATGAGTAAAGGACAAAAGCCTTAAACAGGCACAAAATAATTCTGTTCCAGGCCTGTACTCCAATAATTCCACAATGAAGCCTCAGACACCACCCCAGCCCAGGCCTCTGAAGCCTGGTAACAAGCCTGTCTGCTGTGTTCTCCTTTCAGCAGGGCAGTGACAGCGCTGCTGCCTGGAGGCTGCACAAACCCCTCAGCAGAGAGCAGGGACCCCCAAAGCCACCAGCCTGAGCCCGGGGCAGGGACCCCCCAAAATCATCAGCCTGAGCCTGGGAAAGGGACTGACCCCCCAAATCCATCAGCCTGAGCCTGGGGATGGGGCAGGGACCCCCCAAAACCATCAGCCTGAGCCTGGGACAGAGACTGACCCCCCAAAGCCATCAGCCTGAGCCTGRGGATGGGGCAGGGACTCCCCAAAGCCATCAGCCTGAGCCCGGGGCAGGCAGGGGCAGGCAGGGGAGCTGCTGAGCCCTGCAGCAGCAGCAGTGTCAGCACAATTCCCTGTGGGATCCCTGGAAGAACGGTGCCAGAGGGGCTGTGAGGGCTGTGAGGGCGCTGAGTGAAAAACTCCCTGGGGTTTGCAGCAGGGCCAGGGGCAGCACGGGGAGGAGCAGGATGGTGCCAGGGGCTGCAGGTGAGGGAGCTGCAGCCCAGCACTGCCCCTGGGAGGGGGACACCATGGGAACCACCAGGGACACACCTGGATGTGGGGGGGGACACCATGGGAACCACCAGGGACAAACCTGGCTTGGCCCCAAGAGCCCCAAAACAGAGCAGGGAACCCTCTGGGTGAGTGTCAGTGACAATCACACCTGGCTTGGACCCCAAACCCTTGGCACAGCCCCAGGGGCACTGGAGGTGCCCTGGATTGTCCCAGGGCAAGAGGGAGCCAGGGCTGTGTGCCCACCTTGCCCTTGGCAGTGCCACTGGCACTCACCTGTCCTTGTAAGGGTGGCCACAATATATAGAGAGAYATGGTAAAATCTTCAGAAGGCTTTCTCTATGATGGTGGTATGCTGTCTTTTATACAGTTGTTACAAACCTTGTGGGCAACTTTTATTGGTTAATAGTTTTCTTGTTAATTATTCTATTGGTTGGTAAAGGGCATTCTACTTGTTTATCAAATTTATCTATTCTTATGTATTTTCTTTACTGGTTCTCATGGGACAAAACCTTCATTATTACAGGTACATTTGTTTTTTACCCTTAGAATRGATTGTTGTGTTAAAGGAACTTCTCATTCTCAAGACAGCTTCGTATGGGAACTTGCAAATTGCTTGTGAGCTGCACTAGAAAGAAATGCCAGGCCAGCTTTTTGCCCCTTTGCTACACTCAGCAGCCCCTCCTCCCCTSCCAGCCTGGCTCACCTGAGCTGCAGCTGCTGCTTTCCTTCTCCCAGTTAAATGCTGCTCTCTCTTTTGGGTGCTGGCACTGGGAATTTCAAGAGACAGCACAAGAGTGACAGCGACCGTGTACAGCAGGGCAAATATTTGTTGTATAAGATAAACGCCCAATTATCTAAAATGTAATCTTAATATGACTTATTAAAATAGATTACATTTTAATGTGCGCTGCAATTTGCACATTATCCAGCGCCGTGTGGGTGTGCAGCTTCCCCTGYGCCTCTCCCCTGACAACCTGCACCAGTGCAGATACAGGGGAGGCGAGAGCCCCGCCGCTATCTCCCTCTAAATGGCTCCATTTGGTGTTGATAGTCAGATACAGCCCTCACCTTTATCCCAGCTTGTTTCTGACCCACCGAGTTGGTGTTAATCACCCCTGTGGGCACCAATAATTTCCCCATATGTGGAATTTGATAAGTTAGAGCACCCACTTCATTTCAAGAAGATTCCAGCTGGCTATCCAGTTATCGCTATGGACAGCTTCAAGCACTTCCATGCTGCTCCTTGTATTCTCAGCTTTATCAAGTGCTTTGCACTTTTTGTCTTTTATCTCTTAATTGAGACCTGACTGCAAGAAATGCCTATCTCTTAAAGTGTGGTGCATTAAGTATTAACTTGAACTGCTTTGGCTACTTGAGGTACAGAAAAACCTTAAGAAGCTGGGAAAAGGGTGAAAAAAAATCTCCCCAAATCTCTATTTAGAAAAACTGTGTAAATGCTACAGTGTAATAAAAAAAAAAAAAATCATCTTTTTCTTCCTTCTCTGCCTCTTCCTACAAGCAAAAGGAAAAATAGAAGAGGAAAGTGTGTATTACAGACAGAAATCAACTCCATCTACTTGTTTGCTTAACTRGAAATGCATTAAAATGCAAAGGGCCTGGAAAAGGAAAGCGTTAGGAAATGAATGTGTATGAATAAGAAATTATTTCACAATTAAAGGTGGTAAAGAATTCTTTTCTCACCGAATGATCTGTTCAGTCCATTCAGTTGTCAACAGCAGCAGCTGAACCTGCTCGTGGAGGAGCCGGGCGGGTGTGACTGTCACAGACACCCTTTGATGGGGAATATCTGAATTTTTTTGAAGCATCCCTCCCAGAACGACTGTGAGCGAAGAGTGTGGAGTCTGGCAGAGCCCAGACAGCGTGCAAGATGCAGGTTGTGTCTTGCTGCTCCACTCTGCACCTACTCCTTCCCCACAGACACGCTTTGCATTCAGCAACAGCCCCAAGAGCAGAAGTGTTCCACTCCCTATTGGTGTCTGACACCCAAACCCTGACTTGGGCTTGTGTTTTTCATCGTTTTCCTGGCAAACAACCTCCCTGAAAAGCTGCTCTCAGACTGCCTGAGGAACCTCTCCTCATCCCCCTGGCAGGAGGAGGCAGCCAGGTGAGGGTCAGTGTTTTCTCCCAAGGAACAGGAGACAGGACCAGAGGAAACGGCCTCAAGCTGTGCTGAGGGATACCAGGTTGGGTATCAGGGAAGATTCCAGCCCTGCAGGAGTGGTTCAGCACTGGCACAGCCTGCCCAGGGCAGTGYTGGGGTCACCATCCCTGGAAACGTTGGGAAAACGAGTGGAGATGTTGTGTCCCAATGTGCTTTGGAGGGCACGGAGGGGGTTCAGCTGAAGGCTGGGCCTGGTGACCCTGCAGGTCTCTCRCAGCCTCAGTGGTTCTGTGATTCTCCCAACTGAGAATCTAAGCTCAGAATGTGTTTGAAGACATTGGCACAAATCTCCTGGTGCAGCAATTTTATCCTCTGTAAAATAGGGTAAGAACATTCCAATGTCAGCTTAAAACCTTTGGAGCAGCACTGCTCCCAAACTGTGGTGCCCTGGCAGAAAACCTGGGATCCACATACTCCTCATCAATGACCACTTCCCTTTTAAAGCAAAACTAGACAAGGCATTAACTGCTCCTTCTAGCCCAAACCCAGCTGCTCAGGAGGACCAGGCAATATCTTTGTGCCAATAAATTTTCAGATTGGAAAAGAAGAGGAAAAGCAGGACTTGCCCTTCCCAGGAGCCCTCTGACCCTGCCCTGCCCTCCCCACCGCAGGGATCAGTGGCAGGAGGTGGGACAATACACAACCTTCTCCTGCACTGGGTGTGGAGCAGTGTCATCTCTCTGAACATTAACAAGAAATAACAATAAACCAACTTTCCAAAKGCTCTTTGCCCATCCAAAGAGCTCAGCTGAGCCCAGGCCTCACCCAAATGTGTCCCCACTCCTGCAGCTGCAGGTGTGTTCTGTCTCTGATTTATAAAGACACCAGATTGCTGCCCCAAAAAAGCCATGAACAAGGCAGGCAAGACCAGGACTGTGTGGAGCAGATTAGGGGAAGGAAATATTGATAAGCCAAAAGGCATTTTTCCTTTCAAAGACAAAGGCAGCAGCAGTAATCCCACAGTGAGGGAGAGAATTCTCACCTTCCTGTCTGGGGGATGTTACTGAAATCAGAAAAGTAAAGCAAAGGCCCTGAGAATGAAGGTAAAATTACACATAACAGCACTTCCAAAGGGTTAGGTGAAGGTACCTGTGGTTCAGGAGGGGCACAGGGGCCACTCACAGAGTGGGAAATAAAGACAGGAGGATATTTTGGCTGGTCAGGAGTAAAGGCAGAACGGAACCAAAGTACCAAAGAGGTACAGGGCAGAAAAGGAATATRGAAGGAATTTTTTTACATGGCTAACACTGAATAACTGAAATCAAATTCCCTAGGCAACAGAAACAGAAGGCAATARAAGTGCTATCAGAAAAGACAGAATTCACCTGCAAGAAGTCAAACCCTTTGCCACAGCATCACACGTTTAACAGCATCCCCAGATATCAGAAAGCTTTTACTAATTACGAATTCCCACTTGTATCAGAGGCCTACAACAAAGAAAAAACTGTGAAAAACCCATCATCTGTTATTCTTTTCTTGCCAGTTCACATTTTTGGGTTAGTTTTGGGGAGACTGTAAACTCAGTACATGAAGTGAGTTGGCTGCCACAAACTTGTACAGATCTCTTCAGTGAGTAAATAATTGCCACACACTTGTACAAATTCCTGCAGGGATCACTGGCACACACTTGTACAAATCCCTTCAGTGAGAGAATCACTGGCACACACTTGTACAAATCCCTTCAGTGAGAGAATCACTGGCACACACTTGTACAAATCCCTTCAGTGAGAGAATCACTGGCACACACTTGTACAAATCCCTTCAGTGAGAGAATCACTGGCACACACTTGTACAAATCCCTTCAGTGAGAGAATCACTGGCACACACTTGTACAAATCCCTTCAGTGAGAGAATCCCTGGCACACACTTGTACAAATCCCTTCAGTGAGWGAATCCCTGGCACACACTTGTACAAATCCCTTCAGGAATCCCTGCATGGCAGTAGTGAYCACAGGGCCGTATTTTAAGAGCCAAGCTGATAACTAAGACTACAGGAAATGTAAATCCTGCTATCAGATAAATCCCTCCAGCACACAGAAGAACAGGAGCACCCCCAGTTTCAGGGATTTCATCCCCCTCCCCGCCCTGGCTCAGCTCCCTCAGCAGGCTGGGCTCAGCCCTCCACCCACACAGAAATGTCTCTGCATTTGGCACATTTCCCACAGCCCCCGGGCACTGTATTCCCCAAACCCCCCGAGCCGTTTGACTGCGGAGACGCCGGTGTTATTGTCAGATTCAAGAGTTAAATATTCCAGGAGGAATTTGTTCCTGCACGGTGATACATAATGCCTGAAAACCCCCTGCACCAATATTGCTCTCAAATTGGCAGCAAGTGAACAAGGGACATGAAGGATGCTTCAGCACAGTAACCTATCCTTCCTTCTCTCCTGGGAGCCACTTGGCCAGCTTTCATCCTCATAATTATAATAAATTTGACATTTCATAGATAATATTGATTTCTGTATTTTAGCATTTCACCATAGGTGACAGTCTAGCGTCAAGAATGAAATTTCTATTGATCTCCAGCGCATTAATCTCTCATGTGTATGTGATCATTTTTATAAGACCTTTTACTGCACATAAATCAATATTTCATATTTCCAGCTATGCCAGAGGAGATGTCATATTTGTAAACTGTGAGTTGACACCTGCAATTCCTTCCTGTTCAGCTTCAACTGTTCAGTAACAGTCGATTCAGGGTTGGGAAAGGATCAAGCTCCAGAAACAAGCCAGATGAAAAAGAAGGATGTAGAATAGAGTAATTAGCTTAATGAACAAAGCAGCGGAGTAAGTGAAATAAAGCTGTGTTTCTTCTGCTTACACTTGCCTCATGAATACAAACATCTTTAGGGAGGTTTGCTAAGCGACTGATAACGCATTTTAATATGTTTAGTGCACATTATAGTATAAATGTATTAAGGAAATAGAAGCAGTTAGGRAATTAGGCAAACTCCTAAATTAACTGCCTTGCTCGATACACCCTTATATCCATCTGAAATTATCCCTTTCACACACAGCATTACCGGGCTGTTCTAACTTGGAGATGGTACAAGAACTATTTAGTCACCATTGAAACTCTATAATTTAGCAAACAATAATTAGAGTAATAAAATTCTCCTCTTTGAGCTGAAATATGAACTTCCCACAAACAGCAAGTGGTACCAGGAGAAGAAAAAGAGTAAATCACAGTGAGACCGGGATCTCCTCTTTGTAGAGATTTAAGTGAATCAGYTCAAAATCACATGCATAAAACATCTTTAAATAATATAGAATCCATATCTAAATAAATAAAACTGTCCAGCTGCTTTGGGATTTGCTAAGTTAGTCAAATGAGCAATTACAGGGCGATGCCCAGTGGCCCCAAACCCCCTTACWGCATTCAGCACTTTAAATTATTTGCTGTATTAACAGTGACCTCCTCTAGTTTGGGCAGTTTAATAGTTTGGGGTAGAGTGGATAATCAGTGATTTAACAAACACAGTCACTCAAAGCTACACCCATAACCCGTGTGCAGGCACAGATCCTGGCCAGAGCACCGTGCCAGCTCCGTGCTGGGCGTGTGGATAACGTCACACCCTGAGCTCTCCCAGCTGATGTGGAAGAGCCCTTTCCCCAGGCCCTGAGGAATTGCAGGGCATTACCAGGGGATGCAATCAGGGCTCACCCCACTGCTGAGCACTGCTCCCATCTGCACAAAGATTTTCGGAGCCACACTCGGGTGAGGGGCCCATTGTAGGAAGCTCCTCAGCCCTCCCAAAGGCTAAAGGATGATTTTGAGGCTCCCATTCTACACCAATTTCCTATAATTCCTTAATTCTAGAGCAATTTCACTATTGCCACATTATTATTTCGAATATTTCAAATGGGGTGTGTCACCACGTGTCCATGGGGTGTGTCACCACCTGCCCATGGGGTGTGTCACCACGTGTCCATGGGGTGTGTCACCACCTGCCCATGGGGTGTGTCACCATGTGCCCATGGGGTGTGTCACCAGGTGCCCGTGGAATGTGTCACCACGTGCCTGGTTAACACCATGACAGCCACATCCCAGTGTCACTGGCCACCCGTGAGTGACAGTGACAAGTCCCTGGAGCTGTRTCAGGTGCTGATGGAGGGGCTTTTTCCCCACACAGGGCACCATATGTGGGAATRCTTGGGGGATTTTTTGCTTTAAGGTTAGGGCAAATAAAACTTAGGAGACGTTGTTCTTGCAGTTTCACTTTGAAATTTATTGGTTTTATTTATTACAATTTACAAGATGTGAGCTTTTTTTAATAAGTCAAGAAAGTGAGTTAAAATGGTSTGTATTKAAGGTTAAGTTCTAATTATTTAATAAACCATTGATATCTATATTATTCATGTTTTTAATCTAATTATGATCACTTGAAACTCACAATGGGGACTTTTTTTTACTTAATTACAGAAAACTACTTAGATTTGTGAAGAAGAAGGAAGAAGAAGGTGCAAAAAGATAACTAATTTACACTTAAAGTTCGCTATCTTGACCTATATGTATAACGACACACTAAAACTTTAAATTCTAAATTTTTAGGACTCTATTTTTAGGGCAGGATCAGAAAAGTGGAGAGAGAGGTGCAGGCTGAAGGTGTCCCCACACACAGCTGGGTGTTGGATATTAAATATTTCTAAATATCAGCACAGGACTGCCAGGAGATGTTTCCACGAGCTTTATTGTAACATCAGTCCCCAAACAGGGTGAGACAATTGAAAGGTGGCAACAGCTCACGTCCTGCCAACAGCAGCCAAAATCCTCTGTGTTACAAGGTCTTTTAAAAGTTTTCTA
>QVAJ01000336.1:281309-301911 GCA_003546035.1 Mixornis gularis
CTCCCGTCTCCCCGCGCGGCCGCCGGTTCCGCCGGGCCAGGCCAGCAACGCGCCGCCGGCACCACCCGGCCCGGCCCACCCGGCGCCGCTTCCCCCAGCCCGGGAGCCCCGCGGGAAAAAGCAAAGCGCTGCGGCCACAAAACACGGCGGCTCCTCCGCCGGCAAAAAARGAGTTGCATTGGCCGGGAATCGAACCCGGGCCTCCCGCGTGGCAGGCGAGAATTCTACCACTGAACCACCAATGCGCGCTCGGTAGSCTGCCCCCGCCCCTGGCTGAACGAGCTCACGCGATGTCACCGGTGTCACCCGCCCCGCCCGTCCTGTTCTGCTTCTCAGCCACACGCGCTCACAGAGCACTTTTCACCCATCATTTCCAGGGGGAAAAAAGTTTTTTAAAAGTCAGCACTACCCGTTATACATTTTTTTTCTTCTAAAGGATTAAAAAAAGTGGGAAAGTGCATAGCGCACCCATCATACACCTCACAGAGTCTGGCCTGACTGTTGGTTTTGGTCTTGTTCATCTCTTACAGATGTGAGATAYCATTAATTATTTCAGTAATCATTTTAAAAACTTTTTTTTCTCAGCATGTTCTTTGAAAATTTCTTTTGTTTCTAAGCATTCCTTTTGTATCAGGGATAAACTAATATTATTCCTTGAATAAGCAAGGAGTGATTTAATGGAAGAACTTCAGGAGATTACTAGTAAAGGTTTCCAAGATCCTTTACACCTAGCACAATGGTTGGTGTATATCTTAAGGTCTCCTCCAAACCATAAATGGTTCTATGATCATTCCTTACATTTAAAAGCTTTCMGACCAAGTCACAAATGTGTATTGTTGTTCCTTTTCCATCCTGGAAGGACTTTGCCAGGGGGGCAATGGTTAAGGGCTCAGAGGCTCAGCTGACCCAYAAAGGAATGATCAGAGTGTCCTCACAACAGTCTCTGTGACTGGCCAGGTGACRACATTTCAGCACACGGTGCCTGTGTGTGGTGATGTCAATAGTGAGTCCTTGCTTGGGCTGTGATGTGGCTGTGTTCTGTCCCAAAATAAACCATGCACGCTCCTGACACTCAGTTTGCCTTGGACACGCTCCCACAAACAGCCACACGTGAGCCAGAGTCCAAGGAAAAGCTACAACGAGTGCTTCACGCCAAGGGAACATCAAGATKTATGTACAAAAGTGCTGGAGAACACTGCTCGGGCAGGAGGAACCACCCAGCTCTGCACAGGGAGGAAGSAGGAGTTTTCTGGTTCCACCACCAGTGCTCTGGCACTGCAGGTCACCTTCCAGTGTCCTGTGCCTGGATGTGCRTGAACAGCACAATGTAACAATCCAGCACAGTTCCCTTTCCTTCTCAGCTTCCGCTGGCAGAAGGCGACATAATAAAAACTGAAAGTAATAATTATTACTTAGGCTGTTGCTTACTGTTGGATTAGTCAGCCTGGAAAAACTGTTCTCTCAGACAAGCCCAGGGCCAAACCCCCCGAGGCACTTAGGCAAAAGAAACTCACATTGAGAAGCCCCTAATTCCCCATCTTACTGTGTCTGGAAGTCAGCCACAAGGAGGTTTCCCCCTCCGTTTGTTTTCCCACCTCTTCATTCCTGGTGGGGATATCCCTGCCAGGCAGGGACGTCTGGTGACATCTGTGCACAGCCACAAGGCACCCAGCACAGTGTCCTCAGAGGGGATCATGGAACCAAGGAGCCCTGGGCTGGCTGAGGTTGGAAAGGTCCYRTGAGATCACTGGGTGCAATGGGTARCTCAGCAGTGCCAAGGCCACCCTGCAGCCTGTCCCCAAGTGCCCTGTGCTCTCTGGGGCAAGCAGAGCACAGCAGGACACGCTGCTTGCGCCACTCCTTGGAGAATTATTGCACAGAGGGTCACCACAGTGACACTACTCGTTCCCAGAGCAGAAGTGAAACCTGTCCTTGCACTCGTGGTCCATAACTCAGAGAGAACAGTTTCTCATGTCCATTAGACTGGTTTGCATCTGCTCAGAACATCTGGGAGTGTTGACTGATGTCCTGCAGGGAATTCTGTCAACAGGAGGAGTTTGGCAACTCCCAGGCCTCTCTGGGGACCAAATGTCACTCCAGAACATGCTCTGGGAACCCGTTCCCAAGCTGTGTGACCCGGGCTCACACTTGACTTCCCTCAGAACTGACTGTGTGTAGGAGGGTGCTGCTGAACAGGGCAGAAATCGACACCTGCAATGTTAGAAATGGTGGTCCAGAGCCTCAGAACTGTGAAAATCTTCAGCTGAGTAGGAATCAGAATCCTACTCCAACAAAACACAGGGTTCTAAGCGGTTCCTTGTCTTAGTCATCACAATGGCTGGGAGAAGGTTCCCTGCCAACCTTCAGTGCAGGTGGATCTGTTCTGTGCCCCCAGTGGACAGGGCACTGGAGGTTACAAGGAAGCCAGAGAAAKACTCYTCACCAGGAGCTGCAGTGAGAGGGCAAGGGGGAATGGCTTCACACTGACAGAGGGGAAATTTAGCTTGGACATGTGGAAGAAATCCTTTCCTATGAGGATAGGGAGGCCCTGCCACAGGTTTCCCAGAGCAGCTGCGGCTCCCCCAGGACCCCTGGAAGTGTCCAAGGCCAGGCTGGACACTGGGGATTGGAGCAGCCTGGGACAGTGGAAGGTGTCCCTGCTTCTGGCTGAGGCTTGACAGAGCAGAGCCCAGGAGCTTCAGGTGTTTCTGTGACTCTGCTGTGCCCCTGTGAGGAGGATGCTGCAGCTCAGGGCCACCCCCAGCCTCCCTCCCCTAGTTCAGCTGGTGCACTGTGATAGGAACAAGGYTGGGTTGATAGGCACTGGTAAATCAGCTCAAATCAAGCGTAAAAGTTCAGGTGTGGCTTATCTGGGGTGTGTCATTCCTTCCCTCCTGCCTGCTGGCATGGACACGTGTTCCCATGTCACGTGGAAGGACTGTCACCCCATATAAAATGGGTGTTGCATTGATCCTTGTCCTGCCACATGGAAATGGGAAGTTGTGATGGCACAGCTGTCCCTGTACTGCTGGCTCTGATCCAGCTGCTCATGTGGAGCTGCATTAAGCCATGTATGTCCCAAAGGAGCAGCTGAGGGAGGGGCTCAGCCTGGAGAAAAGGAGGCTCAGGGAGGACCTTGTGGCTCTGCACAACTCCCTGACAGGAGGGGACAGCCAGATCAGGCTTTGCTCCCAGGGAACAGGGACAGGAGGAGAGGACACAGTCTCAGGTTGTGCCAGGGGAGGTTCAGGTTGAAAATGTTTAGAAATTCAGGAAGAATTTCTTCACAGAAGAGTGGTCAGGCATTGGAAGTGACTGCCCAGGGAGGTTTGGAGTGCCCATCCCTGGAGGTGTCCCAGGAATTCCTGGGTGTGGCACTCAGAGCTCTGGGCTGGGGACAAGGTAGGATCAGGCACAGCTTGGATTTGATGGTCTTGGAGGCTTTTTCCAACCTCAGTGATCCTGGGATTCTGTAAATGGAGATCTTAGAAATAAATAAGTAAATCAGAGCACCATGAAAAGCAGCAAACCTCTGTGTAAGAACCAGCCTGTGCTTCACCAACACAAACACAACACTTTGTATCGCCAGGCAAGTCCAGTGAAGACTTCCAAGGCACTGAAGATAACAAGAGGCCTTTCAAAATGGCTTCTCCAAGACTCTCATAAAGGCTTCCCAAGCATGTTTCCTGTCTCTTCTTCCAGAGTGCAGAGAAACTCTCCATCCCCAGCGAGTTCTCCGCTGAGTGGAGCACACGCACATCAACCCGAATTTAACAGGTCACGGAATAAGCCGGGCATTTAAAAATATCCACCTACCCAAAAGGACAAATGAATCCGTGTTGTGGAGCCTTCAGCAAAGATGGTTGGAACAAAACAAACAAAACAATCGTGGTAATCTTTTAGGGAAGACTTATAATGTAGAACAAGTTGTCAGTGCGGGTTAAAGTTTTAAGGGCTAGCAATTTTGACAGCGTCCCTTTGAGCACAGCGAGCGCGCGGGGACGAGCAGGACAGCAAAAGGTCACTTGGTCACACAGATCTGCTGCCTCTCTGAAGTTTAGCTCCAGACCCACCAGGCACGTCCCAATTAATTATTTAAATCTGCAGGGAGGAATATTTCAGCAGATGGAAAGGCACAATGTGAAATTCCGGGGAAGGTTTGGGATGGCTGGCGTGGTCAGGGTGGTGCTGAGGGAAGGTGGGGTGAGAGATCCCTACCCTGGCCTTCAGACACGGAGAGGAGCCACTCACACCCAGGAATGCCGATTGCTCCACRTACCAGGCTCTCAGGGATTTTCCAATAGCCTTTCTTTTTTCAATGGAATAGTTCTGGATCACCAAAGGTCACTGAAACCAAATTGACAATGATATATGTGGTTATTTAAAATAACTTTTCCCAGCACAATTATTGATGATGTTGCTGGCAATCTGTAAGTTCCTTATAAATGCATGGACACCCTGGAACTGTTCATCCCAGATCCTGCCTAAAGTSTCTCAAAAGAAAGCCACCAGGCAGGCAGTGCCAGGGAAATGGGCATCAGAAACAAACAGGAGAYTCAAATCCTGGATTTATTCATTATGGGATAGTCGGCTGGGAATTTTAAAGTCACTGTATATGTCTTTGAACAGGTTTCTAAGCGTTTCCTAATCAATTCCATGGAAAAAATACCTGGATAAACAGCAAACAGCAGGGCTGGTTTTCATCTGTCATTGCCTGAAAGAAAAAAATAATACAGCCCACATTCTGAAGAGCCTTTTGCCTTGCTTTTGCTGAATACACTCTCCCACTCCAGCACATGTAGAGAAAACAAATTTAATAGGGGTTTTTGTTGTTTGGTTTTTTTTTTTTTTCACAACAAAGCTCCTTTAACATTTAAAGAGAAAATAACTACTCTTGACCAGTCCAAGCAGTCTTGCWTTCTAAAAGATACTGTCCTCCTTTTCTTTACCAACAGAATTCATGTTGTCCATCAGACCCAGCTCGGCTGTTTGCCCCAGAAAAACACGGATGCTCCACATCCCTTCCTTCCATTCCCTCCCGTGCTGCCATTGCAGGGAGAGGCCAATTAATTATGGTGTTCGTTCTGCCACAAATAACGTGACCCCGTGACCTTATTCTTTTAAACCTGCAATTTTTGCATTTGTTTCTGCGGCTCAGCCCCGATGTGGGATCTCGATGGGACGGCGAACAATCAGACATAATTAGGATGATAACACATCACAACAGAAAAACGAGCCGCTTTCTCTCCCTCAGAGACACGAACACGGCGGGWGGATTGCAGTGCTGCAGTGCAGGGGAAACACCTGAACACCAGCAGCACATCCCGCTCCGGCGGTAAACTGAGCACGGCATGGGAAGCCACGGGATTTACTGGGACTGACACCCGACACCCACAGCCCGCGATGGCAACGACTGAAACGCCCAGTCACTGCCACCACTCAGTACTGGGATTTCCCAACGGGGAGGACCTACCATGGATCCCCGCTGGAAAAATCCCAGCAGAGGAATTCTGCATCTGTTTCTGCCCCTTTGTCTCAGCTCTCCTGCCACTGTCACCACCCCTGCTCCTCACAAAGACATTTTCCTGGAGACAGATTAGGAGAAAACATATTTGTGAACGTATGAACAGATTTTCCTCTTATGATACATAACTTTGGCATGCAGTCAGGAAACGATGATGAT
Source organism: Mixornis gularis (assembly GCA_003546035.1). Lineage (NCBI taxonomy): Eukaryota > Metazoa > Chordata > Aves > Passeriformes > Timaliidae > Mixornis > Mixornis gularis. The sequence goes on from QVAJ01000336.1 coordinate 286,993, forward strand.
CTTTTTCCCCATCTTCCCTTGCTAATGAAGAGAAACTGCCTCTGGGGTTGAGGACAAAAGGTGAACTCTCCACTCTCCCTGCACACAATTTACACCTGCTGAGCACATGATTTCAGGCATCTGAAATTCCTGTCTTGGCAAGTGTCCCGGGGACCGAGCCACACACACGCACGGAGATTTTGGAGGTAATATTTTCATCCAGACATTAAATAAATAACAGACTTGAGAGGGATGAATTTTGCAATACTTTCAGGCATCTCGTTTCTTCACTTAACCTTGTAAAACTCTTTCAAACTTATGAAGCCCAATTTTAAACAATCAGTAACTATGATAAGAAGACTGTAGCAGTTGAACAGAAGCCTAAAGTAGGGGAGAGGACAGCCCATCCCKGTTTATCGGTAGCTGCACTGTGAAGGTGAGGAGAACCTCTCCTGGAAAGTAAGATTGCTTGGGAAATGCGATCCTCAGGAAGTTTTCACTTTCCCTTTATGAGGAGAATTGTGCAACACCCTCATTTTCTACCCCCTTCAAGATGTTGCAGGTTGGGAAAAGCTGATGAGACACAGCGCTGCTGGAGTGCAGAAAATGTTCACTTGGAAACCGGCTATAGATACATTTTGCACTCATAAACTGCCCTGTATCAATCAAAATTTGTCATACATGAATACTGACAGTGCAGCTACATCTGGGTGGATAACCACTTTGAGGGGTGGGATTCTCCTAGCTCTAACAAATATTTATTAGAGATGGATGAAACAACAACATCTAGTGCCATGTGAGAATACATATATGGGGTAGGCATTCACATCCAGAACTTGTGTGTGTTGGATCACGATGAAATTATTCGCCACAAACTGCGCTGAAAACCTTTTTTTTTTCTGTATCCCAATTATTCTTCTTTCGTTCTCATGTGCTCCAAAAAACACACACCCTATAACCATATCCTTATAAAACAATGAATCATTTTCTGGTCTTCTTCCTTTTATTTTCAATTCTTTCTCTTCATTTGACAGCTTCTAAGCCGGTGTATCTACTAAGTCCAGCTGCCACTCGAAATCTTCGCCCCTTTTAAGAGCAGTAATGTTCCTGGGATAAACACTGCTCCCATCACCAGTGACTGAATATCACTGACTTTGCAGAACTCGTGAAATCCAATCCTTGCAGTTGTCAACTGACTTGAAATGACACCCAGACAGCTGAAGACCACGACCAGCGGGCGGTGGAGCCTGGCCCCACGCGTGGGCCGGAGGCCTCCGGTACCGCCTCACGGTACCGCCACCGGCCCCGGGGAGGGGCCGCCACGGGCGGCGACCCCCATCACGCAAGGCCGGGGATGAGGAGGCCGCACTGGGCCCCTCCCCGCGGGCCCAGGCCGCATCGGCGRCGCTCCCGCGGCCTTCGGCGGGGCAGCCGCGGCCCCGGGCGGAGAGCAGGGCGGGGAGGTGCCGGCCGCGTTCGAGGCGGAGCTCGGGGGAGCCTGGCTGGCTGCTGCAGGCGGAGGGCGGGCAGGGAGAGAGCCGCCCTCCCCTCTTTTCCTGCCGCCGGCCGGCAGCAGCCCGCAGAGGGACGCGGGCTCGGCGGGCTCCCGCAGTAAGTGCCTTGGGGTTTGTGGCCGAGCGGGGGGTGCGGAGCCGCGGGCGGGATGGAGGGAGCGGGGCCGGCTCGGACACGCGGGTGCGGCCGCGCGTTAAACACCGCAGTTGCCTTTTATCATAAACGTGTATGGWACGCATCCTGCCTGCCTCTCCTCCACATCTCACCCTGCTGCCCGGAGCAGCCGCCCCATCCCTGGGAGTGCTCCASGCCAGGCTGSACKGGGCTTGGAGCAGCCTGGTCCGGCGGATGCTGTCCCTGCCCATGGCAGGGGTGGGACTGGAGCATCTCTGAGATCTCTTCCCACCCGAACCATTCTGGGATTTTATCAYTTATACAGATGTTCAGAGCCATCTGTAAGGCTCAAGAACAGCACGGGTAGATGGGATATTGAGAAGAAATCCTTCCCTGTGAGGATGGGCAGGCCCTGGAATGGATTTCCCAGAGCAGCTGTGGCTGCCCCTGGATCCCTGGCAGTGTCCCAGGCCAGGTGGGACACTGGGGCTTGGAGCAGCCTGGGACAGTGGGAGGTGTCCCTGCCATGGCAGGGGGGAGATGAGATGGGCTGTAAGGTCCCTCCCAACCTAAACCATTCCATGATTCTATGGTCTTACACAGCAGCTTTCAMTATCAAGTGCTCTCAGCCTCCTCCCCCTGGTTTATTTAAGCTTTTGGATGGGGGGAAAAAAAAGACCAAAAAAGAGGAGAGTGTGGCAGTTTTACAGAGGTGGTGCAGAGCTTCTGGCAGCTGTCCCCTGTGCGGGTCATCCCTGTGATCCCTGAGAATGTCCCACAATGAGAGGTCCAGCCCCAGTGTCTCCCTGTCCAGGACAGCTGCTGTGTGTGCCTGTAGATATCTATATGTAATAAATAAGGATGCTGCAGAGCTCGTTAACTATTTTTTTTTCCTTGGATGAGCTGATAGAAATAATATCTCCCATTATAAAAAAAAACTCTCATGAATTCTTGGTAAAAAATAGCACAGCTGTAGTTACACTGAACTTTGTAAAATGAAAGTAAGTTATTACTTCCACTGARCGTACTCATGGGACCATTGCTCTGTGTCCTAAACTCCTCAGAGTTCTTACCTCTATTAAGCAATCAGCAAATGTTTGTAAGCCTGATTTTACAGGAAAAGATGGAAATGTGTGTGTGGAGAGCTTGGGTTCAGAACCAGCCAGATTTACTCCCTACTTGACTTCCTCTTGTGTTGCTGTGGACAGGTAGTACAGGTCTGCAGCTCCTTTCACCTGCTGCTGGGAAGCAGGGGCTCTCCTCTCCTCCAAAGGAGTTGCATTTTCTTCTCTTCCCTGCTCCCTTCCACCCTTTTCTTTTCCTCACTTATTCATGGTTATGGTTCTTCAGGAGTTTTCAGTGAYGAGCAGTGACTGAGTAGCCAGTAGAGACTTGGTCTGATATTTCAGGATCTTTCTGTGTTAATATGTAAAGCAAAGTCCATTATTGSCCCTTCAACAGCAATAACCAGAATATTATTCATTTTAACACTAGGCAGTTAGCAGTTTACTWAGTCTGAAGTTGGATGGAAGTTTTGAGTAGACACAAGTGTGCATAAAAAATGATTCACATCCATTGTAATTTGCAGCATAACTTTGTATATATATGGATTTACACTTTGTTTTGCTTAATTATGTGTGTGCACAGGAGCACAGTAATAATAACAACTTTGTGAACTAGACCTTCCTGCATTATGTAGTATTTTCTCTGGAGATCCATTTCTACCTGCTGACTGTCCCCGACAGGAATTTAGGAGCCTGGCAGGATGTGGTCAGTGCAGAGGCCATTCACGCAGAGGAGTTTTCCAAAGGACAGCTCCTACAGGTTCCTTGCTGCTGCCTGCTTTGTCTCCACACGAGTCTCTGCCAGCTTTAGCAAATATTTGAAAGAAATGTGCTTTTTCTGCTGTCAGTTTGCAGTTGTGACTTTCACCTTCCACTTGCAGTCGATGGTTTCAAAACAGGGCTTGGCATTTCCAAGCAGCTGGCTCAGTTAGGCAGTATCTTCCTTGTGCTGGTGCTTGCTGGTGTGCTGGCAAGTGAGACCTGGGGAGTTACTGTTCCTTTTTATGGGCCGTGTACCCTCAGTCTCAGCCAGGGCTCTGCCAGCCTGGTTGTACAGATTAACCAAGCCACTGGATGTTCTCGGCCTCCTGGCTGTAGTTGGAACCTGCGATTTTTCCAGGGATTAGCTGTGTCATCGTGGGTGTGCTCCTGCAGTGGATGTGAGCACARGGGTGCTGATCCCTGACCCTGCCACCACCTGTGACCCACTGGGAGTGCTCAGGAGGGTGGGACACCAGGGCCAGGGTGGAAAATGGGAACAGCCTGGGCTCTGCTCCAGGGAACAGGGACAGGAGGAGAGGGAACGGCCTCAGGCTGGGCCAGGGGAGGCTCAGCTTGGAYAGCAGTAGGAATTTCCCCATGGAAAAGGTCCTCAGGGATTGGTAGAGGCTGCCCAGGGAGGTTTGGAGTGCCCATCCCTGGAGGTGTCCCAGGAATTCCTGGAGGTGGCACTCAGAGCTCTGGGCTGGGGACAAGGTGAGCATTGGGCACAGCTGGGACTCCATGATCTTGGAGGGCTTTTCCAACCTCAGTGTTTCTGGGGATTCTGTGAAATAAAAATTAAAGGGTGGGAAAAGAAAGCTGAAGCAAGTGGGACAGAAGTGGAAGATCACCCTTTAAAGAAGGAGGGATTCCTGCACTTCCACTGCTCCATGGGTGTTTGTGGCTCAGACAGGAGCCCCTTGGGGAAAACAYTGCAGAGCACAGAGACCACAGAGCTGTTTGCAGCAGCAGCTGTTGGGCYCTACAGCTCCACTAATTACCCCTTGGTAAGGTAGATGCAGCCTATTTCTTCCAAAAAGCTTCACTTTAGGAAACAGCTTTTATTACGTAAGGAACAGACAGTTTGTAATCAGACCTCTTCCACAACATCACAGTATTGATTTTGGAAACTTTCCATATCCCTAAATGGCTTTCTCTGAGCCAGGTTCCTGAGTGAGCATGTAGCTCTGTCTCCAGGGTTTCCAGGTAAACTCACCCCGAATCACATCCTGTGGATGGAGTCCAAAGTCTTGGCCTGGGTTGGTTTTATTTGCTTTGCAGTGCTTCTCAAATGACGCATTGATTCTGATTTCAGAGTGATTCTGAACGCAGGCCCCTCCTCCAGGATTAGTTTTGCATGTGCTATCAGGTCTCAATCTGTATCCCAGAAAAAAAACTAGGCTACTTCCTTGCCACACCTAAGTATTCACCTAATTTRTACCTATTTTTTGAGTAGGTTCCTGTTTATGTGTGCAGATATATGTCCAGTCCTGTAAAAAGCAGAACACCTTGTTTTCTGATCCCTGCTCCTTGAGKCTTTGACTAGGGAGTGGAAGGAAAAGCATGCATAAAGTGTCAGCATTGGGATCAAGCTGAACTGGCAGACTGTCTATTCAAATATCCACATAAAAAATGAGGRGAATGAAGAATATCAAAAAAATGGGAAAGAGCTATAAATTAACTGTGTCTGACAAGAGCATTTCTTKCTAGTGACAGTAATTGGCCTGTAGTCATTGTATGGTGTGTGTGGTTGATGGCTGATTTAACCCCCACCAACAGAGAAAGCAAGAGTGACTATTTGAAAAGTTTATGTTAGAACAATATTGGCACAAGAACACAAACATATGGAAATCATCCTGCACACATTAGTCGGTGATCAGGCTGGAGACCAGGCTTCCCACTGCTTCCAGCAGGGAACTGAAATACTTTCATCTAGAACTTGGTAAATATATTGTGATGTTTGAATGCTAGGAAAGCTCAAAATACCTGTTGACATTGGTGGTTTTTTGTATTCCTGTTGTTCCTTAGATACAGTTCTTGGACTGTATCACTGCAGCCATCCCTGTCTGCAGTGTTGCCTCATTCCCAAACATGCTACTGTGTCTGGCAAGACCATTGCTATTGAAATTCCAAGAGGGATTTACACATCGGACTTTTCCCCTCATCGTCTGTAAGTGGGAGGGTCAGGAAGCAAAAGAATAAGAAGTGGTTAGGCTAAAATGCAGACAATTGAAAGAGGAGACAAAAACGTTTGTTCCTTGTGGGACAGAGTTTACAGCAGTTGTTCTGTCATCTAAAGCAGGGTGGGAATATCTTGGTGTCTGAGTACAGAAGGCACATGAAGCAGTTGGAAGCAGTAGGACCAAGAGGAGGAATGAGGATAGGATACTTATTTTCTGCTTTATTTCTCCTTTATTTTTGTGCCTGACAAGTGCTACAACCACTTTTGGGCATGGGAGCCGAGCTGGTTGCCTGTTCTGGAGCGTGGGAAGGACTTTCCCCATATGGAAGGGCGCTGCTTGGCTTCCACTTACCGGCACAGGGTGGCCTGGGGGGATTGGGAGTTTAAATTCTGTGTGCAGGATCTCASACATCTGTGGGGTGAGCCTGTGAGCTGTCTGGATATCGCAGGTTATGTTGCTGTGCTTGGTTGGAGAGGTGGTCTTGGATAATGACTTTAATTGCAGTGCCCTAACTTGTGTTTGAGAACCCAGAGTGACCACGGGGGGCTCCAGGAGAGGCTCTGGAGGGTGGATGTGTCCATGCTGTGCCAGCCGTGTTGGGACGCTTTGGAACCCTTCCTTGGGGTGTGTTGTTCCTCACCAGATCGGCCTTGCAGGGGAAGCATCTCCAGCTTGGGTTGGCTTAAGCTTTAATCAGTTCCCTCCCAGCTACTTCAGTTGTGCTGGCCTGTCATCCTGTGTAACATGAACCACTCCCGGCTTCTCAAAGGCACACCAGAGMCGGCTTGATAGATGACCTGGTTAAGAGGGTGCTAACTGGGCTATTTTCTGGTTACATCCCCTTTTCCTGTTAGTTGGCCACTTCCTGCATTGACACACCCTGAAACTGCCGGTAACAGACCAATGCAGCTTTAAAGGCTGGAAGTACCCCCAGTCAGAACTTAACCGTGGCCTCGCTGCTGCTGTCACCGTGGCCACCTTGTCAGTAGTCCTGYGAGAAGGATGAGAGCTGGGTTAGAGGGAGCTGAGGGTAGGACTGCRGCTGTTTGGAGAGGCAGGAGCAGTGCAGGACTGAGCTCAGCCCGGAGGGACATCAGTCTGCGCCTGTCATCATCCCAGACTTACCTGAGGAGCTTTGGGAAGGAAGGAATTAGACAATGGTCCTGCGCCAACGGCGAGTTATGCAAACCGTAGTGGAGATGATTATAAGTTTTCTATTTTTAAGCCTTGCATTGAGTGACTCACTTTATTAGATGTGTTCGTTTGCGATGGAATGTGAAGCACCCGGATTCCATGGTAATGGCCTCGTAAGGCACAGGCATATACAACATAACAGATTGGGTTTCTCCTCCCAGTTCCCGGGTTCTGCGTCTCGGAGCCGTGTCTGATGGCAGCGCGGGGCGGATCACGCTGCTGCAGCACAGCTCTGCAGCCCCGATCCATCTGTCCCTCCACTTCTGCTGGAATTCTCATCCCGCTTCGCTCTCTAACTCACGGCTCTGGGGCTCAACTCCCCACCATTCCCCTTCCTTCATTCCTTTCATTCTTTCCCGCAGCTTTGGCCGTGGGTTGCTCAGATCCGGCCCCGTATCTGTGTAATTAGAAAGTACCTGGGCAGAGAAACACGGGCACTTTCCTCTCAGCCCCCTGCTGCCTCGGCTGGGAGTGGTTTGCACAACTCCCGGTAACATCCAGACAATGGTCTGGCAGCTGGCTGGGCCCAGCATTACGGGAAATAAGGAGGGCAAGTCACTGCCAGGAGCTGTGCCAGCCTCGTGTGGGCTGTGGGTGGCACAGGTTTGTCATGTGGGACACGCTGGTCAGAAGCATCTGCTGAGGACAAGTGTTGAAATCCCTTCTTTAAAAATCAGGGTGTAAGCGGTGCCTTGTAGGTTTTTGGGTTTGAAACATGGGGTTGAAAGCCAAGACACCCTGTGTCCAACACTTACATAGTGACTTTCTTCCTGGAAGATTCCAAAGAGCTCTGCAGAATTAAAACTGACGTGTTGAACACGGTGTGATGAGTGCATTAATTGCTGAAGTGGAGCCCTCCCTGGCCTGTGACACAGCAGGTGCAGGGTCTGATACCTGGGGAGGGTCGCCTGGGGACCTGAGGTGGGGAGCTCATCGCCAGCCTGGGTCTGCAGTGGGACACTTTTGGAAGTGACTACGGCGTGTTGCTATAGTGCAAGTGGATGTGACTGAGCTGCTGGGTAAGGAATGCACCAAGGAGTTCCCACTGTGACTGGGGTTTGTATTAACTTTTGGAAAATGAAAGCAGGAACTTGTGCTGATAAATCTTTTGTGTAGTTTCCATTTTGTGTGGACTGCTCTCCCCGCCCCTTTGTGTCCTTTCAAGTTTAAAGCCTGTTTGTTCTTATCATGAATCCTTTAATAGCACTTTGAGCTAATGTCCCTCTGAATCTTCACCAGTGCTCAGCTGTTGCTGGGAGCTGTTTCCTGGGGTTATTAAACTCCTTGGACAGATGACTCTGTGCAATAGCTACTCCTCGTGACATGCTCCTGGCTCTTCCCACACCAGTCAAGGGCTCCTGCTCCTGCCACAGCTTGTTCTAGAGCCTGTCAGGGACCTCAGCCCACCCTCCAGGTGAGGCCATGGGTCTAAAGGTGCCATTTATGGCTTCTATTGAAATCAAGGGTAAGGCTTGACATGCAGATTTACTGTGTCAGATGGCACTGACAGCACTAAAACACTCTGAGCCACTTTTAAAGGTGATTCAGAATATTTGTGTGATGGAAAGATGACATATTTCTGACTTTAGTGCTTCTCATGCTGGTTGCTGTTATAATTTTCATTAAAATAAAATCCCATTTCTGTCACAAGCTATTGATCTCAGCTTGGAAGAGAGGCAGGTTTCAGTACCTGCTCGCAGAAGAGGAGAGGTTTGTAAGTGTGGGCTCTTCCCTGGTACAGCCTTGGTGGGACCCACATGGGCTGCATTCCTTCCCCTTTCATCTGCTCTCAGGTGTATCCTGCTCAGAGCTGGCAGCAGCTGCCTCTGCCTTCCAGCTGTCTGGGGCAGAGCTGGGGGACAAACCCAGGAGTGTCTGTGTCATGTTTTGTCTTCTTTTTTGCCAGGGTCGGGATTAAATGCTTGAGACGGTGTTTTTTGTTTGGACTTAAATGTTTATTAATTCCTATCTATATACAGTCTCACAAACCATGAGTTCTACAGCATTTCTAGCTAAACAAACTAAAAATGGAGGTCTCTACAAGGCCTTTTAAGGATAAACTGTCCAATTATGAAATGACACCTAAATTATTTTTACTTTTAACCCAATAACCAACCACCCCGGCCCATAGCGCAGATTTTTCTATCCAATTACAAAATACCACCCAGACCATAAGGAAGGTGAAAAAGGACTCAGCCTCTGCCCTAAAGCCTCCAYCTTGCTTTATGTATATATTACTATATTCTAAAACCTTAAACTCTAAGTTTTCCACCCTGTGCTATCACACACTTCTATCCAAACCCCACACCCACAATCCCAGTGCTGTCACTCAATTTTGGGAGCCTTTTCCACGGCCTCAGGTCAGTGCAGTGTTTGCTGGGGGGTCAGTGCCTGTGAGCACAGAAAGTCTGGAATTCTCCGTGCCCGGGGTTCCAACATGTCTGTTCAGAGCCTCTCCTTTCTCTGTTCTTTGTGGCAGTGTTCAGGTTGTGCTGCTTTCCCGAGGAGCCCTTGTGTCCCATTTCCTGCCAGCAGTGCCATTCCTTTTGGGAAGAGCCGGGGATGTGCCGTGCCCTGGCAGAGCCCGGGGCAGCCTGGCACAGCCCTGCCCACCTGCAATGCCCTGAGCTCACCCAGCCTCATCCAAACACATCTACTCACAGCTCACAAATGCCAGCTCCCGTTTCCCGGGATGCAATTGAGCTGTTCCAGGTGTAAAAGCACCGTCTGGTTGGAATGCCTGTCTGGCTTTGTGCTAGAGTGGCTTATGCTAAGCCCTATTTTCCCTTCTCTCCTGAATGAGCTTCTCTTAGGGATGGTGAGCAAGATTGATGTGGCAATTTGAGCAGCCGGTCTCCTGGGAGAGTTCTTTTCTCGGGAGAATTGTCTGTAATCGGGAGAATTGTCTGTAATCTGCTCTCAGCTCCGAGGAGAGCTAATGCAGCAGGCCCCGGGGCCAGGCAGGGAGCCCTGGGCCAGAAATCTCCTGCACAGGGACACCTTTCTGGGTGTTAGAGATGCTACCTCCATGATGAAAGTGGGAAAGCTGTGCCCTGTGGCACATCTAATGTCACTTCAACAGCTGTGTCTGCCCCGRGACTGGGCTCAGGTGACAAGCTGGTGTAGGTGATAATCAGTGAGCCTCTTAGTCAGTGGTTTGTGGACTTTGTGCTCAAATTCCATGGAAAGGAATGGTGTAACTCTGGCAGGTTGGGCTCCCTGGTGTCCAGAATGAAGTCTCAGGAGGTGTCCAAGCCAGGGGACAAGAAGCAGGGCTGAGTGTTGTCTGTGCTTGCAGGAGCTCTGGTTCTGGACAGGGCTTGTGCTTCAGCCATCACCCTTCCTCCTGAGCTCACACAGCATGGAAAGGGCRCGCTTCCCTTTGTTTTCCTGCAGGCATCTGTTTTTCCAGCATCTCTGCAGACGTGTGAGAGGGCTCCTTGGAAGATGCTAATTCCTTCCTTTTCAACTCCCTGGGTTGTTGTGTTCCAGCACAGGCACTTGGAGGGTTCCAGGCTCTCAGAGCAACTCCTTTGCTGTGGTGTGAGGGGTGTGAAACTACTCTGGTAGTGCCACCAGGCTTCTTTGGGGAGCAGAGCTGTCCTTGCTGCCTCCTGGGAGCCTTGGGCAGAGGTGTGTGTCCCTCAGTGCTGGGTGGTGTGTGCAGCACTCCTGGTCACCGTTGGTGTGGTGTGGCTGCAGACAGGACARGAGCAATGCTGACTGTCTGAGCTCCTTCACTGTGGGATGTCCCAGCTGCTCTTCCAGTTCCTCTGCTCTCCTGGATTCCACCTTGTGATTGTCACAACTTTGTGRCTGTCCATGGTCTTCCTCTCTGTTTTCAGGGAGGTGCTGTAGTGTTTGAGGCCAGAGCTCCACAGTAACTTCCCTCCCAGGAGCTTCCTTTGCTGGGGTTTGTCACCTCTCCCTTTCACTCCTCCCTGTCACAGCACAGGGGAAGGATGGAGCTGACCTTTTTTTGTGACCATAGTAAGAAGTGAAAGGAAAATGTGATACAAGAAAGGCAGTCRTGGTGGGAGGCTCCAAGAGCATAAATGCCCCTCTTTGGAAACACTCATGGGAAGCTGCAAGTCTTGGCCTTCTGCACATGATCCCTTACACAGTTTGTATGCACAGCACCTCTGCATCAAATGTCTGAGCCAGAAATTGTGTGGGGGATTTCCCCATGCTGAGTGTGCTGCAGGCAAAGTGCTCAGGGAATGAGGTCAARGTTTGGATTGGGAGGGACTTCAAAACTCATTCCATTGGCAGGGACACCTTCCACTGTCCCAGGTTGCTCCAAGCCCCAATGTCCAGCCTGACCTTGGACACTTCCAGGGATCCAGGGGCAGCCACAGCTGCTCTGGGAAATTCATTCCAGGGCCTGCCCACCCTCCCAGGGAGGAATTCCTTCCTTTGAGGTATTGCAGCCTCACGTGCAGGTACAGGAGCAGTGCAGTGAAGTGCCCTGGGTGTGTGTTTGTGTCCTGACAAGCTTCAGGGAGGCTGCCAGGGCCGTTCCTGCCCAGCCTGGCACGGGGAGCTGGCTCCCTGCTCCTGGCCCAGGGCTGCCCCCCATGCCTGGTGAGTGCACTGGTGCTCCAGTGTTGGCACAGGGCTGCACACGTTGTCTGCCTCTCCTTTAGGCTTTGTTGGTGCTAAATCAGCTGTCTGGGGACTGCTGGGGGGTGTGTGGCCTGGCCAGGGGTGTCCCCGTGTGCGGGGTGCTGGCGGGATCCCCAGATGGGACGGATCTTGTCCCTACCGCAGGCCGGGGAAGTYGGACCGGGCTGTGCCTGCTTAAGATTCAGGTCAGTCCCGTGCACATTTGTCATTCAGGACCCGAACACTGGGTCTRTTAAGGATTTGCCTGACCCACATARGGCTGGTTTGAAACCCTCTGGAGCTGGGTGGTGAAGTGCCACCCTGCTTTGGAGCCGGCAGTCCTGTCCCTGCCTGTGCTGCTGCTTCTCGCTGAGGGCCCTGCTCCTGCTGCACCACCCCGGGGTAGGACAGGCTGGGCTGCTGGGCAATTCCTGCCTGGAAGGTGCAGGGGCTGGAGCAGGAGTTGGATGGGATGGGCAGGGAGATGTTGTGGAGCCGATCAGGTCTGCTATGGTGCTGGGATAAAGGTTTGGTGGCCCTGTGACTGGGGACCTGTCACACACTCAGGGTCACTGTGGGGTGTGTATATCTACTCTGATCTAAACACTCTTTCATCCTTCAGCTTTCTCAGCAAACACCAGAGCGCTCTGGCTTGCCTCTGTCTAGACTTTGTTTAGAAGTTATTAATATTGCAGTGAAAATCTCTAATTAAGACATTGCCACCCTAAATTCCAGCCTGTCACAACATTGTCATTAGTTTCTTCAAATGGTCTATTCTGTGTGTACCAGATCCTGACATGGTAAAACTGCCAATTAATTTTTATCTTCTTTTCTTCCAGTAAAAGATGGCATTTCAGAAGGCAGTGAAAGGAACTGCTCTCATTGGAGGAGGTGCCATAGCAACAGTTTTTGGCCTCTCTCAATTTTCTCAGTATAGAAACAAACACGTAAGTATTAATTATGATTTTTGATAAAATAGGAARCTTAAAATCTGTCAGAGCATATGTCAGGCTTGTACAAATAGTTTTAAAAAATGACTTTCGGGTGCCACTGGGGGCTTTACTTAGTTGCAGGAGGAGTGGAAAGAGCTGGCTGAAGTAAAAGCGCTGTCTGGACAGTGGTTTCAAGCTTAGAAGCTGGAAGTGAAACCACCAACATCCCAGAARCTGAACATCCCAGCTTCAGCACAGTGCTGGTGGCAGCTCCTGTTGGGTTCCTGGGGCTGGGGACAGGGTTTGTGCCAAGGCAGGTGTGGGGCAGGCTCCTGCTGCCTCTGGCCCCTGCAGGCTGTGCTCCAGGTGAGGGTGGCACGGACAGTCAGTTCCCCAGCAGGGAAGGGTGGTGGGGGAGACCTGGCACGGTGAAGCAGCAGTAGAGGAGGAGGTGCAGCACATCCCCATGTCAGTCTGTGTGCTGGGTCTTGCTGTTGGAGAGAACAGATCTCCCTGGGCTGTCTGCTCCTCCCAGCAGGGCTGCAGTGGCTGTGCTCTGGAGCTCCCTTCTCCGTCTTTTCACCATGGATTTGTTTGGGTTGGGAAATCCCTYCAAGACTCCAAGTCCAACCATTCCMCCAACACTGCCAATGCCACCRTGACCCGTGTCCCCAAGTGCCACATCCACAACTGTCTTTAAATCCCTTTTCTGGCTGTTTCCGTGGGGAGAAGGAGGAGCAGCTGGGAATGAGATGAGTCATTTCTGGGGAGCCAAGCTGGGAAGAGGATAAGGCAGGATTCTTATGGCTTCAGATACTGTTGCAGAAAATAAACCCCAGCATTTCAAGTGAGCTCCCCATCGGGCTGCCTGCCTTGCTCCAAGCTGGTAATGCTCTCTCCAGAGTCTTTATCCCAGGGTTTTGCAGCCTGGCTTCATTATACTGTCAAAAATGGCAGCTGCAGCTTTTAGGACTGTTAAATAAGAGGAGTTGGAAGGGAAAAGTCACCAGGAAAGCTCACTTGTTGCATATTGTCTGCAGTATTCCAGAATTCAGGGAATTCCTCTTTTTCTGGGGATAGGTTACCACTATGAACTTCCAGACACAGATTAAACCCCAGGGTTTTACAGAGCATGATCAGGGTGTCAAAGTGACAGAACCACTTGTGCTTTTATCCAAAATAACTTTTCTGTGCTGACACTTTGGGTCACATTTATGCAACTGAAGTTGAATCACTGAATCCCAGACCAGTGTGGATTGGAAGGAGCCTTGCAGCTGCTATCATTCCACCCCTGCCCCATCCCTGGCAGTGTCCAAGGCCGGGCTGGACAGGGCTTGGAGCACCCTGGGACCATGGGAGGTGTCCCTGCCCATGGCAGGATGAGCTTTAGGTCCCTTCCAACCCAAACCATTCTGGAATTCTGTGATTTGGCCTCAAACACTCAGACACCTGCACGGCCCAGGTGGCACAGTGAATGTCACCAGCACTGATGGGGACAGAGTATTGGAAGTACCAGATCCTCCTGCTTCCTGCCTGAATTGCTGCATTCTGTTTTTCTGGGCCTTTATTTACTGCATCAACCTAAGCAGGCTGGTGCCAGGTGTGAGATGGGGTGTTCTTGGATATGCCAGGTTCAACTGGAGACCACTGGTGGCTTTTCCTTCCCCTGTCCCCTCGTGATCACTAAGGGGAAAGGCAGTGCTTTGGTTTGGAGTTGTAAGATTCTGCTGTCCTTTCCCAATCCTGCTCTTCCTGGTGCATGAGTGGACTGTTGGTCAGTAGAAATTGCTCAGCAGTTCAGTGGTGTGATAATATGATAATGCATCAGGGTCTGCTTTGGGGAGTTTTAATTACTGTATTTTTTTTGTTTAAATGAATAAGGATGATGAATTTGACTCTGCAAACCTACCTGGAGATTTACAGTAGCAAATTAACGAGAGCATTGGCTTATGGATTACTAGATCACTTTATAACTTGATGATTAAATTCAAACTGCCAAACTAAATTCCTCTCACTAAGAGCGTAATCAAAACCATTCAGGGAACTCTTGCCTGAGAAATTGTAGATATAAACAGCAATTGCTTATTTCAGTAAACACACTTGTTCACTGCCAAACTAATCACGTTACTGCAGATGGAATCCCTGTGTGCAGCTTTTCTTCACTTCCCCATTTAATTGACAGCAAGATGCATCATATCTATATCAATTCCTGGTACTAATCACTCTGCTTATATTCCAGGGCTAATCTCCACACTCTGCCTATACCASGGGCTGGATGCTGGGGACTCTGCTCTGGGCTCTGCTAGGAGCCATTTGTTGTAAATAATGGCTTTAAAAACAAACCATAACATGGAGTCTTACCCACCTGATGCCAGTATTTCTTGAACTCCAAATCTGTCTTTTCTGGTGTTCTATTGTTTTCCTGAAGTTAAGTAGTATGCTTGGAAATTTCCCTGGAAAGGTAGTGCAAAGTAAATTTGGAGGTGGGGGATTTTCCTTCTCTAGAGCTCGTGCAAGTTGAGCACATGCCACTGAGCTCARTTAGCCAAAACACATGCAAGATACAGGGTG
>QVAJ01000336.1:350151-368717 GCA_003546035.1 Mixornis gularis
AGGGATGTCCTCCCTCCACCAGAGGAGCTCCTGGTGTGAACAACAACCCGGGGAAGTTGTTGTGAACCGTCCGGGGATGTCCTCCCTCCACCAGAGGAGCTCCTGGTGTGAACAACCCGGGGAAGTTGTTGTGAACCGTCCAGGGATGTCCTCCCTCCACCAGAGGAGCTCCTGGTGTGAACAACAACCCGGGGAAGTTGTTGTGACCCGTCCAGGGATGTCCTCCCTCCACCGAAGGAGCTCAGGGTGTGAACAACCCGGGGAAGTTGTTGTGAACCGTCCAGGGATGTCCTCCCTCCACCGAAGGAGCTCAGGGTGTGTAAAGCCGGGGAAGTTGTTGTGACCCATCCAGGGATGTCCTCCCTCCACCGAAGGAGCTCAGGGTGTGTAAAGCAGTGCCAGCAGCCGCGGTGCCAGCCCCGGCCCCTGGGCAGCCTCTGCTGGCCCCGGCTCTGATGCAAAGGCCGCAGAGATGATGAGCAGAGTGAGCACGGCCCCTGCTCTCCCCTTGCCCGGGGCATTTTCCTGCCGGAGTTCACTCCTGCTGCTGAGCCAGCGCCGTGCTCACCCAAAACCAGCCACGAGCCCCCTTCAGGCCGGGTTTGTGCCCAGGTGTCCCGTCCTGCTGCTGTTCCCTTCCAGCTGTCACCAGGAATGAGCGGGGACACCCTTCCCTTGGCCCAGTGTGACAGGTCAGGCTCCTCCAGGTGCTCGTCCACGGCTCCAGCCCTGCCCACGCTGCCCGTGGGTCTGGCAGAGCCCAGTGCCAGGGGAGCAGGTGCTGGTTAAAATCGAGGTGGAGACCTGTGCACACCCCTCACCTCAGAGCAGGGACAGGGACACGGGGCTTGGCAGGATTCCTGTCTCAGGCAGGACCATCAGTTCCGTGCAAGTCTTGGCTTTAAGAGTATTCCACAGAATCCCAGAATAGTTTGGGTTGGAAGGAACCTTAAAACCCCTCTCATTCCACCCCATTCCACCAGGAACTCATCAGTTCCCAGACCTGAGAGAGCTTTTGGCAGAAGGGCAGCTCAGGGCTTGGAGGTTTGGTTTGGTTTTCTCTTTATTTGATAGAAGAAAGGAATTGATTTAGTGATTTCCCTGAGATTTTTCTCTGATTTATACCCAAATACAACAAAGCAATTTAAAAAATAAAAATAAAACAGCTGAAAAATTAAACCACTCACTGCTCCTCCATTAAGCCCAAAGGTGGAGAGCTCTTGGCAGGGGATGGACACAACATCGACACCAACCCTGTACTAAACTTCATCCCAGCAGCCCAAAGGAATTTCTGAAACCTTTCTTTTGCTTAGGTAACTTTTTTAAGTGGCTTCCCTCCTCTGCGTCACAGCTCAGGAGGATTAAAAATATTTCAGACAGGAAAAGAGACGAGCAAGGGAAACAGGCCTGGGACTGCAGTTTGTGATTAACCCTGGTGGTGAATGGACCTGGATGGGGAGCTCTGGAATATTCCAAACTAACTCAGGAAAAACCCTTCTTGTTTCCTTTAATTCCCCGCTCTGGGTGAGTGCTGGGCCTGTGGCCGGGCCTGGGGCAGGTGGTGGCAGCTGGACACGGCCCTGCTGGAGCTGTTTGTCCCCTGGAATGTTTGGTTCCAGCCCCCCAGGGCGAGCAGACAGACAAAACTCCACGGTTCCTTACCCCGACCACTTCACAATGGGAAGTCATCCGTTTGTTTTCCAGATCCTAATGCAGCGGTTGCCATAAGAACACAAATTATGTGTACATTTTAATGCATCTATGCTTCATAATTATGCATGGTTGTGTGCTGTTATAATTGACATAAAATATAAAACAGGTCAAAGAGCAGCTATTAAAACTATTTTTCATTTTGCTTCCTGACAGCTCCCGACATCAATGCCGACTGCATTTAATAGGACCATACAGGGAATGCAAAGATAGTTATATAATTTCAGCTGTATTAAAGCCTCCACAACTTGCAACCTAATTATTTCCTGCAGTGTCTTGTTGTGGGCTGCATTACTTTATTTGGAATGTGTTCGGTTTAAACAATCGGGCTACATTAAATTAGCGTGAAGGGGGGAAATCATAAAACTTTTGGATGTATTTCATAGGGGTCACTCTGTTAGGTTAAGAATTATCCCAGGAGCAATGATTTTCTGCCACTCGAGATAAAAAACAACGTTAGAATCGCRCTAATTCCATGCAGTTATTTTAATCACTGGAGTAAATTCTACCAAAGGGCTAAATTGTAGTTGTACCCASTCTCTGATCACAGAATGTCAGAGASAATAAAAGGAAATTGAATAAAAGTTGATGAATTTATAAGATCATAGAAAACCCCAGGCTGGTTTGGGTTGAAGGGGGCCTTAGAGCCCATCCAGTGCCACCCCTGYCATGGGCAGGGACACTGGGACACTGTCCCAGGCTGCTCCAAGCCCCATCCAGCCTGGCCTGGATGTCCCTCCTCTTGGTCACGGCTGTGTGAAGACCAAGAACAGGCCCCAGACCACCTGGTTTCACTCATTACTGGTCATCCCTTCATTCTGGACTGGCTGAGGGCTCCCAGTCCCCTGTGGGAGGTTGGTTTTCCCTTGGAATCTGTGCCAGTCTATATTTTTTAATAAATCCTTTTAAAATTCGGTTTGATGGAGGCGTCTGATGTGGGCTGAGAGCTGCCCCTGGTGATTTTCATGTGGGCACTGCTGCCTCCTGCCCCAGAGCCTCTGCCCACCCCATCTGAGCCAGCCAGGACCAGACACAGCAGAGTGTCCCTGGGGTGGGTCACAGGGAACACCCAGAGCTGCAAGGGACCCACAGGGTCACCAGGTTCCTGTCCCTGCACAGACACCCCAACACTCYCCCCACGAGATCCTTCCTGGGGGTGCTGAGCACGAGTCACCAGAGTGGGAGTTGTGCTGTGTGGGGAGGAGGCAGCACACACCARCACCATCCTGCASAGGTTCTGGCTCTGCTGCACCCCCRGGGCTCAGTGGCTCAGTGCTGGGAGCTCCTGATGGATCCTGGCACCCCCGTGCCTCACCAGCCCAGGGCAGGCAGGGATGAGATATTTCAGAGGCTGGTAATGGCCTGGAGAGGCCCTTTCCGTTCTAGGTGGCTGCCTCGGGTCCAGCTCGGGGTGGAGGCTGAAAGTGATTGCCCAATTTGTGGGGAATGAGGAATAAGCACAATCCAATTTCCCGAGGTAGAGGCAGCCCCATCCCGGAGAGAAGCATCATAAATGGCCCTTGTTAGCAGCTGGACAGGGAGGGCCAGGGCTCGGGGCTGCAGCCCAGCCTCAGCTGATTGAGCGTGTTGGCTGTGGAGCATGGAAAGGTCTGTGCCTGTTCTTCCATCTCTCTTCCACAGACCAAAGGTCCTCTCTTCCCAGGAGAGATCCATTGTGTCCCTCTGTTACTGCCCCAGTCAGCATTTGGGTTCCTGCTTCTGATGATTTGCCCTTCTATGGCCATTTGCACAAGACATTCCCCATTTTGCACTTTTCCCAGAAAATAATGACRACTCCCAGAGTCGCTGGTTTCCCAGACCCAGAGCAGGTTGTCTCTCTCTTGCCAATGCTGAGGCTCTTCCCGAGGTCTGTGAAATTCACAAAATGATTTGGTTTGGAAAAGAATCATGGAGTCCCAGATCATGGAGTCCCAGCTGTGCCCAATGCCCACCTTGTCCCCAGCCCAGAGCTCTGAGTGCCACCTCCAGGAATTCCTGGGACACCTCCAGGGATGGCCACTCCAAACCYCCCTGGGCAGCTCTTGCCAAGGCCTGAGCTCCCTTTCCATGGGGAAATTCCTGCTGATGTCCAAGCWGAGCYTCCCCTGGCCCAGCCTGAGGCCGTTCCCTCTCCTCCTGTCCCTGTTCCCTGGSAGCAGAGCCTCCCCTGGCTGTCCCCTCCTTTCCAGAGCCTTTTCCTGCAGTGCCCCATTGGCTGCCCTGGAATCAGGAGCCTGAGCCCAGCTAAGCCAGCTCAGAGGCTGCTGATAAGCTGGGCTTTGGCTTTTCCATCCTCCAGCACAGCTTCACACTCCCAATCCTCTGAAGTGAAGATGGAGCAGCACATAAAAGCTTCGGATTCCATTAGTATAAAATGTTTCAGAAAAGTGTTGAGCTAGGTAATTACCTTAATCCAACGGCAATGGTTGGTCACAGTACACACTGATGAGCATCCAGAGCCAGATTTGAACATGCAGTCAACCCGAACAGAATGAGCTCGGCAATAGCGGCCCCGATTTCTTAATTACTTCTCGGTGACAAGAGCATTTAATGTTTGCCAAAGTCAAGTGCAAATTCCACAAGTGACASAGTTTGGGGAGACTTGGGAGGGGGCCCTGAGCCCGGGGCAGACCCTGCTGGCCCAGGCAGCAGCAGGAGCTGCTCTCACCGAGCCCTCTCAGGGTCCCCTTAAACTTCTACRGCCCCACAATAAAAAGTAATGGTATGATTAACTTCACAGTGATAACCCATTGCATTCAAAATACACATTTAACTCTAATTCTCATTGAACTACACAGAAGCTGAAAATATAATGGCCTTTCCCAGGCAGCTGACGGCACAGTTTAGTGCACTGTAATTGGCTCCCTCGGCTTATCTCGGGTTAATAAAGTAGATGGGATTCATGAAAAAGCACCCTGGTCACTTAGCAATTGTTTAATTTCTGTAAGGGGATTTTTTGGGTTAGAAAATTATTGTTTCCCAGTAGTGTTAAATATTTATGCGACGCWATTGAGACGCCCGGCGCAGGGCACGCTCCTGCTAAGCTCACAAATCAATAGGTTACAGAAAAAATGGAAATACAAAATATCATTTCAAGTGTAAAAGACACTTCTCAGCCTACAGAACATCTGTGCCACTGAGGTTTTGTGYTACTGCAGAGGATGTACAAATATCTTAGCCCAAAGATCACGACCTTGCTGTCATTTGGGTTGGCCCCCTGTGCTGGCTGGGACAGGGAGGTAAAACCTTGAGCTCTCTTGAGAAACTGCTCTGGCTCCTTGGACACCTGGGGAGRGAGAACAGCAGCACCAGGAACTGCCTCCACACGGGGCTGGAACCTCTCCTGGTGGGAGCTGTGGTGTCCCAGCAGATGATCCTGCCCCAACACAAGGAAAGGCTTCAAGARTTTTCCACCCTGTGATATCACACACTTCTATTCAAACCACACACCCCATAATTTCAGCTCTATCATTCAATTTTGGGAACCTTTTCCATGACCTCAGGTCAATGCAGTGTTTGCTTGGGGGTCAGTGCCTGTCAGCACAGAAAGTCTGGAATTCTCTGTGCCCAGGGCTCCAACAGTGCACCTTCTTTAAAAAAAAAAGAAAAAACATCAAAACTTCCAGAACTGGGTATTTTGAGCAAGACAGTAAATGTCACAGGAAAAGGGAAAACTTCTAAGATGTGTGTAGGAGAATTAAATTTAATTTGTATCATCCCCACTATTCTCAGGGTTTTCCAGCTTCTAGAGAACTCAAGTGAAATCCAGCCCAGGGTGTGGTGGGTGGTTAGGAGAGGAATTTTGGGGAGGTGATGGGCTTGGGTTGGGTTAAATTGGGTCAGGCTGGCTCGGGGTTGGCTTGGGTGGCTTTTGRGCTGGGTTGTGTGGGAACAGAAAAAGTAAAGGACTTTCACAGCATTGTAATGAACATTGAAATATCTGGAGCATAGAAAGTTTCTGAGCTGCAAAAAATATAGAACAAGCAAATCTTTTATGCTGCAACGTGTGGTGTTTATTGATTGGCTTAAATAGACACCTGTAAGGTTTTAGCATTGGCCTATTGGCTAAAAAACTTTTAAAAGGCCTCAGAACAAAGAGAACTTTGGCTTCTGTTGTTGTGGCGTGAGTTTTATTTTTACCATCCTTTATGTCTCTACCTTCACTGAGAGTGGTAATGAAATAAAAACCCCGTGGAGCTCCTCTCAGTCCCCCCATCCCACTGTTGGTGAAGGGATCCAGCAGGGTTGTGTGGGTTTCTGCACAGGGATGAGGAGGAGCCGTGGGTTGAGGGGGGCTGGAGATGAGGTTGGAGCCTCACACACCTGGCAGGGGACAGGGAGCCAGGGGACAGGCAGCCCCAGCCCCAGAGGTTGTCCCCTGACAGTGCAGTTTCACATGGCTCTGCACAGCAGCATCCTCCGTGTCCTGGGCAAGAGGTGAGGAGGGTGCCAAAAAGTGTCCCAAAATCTCATCAGCCCTTTAAAGGGGTGATCACAGCTCAGGCTGGTGCCCAGGAATGGGCCCCCTCTGGGGGATGAGCTGATCACTTTTATCCTGAGTTTTCCCAAGCCTTGGTGCCCTGGCAGCTGTGACACGTCTCTGCCTGGCCCTGCTCCTGTGCTGGGGTTCTGTGTAAGCAGGCTGTGACTGTCACATGTGCCCCAGTGAGAGGCTGTCACCCTCAGCCCGTGGGCCGTGGGCTGGAGTCACATGGAGTTCACTTCTGCCTTTTCCAGCCCTGCTGCTCTCACTTCCCCCACTGACGCTGGGCCTGGGGACGGGAGGAAAACCCCACAGCACTGCCACCAACACAGGGACCTCTCCGTCCCTGTCCCTGTCCCCACTTCTCCATCAGCCCCTGGCTCCTCCACCCTGTGGGGTCAGCAGAGAGGAAAATCCCCTCCAGGGAACCCAAAGTTTGCTGCTGTCTGTGGGTGTGTCCATGGCAGAGCACCCTGCAGGGACATTGCTGGTGACAAGGACAGGCAGCTGTTCCCGGAGGTGAAGAATGCCCAGGGAGGTTTGGAGTGCCCATCCCTGSAGSTGYYCAAGGAATTYCTGGACGTGGCACTCAGTGCTCTGGGCTGGGGACAAAGTGGGGACTGGGCACAGCTGGGACTCCATGGCCTTGGAGGGTTTTCCAGCCCCAGTGMTCCTGGRATCCTGTGGAGGGTCACTCATGGTCAGGTTTTCACAAACCCACGTGAGGTCAGTGGTGCCAAGCAGCAGCCCCTGGCCTCCCCCAGGCTGGCAGTGGGACCCCCGTGTCCCCAGCCCCGTGTCCTGCTGCAGGGCACAGCCCCAACAGCTCCTGCCTTGTGGGACAACTGATAAACGCTCCAATATTAATAATGTGATGAGCTATAAATTAGTAATGAAGGTTTGGATGGCAGGTTTTCCCCTCACCCCGTGGCTGCATCCAAAGATGTCGTGTTTGAACAGGTGACACTGTGGTGAACCACAACTCTGAAAAGGAAAGGAGTGTAGGGCAGCAGGAGCTGTGCCACCTGTGCTGGGAAACAGGGACATCAGTGGGGACACACATGGCAAAAGATATAAAATATATGAATATATAAAGTCTCTGCACAGAGCCAGCCATTGCTGGGGGTTCCAGTTCAGGGTTTTGGTGTTCCAATAGACTCCAACTGTGTTTTGTTCTCAGCTAAAGGTGACCCTTGGATCAAGTTTCCAGCCMGGCTGGAAGCAGAGGGGCTGGAGCAGCGCTGCCCCAGGCAGGGCAGGCCCAGGAGGAGGGAAGTTCCTGGCCGGAGCACTGGAATTGGGGATGGAGCGGCCAGGCACAGGCGGGTCCGGCAGGGGCTGCGCGGGGGACATTGTCCCCACGGCGRTGGGGACACCTGCGGGTGCTGCCCTGTCACTCCAGCCCCCTCTGCTGCCTCTTATCGCCCGTGCCCGGCTCACAGGGAGGACACGGGGGGCTCCCAAAGCCCCTCCTTTCCCCCCTTATCGCTGCCATCCCAGCACCGAGGGGAGGCTCAAGGACACAGGTCCCTGAACGCCCCTGGGAGCTCTGTGATGATGATCAGAGCGTCCCCAGCCCCGTCCCTCGCTGGCTCTGTGGTGCTGCCAGCCCATCAGTGTCCCCTCCTGCCCACCAGTGTCCCCTCCTGCCCATCACTGTCCCCTCCTGCCCGTCACTGTCCCCTCCTGGCTCCCTGCCTGCTGCCCCAGCAATGCCTCCCTGCTTTTTGTGCTCAGCTCATTCAACTCCGGTGCTTTCRCAGCCCTCATCCTCTCTCCCACAAACCAAAAAAAAGAAAAAAAGAAAAAAAAAAAGATAAAAAGAGGAAACCCAGCATCTTATGGTTGTTTTCCCACAGCAAATCACTGGGGAGACACTTTGGAGCACTCTTGTCAAACACAATCTTGATTGCATTGCAGAGTGTCTGCAAGGTCTGCCCAGCAAGGAAAAAATAGAATAATCTGATTTTGCCACAGCATTATGATAAAGCAAATTCAGATGGAAACTCGACCTTCTCCCCACTGCCTCATTTAATTCCCTTCTGTCCTGTCAACATTTGTGCACAAGTATTGTGAAAAGTTGTGGTGAGTGTTGATGACTCGTCACTGCCCCAGTCCGGGTTTATTCCGGGAGTTTCCGTGTTGTCCCCTCCCGTGGCAGGTGAGTGACAGCCCGTGACAAAGCGCTCCCAGCGTCTCCCCCGTGTTTGCTGCACGTTGCCATGGCAGTGAGACTTCTCCACCAACAGCCATAAACAAACCGCATTCAAAAGAACAAAACCCAAACAATCCCTAATTAAATTAAAATCTGGCAGCAAAAAGAATGTTTTCTCTCTGAATGTTGTACCCGTTTTCCCTGAGCCATTGGCYGTGCCTGCCCTGGCACTGCTGTCACCCATCCCTCAGCGTCGGCCTTTGCTGTGTTCCCTCAACCACTTTTGATCACAACCTGCAGTTGCTGAGGAGGGATCAGGTTTTCCATAAATAAAACAAATTCTYTCTGCCTCTGGGYAACACACGAGAGGGYRAGAGGAAACAGCCTCAGGTTGTGCCAGGAGATGTTCAGGTTGGATGTTGGGAAGAATTCCTTCACAGAAAGGGATGTCCAGCCCTGGCACTGCCCAGGGCAGGGGCCCCATCCCTGGAGGGAYTGAAAACCCTGTGGATGTGGCACTTGGGGACATGGCTCAGTGGTGGCCTTGGCAATGCTGGGAGAACAGCTGGACTCGATGGTCTCAGAGGGTTTTTCCAGCCCAAACCATCCCATGATTGTACCTGAGGGTCCCCTGCAGCATCCCACTGCTGGCTGTGACCCCCTCCCTGTCCCTTCACCCCCGCCCAGGCTCGGAGCTCTGCCTCTGAAGATCATTAATCATAGATATAATTTAATGACAGCTGGGTCGTGTCCTGCTAACTAAGTACACCTTGTTTGCCTCAAAATGCTAATGGCTCCTCTGAATCATTAATGAGGGACAATTGGTACGGAGCCTAATAATCTTGTGTGGTCTAGTTACAGATTTATTCACAGGAACCCGAGTCCTTTGTCATGGTAAAAAGCAGCAAAATCAGGTTGTGCAGAGCAGCTCTCAGTGGCACCAGCTCAGCAGAGCAGCCCCGAGTGTGTGCACATCAAAACAGCTGGGGCACGGCTCTCCTGGAGAATCCTGAGATCCGGGTCCACACCTCCTGGTGTGGATTAGACAACCCTTTTCTCTCCAGGTCATCCCGCTGCTTTCAATGGGAATATTGGAGAAAGCACCTGCTTTTCAGTGTGGAGAGACTTTGTGCCGTGGTGGCCCTCGGTGTGTCAGAGGGGTCAGGGCAGGGGTGTCCAGCAGTGGCAGTGCCAGTGCCAGGGGGTCTGGCCCAGGGGAACCCCTGCAGCTCCTGGCAGGGCTGTGTCTGCTCCAAGGGGAATATTGCCTGAGAAGTTTGAAAGGTTGGACTCTGATTTTAGATGTCTTCTCCAACGGTGGGAGAAGCTCTGTGTGGAGGGTCCTGGCCCGGGCTGAGCTCTATCCGTGTCAGCCCAGCACTGCAGGAAACCTTCCCCTGCCCCGGAGCTGCTTCCCAAAACCTTCCCCTGCCCCAGAGCTGCTTCCCAAAACCTTCCCCTGCCCCCAGAGCTGCTTCCCAAAACCTTCCCCTGCCCCAGAGTCCTTCCCAAGGTTTACTCTTAAAGGCCTTTTAATAAATATCTACTTCCCTCTCTAGCTCTGTCCAGCCTCTGTTCCAGGCCAGCCTTCCCAAGGCATCAGGCTGGCAGAGCAGGTGGGCTGCAGAGGCAAAAATCTGGGACTTCAGTGGGGGTTACAGTGTCCCTGTGGCACTTTTGTCACAAGAATTCAGGTATCTGATAACTAAACCTGCTGGCACAGATTTAGGTATCAAAATGAACAGCAACAATCTTATTAATGGACCTGTTCATCTCCTGTGAGCTCTGACTTTGTAGAGGCAGAAGTTGAGCAGCCAGGTCAAGTTTGACTCTTCCCCTTCTTCAGAACTTCCAGCTGGGAAAGGGCCTGGGGATGGAGAAACCAGCGGGCAGGGCTTTCACTGGATTGTTTTCTTCATGTACAAACATTTCTGTTTGGGGTTGGCTGAACCCCAATCCATGGAATAGCTGAAATCCTTCTGCTTCCTGTCTTCTCCTTTCTCATGTTTGCCCTCAGCTGAATTTGGAAAGTAGTTGGCAAATAATTCTGGCTGGTGGAAATTTTCCTTTTCACCCGTGAATCCATCCTCCTGCAGAACTGCTCACTGCACCTGCCAGTCTCTCTTTCCAGGATCAGTTTTCCTGTCTAACTTGGCCTGGGTTCAGAGCAGTGTCCACCCACCCCAGGTGTGAGTTTCTGTGTTTTCTCTGGGGTGAAAAGAGCAGCCATGGTTTTGCAGGGAGCCTTTGGCTGAGCTGGGGCCGAGGCTCTGCTGAGCTAAATGAATGCTCAGGAAAACCAGTGAATAGGAAAATAATGGAGCGATCCAGGATTTATAGCACATCTTAGAAACATCTCAATAAATTGCAGGATCCTCTCCGCATCAAGGRTGAAGTGTTTTCAGGAATCTGACGTAGAAATCGCGTTCTCAAAAATCTGCTGTTTCTCTAAATAATCAAAATTCTTCTATTTTAATTATGCAAATTAAAGTTGCTGAGGAACAATTGCTTGATTAGACCAGTGGTACTGACCTAATAAATTATTTTGAATATTTTTCACAGGAAATTGATTTAATTGAAGCGTTTGTTAGCCCCTGCAAATGCACTCGGTTCATGCCACAGCACCCAGGAATTTATAAATGGGYTCGGAATGTTGTTCAGGCACCAGAAAATAAACCTCCGAGCTATTTACTACCTCCATGATATATAAAGTTTGCAGTTTTGATTTTGTGTGATTATGTTCAGCAATGGTGACCTTTAGAGGCAACAATATTGAAGTGTAATGAGGAGATGTTTGATCACTGGTGTACAATGAGGAGTTGGCGTGACTTCTCCATTCCTTCCTGGAATCTGTGAAATCCAGCTGACAGCCTTTAACCTTTAGACTGCTGAGGGCTGAAAATGTGTAGGGATTTAGCCTGTTTATACACCAGGGTGGCTATATGAAATTTTATATCATTTCTGCCGTCACTCCGTGTGTGGGTATTGTACGTTTAATAACAGCCACCGCTGGCCAATATTGTGCTGGGAAGGGGCTGGGCCCGTGTGCCAAGGGCAGGAGCTCTGCCCACCTCATCCCTGGGATGTGCTGGGCAGCTCCTTGTCCTTCCCTGCATCCTCACCTGGGCAYGGGCATCCCTGCATCCTCACCAGGGAAGGGCACAGKGCYCYCTGTCCATCCSTRYRTCCTCMCCAGGSWRKGSCACAGGGCTCYCTGTCCATCCCTRCATCCTCACTAGGGAAGGGCACAGGGCTCTCTGTCCATCCCTACATCCTCATCAGGGAAAGGCACAGGGCTCCCTGCATCCCTGCATCCCCACCAGGCTGTGGCACAGAGTTCCACCTGCATCCCTGCATCCTCACCAGGGAAGGGCACAGGGCTCCCTGTCCATCCCTGTGTCCTCACCTGGGCATGGGCATCCCTGCATCCTCCCCAGGCTGTGCCACGGCTCCCCCTGCACCCCTGCATGCCCGCCTGGCCATGCTGCAGGTGCACCCCTGCATGTATCCCCCACACACGCCCACAGTGACACCCCCGGGCTGAGGGACCCCCCGGCAGCCCCTCCCCACCATCCCCCGGCCCCCTCTGCCCGTCCCTGCACTGTTTGCTCCCCGGGGCTGTGCGGGGCTGGCCCTGCCCGGCGTCACACGGTGCCGGGGTGGGCAGCGAGCCCYGGGAATTGTAAATTCCTCTCTCTCGGTGAGGTTTAAAAGTAAATAGACATTATTCAGGTTGATGTTTTGGCAGGAGATGTGAGATTACAGACTGTGAATCCAAACACTTGTCACGGAGAACAGACTGGAATACAAAGTACGTGCAGATCGTGAGATTATCTCTTTGCTAATTGTTCATTAATACATATTTTATATCTATATATTTAAAATGATGTTTATATACACGCACAGGCATTTACCTACATGTATGTATATATATAAATGGGTGTTTATATATAAAAATCTATACATATGCATATGTCTGTGCATCTCAGAGTGACAGCTCAGGAGCGATGGGAGGGATGGCAGAGCCTCCCTTCCCTGAGGCAGAGCCGCCTTCAGAACCACAGCAGGAGCCAGAACCAGCTCCCAAACCCGTTGGTCACCAGCACATCCCTCTGGGGAGGCACTCTGGTGCCCAAAGAGGAGCCAGGGGGTGCTGGGTCCCACCCTGGAGTGCTGTGGTGGCCTCAGGGAGGTTCTGGTGGGAGTAAATCAGGGCAGAGCTCTTGGAAAATTAATTACAGACTTACATTTTTGGACTTTTTCCACACTGGGGCTTACTTTTCCTGTTTTAATGGTTTTCTTCAGGCAGCCCAGAGGAGTGGGAATGTCAGAGGCCATTCCCAGCCGTGTGTGTGACCCCGTTGTGGGCAGCATCACTCCTGGGACAGCCGGGGCCCTGGAGCTGTGCCAGGGCCTCACAACCAGGAATTTCTCCCCAGCATCTCACCTAAGGATGATCCATAAAACAACTCGTGAAGGAGTTTAGCTAACGAAACAAAACAAAGAGAAACACGGTTCCAAAAACTCTGCCCAGGACAGAAAATGTCTTAAAAAGCTGCAGTATTTAAAAAAAGCTTTAAAAAGCTGCTTAATTAGTGTATTGGGTCATTATGACACCCAGCTCRTTTCATTACCCTCCTAATGCCTTGTGAGCTGGCAGTTAAATTCTGTCTGCTGGGCCCGGCCAGCTCGCCTTGTCTTGGCTGCACCAGCTCCGGCCGACAGCTCACCTGGAGTGGGGAAGAAATGGAGCCCCAATTAGAAAGCTTTCAGCCCAGCACCCATGGAAAAGCCAAAAGCTGATAAAGGTCAGYGTGAAATTTGAATGACAGGGCTAAAGTCTTTTACTCATAATTTTGTGTTTGCAATAGAATTCAGAGCAATTCACAGCCTTAAAGGCCTTAAGTGAGAACAGCAATTAATTGTAATGAATAATCTGACAAATCTGGTTGACATATGGCTGCTAATGCCCTCCTTTCTAGTGGGAGCAGTGGAGGGATTAGATTAACTCAAATGAAATCTGGGACCGCCATGCCATCTGCATGTTCAGCGAGGAGCAGTACACGTTAAATGGTGAGTGGGTAGATATCTGTCTTGTTCTCATCCCTCCCTGAGCCCTGGGCAGGGATGGGAATAGCGGGTTTATTATTGCACCAGCTGCCTGTCAATCCACCAATGCCGGGGAGCCGCACACTGCAACCTCCAGAGCTAATACAGCAAAAAGCTGTTAAAAATTGCCCAGGCAAAATTAGCATAAATTGATCTATCCCTCTGTTTATACAGTTTGTATTTCCAGTCGGATTGCCCGGCCAAACACTGGAGTCCCCRTCCCTGGAGGGATGTGAGTGCTGTGTGGATGTGGCACTTGAGGACRKGGGTCAGCGGTGGCCYTGGCTGTGCTGGGAGAACTCGCTGGCCTGGGAGGGCTTTTCCAAGCCAGAGCATTCTGTGGTTCTGTGTGGGATGGTCGTGTTCCCTCCCCGTGTCACAAGCAGTGCCCACACGGTGTTGGGTGTGTGGGGTGGAGGTGCTGCAGGAAAACGTCCCGGGCTTGGCCAAAGGGAGATGCCGAGGCAGCAGCTTCCCCAAAGCCAGGGCAGTGGGGACTCCGGGGCTGGGAAGGCACTCCTGACATTTCTGACACTTCCTCTTTCCCTGGCACTTCTCTGGGGCTTCCCAGCTGCTTCTCCTGGCAGACAGAGCTCAGSCCAGGACAGCGTTTCCCACTCTCAGTGTGAGGAAACTGCAGCCACGGGCACAGCAGTTCCCACCTCTCAYGGTGACAAACCACCACTGTCTCCAAATCTGCACTGGGCTGGCAGCTCTCCTGSCCCCTGGTTATCTGAGCAGAGCCTGTGCACACCCAGCCCTTCTGCTCCAGAGGGGTCTCTCAGCTGAGCCGAGTGGCTTTTGTGCACTTTGCTCTCCAAACTACAAATAAATGCCAAGAAGAGGAAAAAAAGTCTTAAGAAAACAGGGATGAAGAGCAAGATTGGTATCCAGAGCCCACCTCACCAGGTTTCCYRGGAAGATSTCAGGTTGGGYAGGGCTTGGAGYAASCTGCYCTAGTGGGAAGTGTCCTGCCTGTGGCAGGGGATGGAACGAGATGAGCTTTGAGGTCTCTCCCAACCCAAACCCTCCTGTAATTCYCTGACTCTGTGATTCTGTGCCATGTCTAAGTGACAGCTGACCTCAAGGAGCATAAACCCTTCTCATTAGGAATCAGAAGGATGTACCAAATGTCACCTTAATTTGGATAAAGCTATAGGGCAGGCAGAACTTGGCTGTCAGTCAGCATAAAGATGATGTGTTTGAAGTGGTGCACAAGTTCTCGTGTGTGGAAGGGCCACAGAAGTGGCACAGAAGCCAGGGCTGCCTCCCACRGCCTTTCCACTACATCTCTGTAGGAAACGAGACCTCACTGATCAAATCCAGAGCTTTTCTGGCCTCTAACACTCAAAATGTTTGGGAAGTTCATGGAAMGGGTTTTTATCCTGTTTTTTAGTGTCACTTTGTGTCCTGCAGCATCTCCTGAAGGTGTGTTGGAGTTGTGACCCACACCAGAGCAGGAGGTTCAACCAATCTCTTTTCCCTGGGCAGCATTTAGGGAGCAGAGCTGTGACACACACCCCAGGCCACTCTCTGCTTTGAGGGRAAAAGTAGAATATTTGGAAAATCACGTGCCCCCTGCCCAATGGCGTTGCATTCCTTCAGCTCTCCAGCGCTCCACTCCCAAATTCCATCAGCTGCTGCAGGAACGGAAAATCTCTCCAACTTAAGAAGCACAAACTGAACCAAATGGAACTAATGCTTGGTTTGTTTCAAAATGTTTTAAACCTGTCAGTTCCTGYTTTGTAACCAGACCCTGGAGGAGAGGAGGTCCGTGGGGGACAGGACATTCCCAACTGGAGTGTCACTGCAGCTGGAGGGACACACAGTCACAGCTCCTCCCATGCAAACCCCCTCCTCGGGTTTAATAGCCTCACCTGGCTTWAAAATGATGCCTAAACTTAAAAATGCAAACAAACCTACAACTTCCAAATGCATCCGGTTAATGAAGTCACTACATAAATTTAGCACATTATTTTTTGTTATTAATTGCTAACAGTGGAAAGGGCTAAATTCAGAATAACTCTCTGTTTCAAAGACCTAATTGCCAAGGACCTAGCCTTAATATTAACTAGGATAATTATTATGCAAAGCATACCCACCCAGAATGTTTGCATAGCTATCACAAGCGCTTTCATAAATGATGCTTTAATTAGTCTTAATTAGAATTTGTTTAAGTCAGCAGGGAATGCAGAGCCCGTGAAATGATGTATGTAATAAGCATCAGGCTCACTTTTTACTTGGGGAATAGAGCTGACAAAATCACATCACGTTAAATTGATTCAGTCAGAATTAAAATTCTTATGGTATTAATTAAATGGGGGATCTCATTAGCAGGCTGCAGGGTGACAGAGTGACTCTTTGGCGACCAGATGTGAGGAAGCAGCACCGAACAAGGGCACCCCCAGCCCGGAGCTGGTCCCGTCTGAGCCGCGGCGGGCGTGGGGCGGGATGGGACCGGGACGGGACCGGGACCGGGATCCTGGCGTGGGAATCCCGCCCCTTCCCACCCTGGAGCTGCACGGGAGGGCCGGGCTCGGCCAGGGGTGATGGCCATGGGCCTGTCCTGCTCGGCAGGACCCGCAGCACTTCTGGCTGCTGGGACAGGAGAGCCCTGGCATTCTCCACACTCACCCTGGCCCCTCCAGTGGGACATTCCCGGTGTCTGTGGTGACCCCACACGCTGCTCACGGCCACCAGCACGTTCCTGCCCATCTCCAGGCCTGTCCTACTCTGCCAGGCTCACCAAGGGTGGATGATATTTGCCTCAATTGGCATCTGCCTTGTGAATGCCAGGGGGCACCTTGGTGTCAGAACCCTCGTGGGTCTGAGTCCTCCGTCCCACATTTCAGTATTTTAAAAATGAACCTGGAGTTGGAAAGGGAAACCTCAGCCCTGTGTCCATTTGAGGAACCAGCATTCCCGAGGGAAACACAGGGGTCCTCTTCACCCAAGGATGGGATGGGATCAATGGGAYGGGACCAAKAGGATGGAATGGGATCAATGGGATGGGACCAGTGGGATAGRATGGRATGGGATAGGATKGGATGGGACAGGACTCMTGTATTAAAATCAGGACCTGCCAGTCCCACCATCAGGAATCTGGTGTCCCAGGGCACCACCATGCTGGAACTGTCCATCTCAGTGGGAAGGAGGCTTTGATCTTCCATGCCCCCATTTAGTTTGAAAATCAGCATTTTTGAGAGTTTTTTAATGGCCTTATTTTAGGAGCATCAGGGCAGTGTAAGCKATTTTATGAAAACCCAACAAACCACAGCAAGGAGCAAACCCCAACCAGAGCAAGCATTCAGACTCAGGGCTGTGCTCTCAGCTTCCTCATGGCCATTCTGCTCATGAGTCACAAATGGCTGAAAGAGCTTTGAGGTTTGTTCTCCTACAAACAAAGAAGGAAAAAAGGGAGGCTGGGTTTGTGTACACACAGATACATATATACCTATATTTAACATTTATTTCAGTTGTATTTACGACAAACCTCTCTCTGGACCTGACTCAGATGCCTGTCCCAGCCACATTGACAGAGCTGCCATAAACATCCTGCCATGGCTCTTGGCTTCCAGAAATGGTCCGTGGGTGGACTTGGGCAGGGGAGTTCTCCCTTCACTACCCACTYCAATACACATGTACAGAATCACAGAGTAATGGTGGGGTTTTGATTGGGAGGGACCTTAAAGCTCATCTTGTTCCAGACCCCTGAGGGCAGGGTCACCTTCCACTAGATCAGATACACAAATAATAAATATATAAATAGATAGATAGATAGATAGATAGATAGATAGATAGATAGATAGATAGATAGATAGACAGACAAATAAATATATGTGTGTGTATGTGTGTGTGTGTGTATATGTAGGTTTTGTGTAGATGCATACACGCATTATATATATAACATAGATATAGATATAGATGATATAGATAGATAGAAACAGAGAAATAGAGAAATAGAGATAGAAATAGAGAGAAATAGAGATAGAGATATAGAGATAGAGATAGAGATAGAGATAGAGATAGAGATAGAGATAGAGATAGAGATAGAGATAGAGATAGAGATAGAGATAGATAGAGAGATAGAGATACACATAACATATATATACTGTTCCTTCTTTTAAAAACCAATTGTAGTTTTTGGATCATGAAAATCCCGGAGATGTTTTTCCCTCTGTCCACACTCTGTAAATAGCCCAGGGGCTGCCGAGCCTGGCCCGGGTCACCCTTGGGGAGGTCGGTGCCCGGCCCGGGCCCCACCCTGGGCAGCCGAACCGGGGCCGGCCGGGCCGTGCCCGCGGCGCCGCAGCCGCCGAGCCCGGGCTGTGATAGCCCGACCTTGTGCCCGGGGAGAAGAATCCTCCGGGCTAATTAGCCAGACTAACCCCTCGTTCCCAATCCCAGCGCCTGSAATGCTCGGGACTCCAGCAGCTCGCGGCTCATCAGCATTCGGCGTGGCTGCCAGGGCGCGGGGGAGGCGAGATAACCATACGGACGGGAGATAAGGGGAATCGATGGAAACAAACAAACGCCCGCGGGCTGCGCTGGGACCTCGCTGCCATTTCCATAACCCTGCGCTGGCAGCGCTGCCCCCGGGCCCCGGGCCACTGCCACCGTCCTGATGGCGCTGCCACTGTCCTGATGGCCCTGCTACCCTCCTGATGGCCCTGCCACTGTCCTGATGGCACTGTCACAGTCCTGATGGCAGTGCCACCCTCCTGATGGCACTGCCACCGGCTCCTCCTGCCACTGCCACTGTCCTGATGGCCCTGCCACCATCCTGATGGCACTGCCACTGTCCTGTCGGCACTGCCACTGTCCTGCTGCCACTGTCACCGGCTCCTCCTGGCACTGCCGCCGTCCTGCCGGCACTGTCACCATCCTGCTGGCACTGCCACCGGCTCCTCCTGGCCGGATGGAGC
Source organism: Mixornis gularis (assembly GCA_003546035.1). Classification (NCBI taxonomy): domain Eukaryota; kingdom Metazoa; phylum Chordata; class Aves; order Passeriformes; family Timaliidae; genus Mixornis; species Mixornis gularis. Next base: position 368,534 of record QVAJ01000336.1, read on the forward strand.
GGGGGCATTCGCTGTGCGCACCACCGGGAGCGATTTCCTCACAAAGTGGAGATGTTGGGATGAGCACATCCCATCCCCTCTGGGCAGTGGGGATCCCAGGATCCCCAAAGTCGGGATGAGCACATCCCATCTGGGCAGTGGGGATCCCGGGATCCCCAAAGTCGGGATGAGCACATCCCATCCC
>QVAJ01000336.1:407052-418955 GCA_003546035.1 Mixornis gularis
TCTGAATGTGAAGTTGTTACTCAGATCCAATCGCTGTTGACATTAAAAATAATGACGGCCTATTTTGGCATTCATTCTCTTTTTAGACTTAATTGCTAATTTAATTGCTAAGTTGAGAGATAGAGACCCTTGAAAACAGAATGAAAGAAAACTTGGCTGTTCAGGGTCAATGGTTGGACTCAGTGATTTTTAGGGACATTCCACTTATTTCCTAAATAAGATGTGATTCTGAGACAACTTTTTTAGCAYTCTTGTATGGGAGGAAAGCTAAGGTGGTTTCAATTTTTTGATTGTTTTTGATATTTTTCAGGGTCTTCTAATTTAATCAAAGTAAAATGAAAAGAAATATATAACAGCCCCAGTTCTTTTTGACGCCTCACTCCAGACAGAGTTTTTTTWATAAGGAKTTARAGGCTGRACTCRATGATCTTGGAGGTCTTYTCCAACCTTAATGATTCCACAATTCTGTGAGTTGCAGGAAGGTGCAGATTCAAACCACCTGCAGGAGCATCTTTGGATGCTCTTTTGGAGAGCCATAAAAAAGGGGAAGAGCCGTATTCCCTGAAGGAAAGTGTGTCACTGGGGGACCTGAACTCCTCAGGAACTCCCCAGCCATCCTGACCATTCCCAGCTTTTCCCTGCCTGCCCTCTGCCAGGTGCCTTCCAGGGCTCAGGATGTCTCTGGGGAGAGTGGGGGGTACCACCAGCCATCCCACTGCTCCCACCCTGGGGCTGGACTGGGACCAGAGCTCTCCAGCACTGGGAAAATTCTGCCCTGCCACTGCCTCCTGCCTTCAGCCCGGCACAGGCAGAGACGGGGGCGCACAGACGCTGTGGAGGAGGTATCAGGTCTGCTTAGCTTGATTGAGAAAGGTTAATTACATGTGAAATGAGACTGGGATTCAGACTGTGTTTGCTCTAGATTTTGTGTAATGTTATATCAACACTGGGATTCTCTGTTATTCTATTAACAAAATAAATTCATTTTGTTTGGTTTCATTTTACTGTTGTTTTAATCCCACTGAACATTTATACTGTTATTTAATTTTACTAAACATGTGTGGATAGTAAAATACCTACAGAATTAAACTACCCAAGGATATTAAAGTGATCCAGTTCTCATGGAGATTTGATCTGCTAATTAGCCACACCAATTTTATGGATCATTGCAGCGCACTTAAAATGTATTGTTATATGTTCATAATCTTTMCTTAATGAGCTTTTATTGAGAGCACAGGCCAGCCACAGCACCGGGGCTGCTTCAAACCCAGAGCCTGTGCCCGCCTGTCCCCAGCCAGCACTGCAGGGAGGGCAGCAGGAATGGGACCTGCAGGGTTTGGGGTCAGAGGGTGGCAGGAATGGGACCTGTCAAATTTGGGGTCACAGAGAGGCAGGAATGGGGCACTGCAGGGTTTGGGGTCAGAGGGGCAGCAAGAGCGGGACCTGCAGGATTTGGGGTCGGGGAGTGGGGGTCCCCTGTCCCTCCCGGGGGTACCAGGGTGTAGGGGCAGGGTCCCACACCGGGCTGTGCTTATGGGAAGCAGAAAACCACTTTTAAACCCAGTAAATCAGGAGCGGAGGGGAAGGAGCAGAGTCCCGACCCCCCCCACATCCCCAGGGCCGGGGCGGGGAGCGGCCCCGCCGGGCTCGGAGTGTCCTGGGGGTGTCAGCGACCCGGGGGACCCCGGACTGGGACGCCCAAAGGAGATCCCCCTGCACACCTGCTGCAGATCCCCCTGCACTCCTGCTGCACATCCCCCTGCACATCCCCCTGCACTCCTGCTGCACATCCCACTGCAGAGCTGCTGCAGATCCCCTTCAGAGCTGCTGCAGATCCCCCTGCACACCTGCTGCACATCACCCTGCAGAGCTGCTACACCTCCCCTTGCACATCCCCCTGCACTCCTGCTGCACATCCCCCTGCACACCTGCTGCACATCCACTGCAGATCCCCCTGCACTCCTGCTGCACATCCCCCTGCACTTCTGCTGCACATTCTCCTGCACTCCTGCTGCAGCTCAGCCCGTGCTGCAGCCGCTGCAGCTCCGAAGCCGTGGCCCAGGCCGGGGTGGCGGGGGCTCCGGGAGAGCCGGGAATGGTTTCATCCCAGGGCGGGGCTGCTCTGGGAACCGTGGGTCTGCACACCGGGCCCCTCTCCATGGCCAGAGCTCACCAGATTTAACCTTTGTCACCCCACAGGTTATCTTTGCCCTAAAGGTGCACGAATTACAATCAGGAGGGTACTAAAGGTTTAACAGTCCCCGTCTGACGTGAGAGAGGAGAGAATGCTGCATGCTGCAGTCCCAGCACCTGTGGGCTCATTTTTGGCTGGCACAAATCACAGTTCCCCTCCTGCAGCCCTCTGGGTGTCAGCCCATGGCCCGTGTGGGTGCCCAACACCTTCTACAACCAGGGATTGTATCCTAAAGCCAGAGCTAATGGGGTCGCTTCTTGGTGAACAAAACCAAATATTTCTGACAAATGTGGGAATCCCTGAGAAACCTTGGGGGAGCACCCCCTGTCCAACGAGCTGTTGATGTGTTCTCTGCTCCCTGTGGATCTGCCCCCCTTGGGTGGTCTCCAGTTTTCCTCCAGGGCCGGAGGGGACCAGGGGCAAGGCTGCCTTGGCAGGAGATCATTGRACCACGGAATGGTTGAGGTTGGAAAATCCCTCTCAAACCACCATGTCCAACCATTTCCCAGCACTGCCCAGGCCACCACCAACCCACGTCCCCAAGTGCCACATCCACACGGCTTTTAAATCCCTTCAGGCCTGGGAGCTCCCCCACTGCCCCGGGCAGCTGTGCCAGGGCTGGACAAACGTTTTCTTAAAGAAATGATCCCAATACCCAATCTACCCCTCCCCGGCCAGGCCCGGGGTTGAGCTTTGTGCCGGGATGGACACAGGGATGCACACGGGATGGGGAGCCGTGACATGGGGGTGAACACAACCCCGGCTGCTCCCRTGGTCCCGGGACCCCAGCCCGCCCCATCCCCGGCTGCTCCCGTGGTCCCGGGACCCCAGCCCGCCCCATCCCCGGCTGATCCCGTGGTCCCGGGACCCCAGCCCGCCCCATCCCCGGCTGATCCCGGAGGTCCCGGGACCCCACCCTGCCCCATCCCCGGCTGATCCCGTGGTCCCCGTCGCCGCCGCCCTTGTGGAGGTGTCACTTCATTAATTAGGGAGGGAAACCTGGCGAGCCGAGAGTGTCTCAGATCAGAGTGTGCTGTTTGGCGCCGGCGCGGGCTCATTTAACAATTCAAGGGTCACTACCTGCAAAAGTGAGGACAGCGCTTACAAGCGCGCCGATCCCGCCAGCTACAATGTGCGCGCCGGGATAATGAACTTAAAACAATAGTAATTAGCGGGCCGAGACAAAGGATTAAAATTAAACCTGAATGGCGCGGTGCGTGCGGCTCGCTTGTAGAACAGCGCTAAGCCAACTTAATCCATTTTAATTCTGCGCGGGCCGGGCGGCGGCGGCGCGGGTCGGGGTCGGCGGCTGCGGAGCCGCGATACATCCCTCGGCCGGGCGATAAGGGCCGGGCCGGCCCGGGGGACGGTGCCCGCCCGGGTCCCCGGGGAGCGGGGGAGCGTGTCCCGGGCCGGCGGGGCGCCCCGGCTTTGTGCCGCCGTTGTCATTGACTGATCGGGCCCTTTGAGCGCGCTTTCAGAGTCAATGGACCCACCTGAATAGATGAAAGGCAGACGGCTCCTGACAAACAAGGGGCTGCGGAATATTCATTGTGCATCTGCGAGGGAAAGATTAATGTATTAGAAATTAAAATGGGCCCGGGCTGTATGATCTTGCTCTAACACTTGGCCAGACCTGTGTCACCCACCGCGAGCGCCTGAAGTCGGCAGACAATCCTGCCAAGGTAGTGGGAATCATTAAGCATCCGGCTATTGTGCGCGGTGAATAATAAAACTTTCCCCCCATTCTTTGCCCGGAGCTGACAATGAATAATTCCGGAGCTATTTGCAATGTTAACGGCACCTATCTTGCCCATCCATTCCTTCACGATAAGGATGGAAATATGCATTTCAACAGTCTGCACAGATAGTGATTCACAGGCGCTTCAAAGGACACCTGCCACTCAAGCGAGGGGCTGTCAGTCTCCCGCCGCCGCCGCTGCCAGCAAAATGGCGAAAAAGATTATCTGCACTTTATTCCTTTTCTCCTCCGATTATAACACCGGTACGTTTGCCATCGACTGACAAGTGATTTACGCTCGCCGCTGTAATGTGGTTAAGCTAGGAAAAGCTATTCTCTTAGGCAGCCCTTATTCCTTCAAGGTTTACAACTGTATCCAGTATCCTATCGCGGTGTGATCGCGGCCCTACAGAGCGCCCTGCTGATGGGCAGATACCGGCAGCGTTCCACCCGTTCGMTGACATAAAGGTGACAGTGATAAGTCCCGTCTCTGGCGCCAGGGCCTGGCCAGCTCAGCCGAATTTCACACCGCAGGAGGGTGGCCCGAGTTCGGGGCTCTGGCTGGAGAGGCTCCAGRCTCCTCCACAGCCGGTCCTGGGATCAGACACTGCTCACGGGGACTCTTTCTGACCGGGACAGGCGTGAGCTCTGGATGTCCCAGTCCTGGCAGYRTCCAWGGSCAGGCTGGCCAGGKCTTGGAGCACCCTGGTCTAACGGGCAGTGTCCAGCCCATGGCAGAGGGTGGACACGAGGTTTAAGGTCCCTCCTAACTGGGATTCCCTCATTCCGTGAGTCTGGAGCCCGTCACCGTGGCCTCCTGCAGGGGACCAGGTAGAGAACAGCCCCTGGCCTTGCACCCTTCACCCCTGGCAGCTGTCCTGACCAGGCTGTGCCTGTGGTTCCTGCACCCCACAGGCCCTGCCAGCAGCACAGCAGCTGCTCCTGCTCCACTCTGGGTGCTCCCAGGGCAAAAACAAACAAGCAAAGCCCCTGTTGCAGTGTTCCCATTTATCTGAAATATTTTCCAGATTATTTGCTTGAAATTTTTCCTCCACAATCTTTCCATTGTGCCTGTGAGGAGGACTCCCTGAACAGCCGGGCTGTTCTCTGTCAATGTCCACTTTCTTTCAGCCACAGGAACACTGGGAGTGACTCAGAACAGCAGCTCCAGCTCTTTCCATCGAGGAACAGTTTTAGCTGGAGAGGAAGAGGCACCGCTGTTCTGTGTGCCCCATCTTCACCACACTGACCATTCACCAGCCACCAGCTGGGGCAGGGGATGGGGACACCAAAATCCCAGGACAAAGATCTGCTCTGTGCCCTGGCACAGGGCCCACCTTGGCAGAGCCTTGGGTGCCCAACTCCAACAGCTGCTCTGGGGCCAGCACTGCAGCACTGCCGGAGCAGGGCTGGGCTGGGCAGGTCCTGGTCCCACCAGAGCACCCCACTGGAACTCAGCTGTGCTGGGCTGGGCAGGTCCTGGTCCCACCAGAGCACTCCACTGGAACTCAGCTGTGCTGGGCTGGGCAGGTCCTGGTCCCACCAGAGCACCCCCCTGGAACTCAGCTGTGCTGGGCTGGGAGCCCAGGGATAATGAGTCATAGATTCATTAACAGGCTACTCTGATCCTAGTAAATGGGACATTTTGGAAACAGGGTCCCGCCATCCCCAAAGCTTGCAAGAGCTAAAGGGGTGCAGGAGCTGTGCCCTGGGAGATCTGCCTGAGACCAGGAGCCAGGAATTGTGGAGACAGCTCAGGGAGCAGGGCTGTCCCCAGGAATCCCTGCAGAGCCCTGCTCTCTCCTTGGGCACGTCCCCTGTGTGAGCCCCAGCTGTCCCTGTGCAGGACAAAGCTGCCATTCTCTGCCTGCACTGCTGCCAGGGCCACGCTGCAAATCCTGACTCACAGGGACACTGGTGCCCTGCCACCCCACCAGGCACAGGGGGCCTCCCCAGCAGCCCCCAGACCCGGGCAGCCTCCAAACCCCAGGGAATGTCCCACCTCCACCCAGCAGCTCCACATGCAGATTTTCACAGCTTTCCTCCAGTGTGGAAGAGAAGATTTCCAGAGCTGGGGGCACAGCAAGGCCAGCTGGAAATCTCTTCTTGAAGGGGAACTGTTAGGATGGTGTGAAAACACAGTGTCTGCTGTGGATTTTTAAGGAAAAGAACAGTGCTCAGGTCAGTGCTCAGATCAACAATCCTGAAAGGGAGTGAGTCCTGTGTGCTCAGGAATGTGGTGTCAGGGCCACGCTGGGCTGGTGCTGCTCCAGCACCTCCCCAGCCCCTGCTCCAGCCCTCCCAGCTCAGCAGCTCCAGGTCAGGACCACGGGCCTGCCCAGCCCCGTCTGTTTGGGAATGGTGCCCTGTCACTGTCACTGCACAGCCTGAGCAGCTCCGGGAGGCCTCTCCAGTGAAAGGACACTGTTGGTCACTCGGGTCTGGGTTTTGTGTCCCTTCCACTGAGCAGACTTTAATCTGTGCTGTTATCCAGCAGAACCAAAAAAGGAGGAAACCACGGAGCAGGAGCTGTGCCCACAGSTGTGAATAACACAGATTTGTGCCAAGGAAGTGCTGATCTCAAGACCATCTCTTTGACCTGCACAMAGACACTCTGGTCCACAAACAGAGGCACTTTTGCAGACACCCTGCACTGGCCAGGTGCCTGTGGAATGTGGAAGGTTCTGGTGTCCACTGGCACATCCCCAGCACTGGGCTCTGAGGATGTGGCTCCCTGTGGATGCATCTGCAGTCAGCCTCAGCAGCATGTGCTTGTACACAAACATTTGGAGTGAGGTGTGGCCAGTTCCAGAGGCACACAGGACCCCCTTCCAGCTGAGGTGTTCCCTGGGGTGAGGGTGGAAACGAGCTGCCTTGTGCCAGTAGCTCTAAAGCTTAATACGAGAGTGAATTCAGCCTGCGTCCCACTAAATTATCCAGCAAGGGCTGAACCCTATTTTTCTTTTGAAGAAGAACAAGGGCGCTGAAATAATTTGTGGATCTGGGTTCCTAATCTTAAATAATTCTTACCATTTAAAACAGTTTTTGCAGGAAATATTTTATAGTTAGAGAAATAGTTTTTGACATTTTGGGGGGGAAAAGAACAATGGACCGTTTACAGGTCTACACAGTAGATTAATGAATCTAATTGAGTCTGTAGGGAAATGCTTCAGTTTAACTACTGGAACTAATTTATACATTCACTACATCGTAATAAGTCAATTTAAGTTTCTGGAAATAAAACTGGATATCCTGGGTATAGATTTGAACTATAAATTTCTGCAAGAAAGGAGTCTGTGTGTTCATTATACATTGTAAAATTACCATATGGACCTGTCAACACTTCTTAGCACAGCTTTGTAATAATGTCATTTAGTTTAACATTGTAATGTGCCAGCTGAATTAATGTGCGTGGCACAATGAACGCCTCCCACCGCCGGTTCGGGATGGGGGGGGCAACTTTTAAAAAGGGTTTCTTATGCAAAAGAGTTTTGTCTGTGTTTGCAGAGCCAATATCTGGCCTCTGATCAGGTGTTATCAGACTAAGTGAGTGCCCAGGGCTGCTCAGCTCCRGCAGCTGCTGCTGCAGTCCCGGGATCGGAGTTTCTGAGCGGCAGACCGGGATTGCCGTGGGCAGGACACGGAGCCGAGCCCTCAGCCAGCCTGCATCACCGTCACCATCAGCCGCTTCTCCTCTCGCCGTCGCTGCCGAGTTTCTGCTCCTCCCTCTGTTATTTACAGCCCCACCGCCGCTGCTCTGCTGCCCACGCCGGCTGAGGAACAGACATCCCTTGTTCCAAACCCTTCTGTCCTTGCTGTGCTTCCAGCTCCCCACTTTCTCTGATGTGCTCAGAACACCTTTTGCACTCATCCAGTCAAAAAAAAAAAAAAAATCCTCAGTGGTAAATGGAGTAAGAGACAGAAGCAGCGACATTCCCATTCCCTTCTGGTGAGTTACTGGGGGCACTGGGGCAGAGACACACTTCAGACTGGACCCTGGACTTGTGGCCAGACCTGTGTCCAGCTGACAGGTCACCTGAGGGCACCAGAGCCACATCCCCATGGCAGAACAGCAGGCTGAGCCCCCTTTTCCCTGTCCCTCTCTTTCCCATGGAGCCCATGCCCAGCCCGGTGGGTGAGAGGGGCCCCAGCCCAGAAGGTCAGGGGTCACAGGGGTCACAGGGGTCACAGCTCACTGACAGCAGCACTGGGTGGTTCTCAGGGGGGTTCCTCAGCACATCTGTGCCTGTCTCCCACTTTTTCTGCTGCAGGACACCCCAGGACCATGCTCAGCTCCTGGAGGCCTGGGAAGAGCAGCACCAGCCTGCAGGGTGTGTGCCACGGGAAAAACAGGAACGGCAGAAAGGCTGAAATTCCCTGTTGTATCCCATACCCGAGCCCTGCCCCGGCCTGGACAGAGCAGTGGCACAAGTAACAACAGGAATGCACACACAAACCCATAACCATCCCTACAGCCTGCAGTGGTGCAAGGATCCAAGGAAAAACTCCTTCAGCAACCCAAAAACCGACCCTGCAGCACCGACCATTCTCACTGCTGGAGCCRAGGGGAGCTCCTCCCGAGGAAGCTCCACATAAATCAACTCAAATTTTTCCCTTTGTCCTTTATTTGTCTCATTCTTTGCTTTCCTCCCCTCTCCTTCCTCTCTCAGCAGCCTTGGGAAGTGACACTGGAGATCTCACAAAACTCTGAGGCGTGTGGCCGGAGCAGGGGAGGGCAGGTGGACTTCTGCTTAGAGAGGGGGAAAATGCACCTGCTGATGTCCCTGTAACTGGGCTGCGGGCAGCCAAGTGTGCATCTGCCCCGTCTCCCTGCGGTGCCGTGTGCCCGAGCAGCAGCAGCAGAGGCAGCAGAGGCAGCAGCGGCAGCAGAGGCAGCAGAGGCAGCAGCAGCAGCCCGGACCTGCCGTGGAGCCGTGCCCGAGCCGGCTGCCGGCGCGCACAAGCTGCAGAGATGCCGCCTCATTTCCCTCAGGATGCAGCCGGGAAGAGCAGAGGAATAGCTGAAATTCCTACTTCCGTGAATTAGCGGGACAGGCTAATCCCCGCAAAGAGACAGGATTTAGGATTTGCCTCTCGGGTTCTTTATTCAATTGCACAAATCTGCGCAGCCCCGGCCGTGGCGGAGCTCCGGGTCAGCGGCTCCGCCGGCGGCGCACGGATCAGGGCGGGTGTGGGGAAACAGACCCACTTTGGGYAATTAAATGTTGTAACTGAGGCTTGGCAGCGCTAATTACGTATTAAAATCCAGCGGCTATTTACATTTCTRCGCCTGGATTTCTACTGGAAGCTGATGGTTAATGTCATCACTTATGCAAACCTGATGGCATCTGCCTATAAAAGGGTGATTGTAAAAGCTGAGCACTTCACCTATAAATTCATCTCGCTAATAAGCGGCGCTCTCAGGATTGAAAGTCAAAGAGTCTTTGGGAAGTAGTTGGGTGTTTTATTTCCTTTTAAAACAACGTATCTGATGGCAGCGAGGCAAGTTCTAGAGAGCAGCACGAGTGTGGCAGGTGATCCCGGGCAGGGTGATAAACAGCGGCCCCTCAATTACAGCTTTGCTTTATTCCCCAGGTGACTTGTACCCGGGTTGATATACAGGCGGTGTGATTGCACTTGTTTCCCCGTGCAAGGGAAATGCCCTTCATGAGCACGTTATTAATTAGGCGGGGCTGTAATTGCGGGAACGCCGYGGGAGTGGCGGGCGGCTGTGCCCTGCCCAGGTGTCGCATCCCCGGCGCTGGGAGGGCGCTCCGACACCTTCATCCCAGCGGGACAGCTTGCYTCGGGGGGCAAAGGCCCTTCCAAAACCCCTTCGGCTCTCTCTGGGAACGCTGATTCCTTATGTCCTGAGAAGATTTTTTCCCCATTTTTCGTGCGGCCCTTGTTTCCCTTTAATAAACCTGTAATTGTACATGCTCACGGGTATTTGCCGTGCTCCACGCCTTGACATCCCCTCCCTGAACCTCATCCAGGTTAAGAGAGGTCACGAGTCAGTAATGATTTCCCAAGGGCCCCAACCCAGGATCTATTTTTTTTTATTTGGAATATCTTTTATTTAATTAACCACTGAACCAGGCAGACGGTGTTTCCTGCACAACCTGCCAGTACAAGGAATGTCTCAGTGAATTTCCAGCAGGAGGAATTCTCCCTCCCACAGCGCCAGGCGGGCAGTGCCCACAGAACCCTGCTCTGGGCTCCTGCTTCCTTCCCCCCTCTTTCCTTCTCTCTCTTTTTAATTATGAAAATCAAGGAACCCATAATTCCCATGACAGCTGTGACTACATGCAGACTTAACCATAAACTGTGCAGCAAATGCTTGGTTTGTGGAAAATCATGTTCTCTGACATATGTTTCTCATTACGGGGTAGATTTGCAAAGGAACRAGGCTGGTTCCTCCTGCAGGTGCAAAGCAGAGCCTGCGTTTCCTGTGCCCTGCTCTGCACCTGCAGCCCAGCACGTGGAGGGATGAGGGCCGAGGCTTTGCCTTCCCCTTGCAGTGCAGCCAGAGGAGAAATCAATCCCTGTGTCCCYGTGCTGTCACGGGCCCCCGAGGGATGGCTGGGAATGCACCACAGCTGTGCTGGGAATAACCCAGGAGAGTGAAAGGTGTCCCTGCCTATGGCAGGGGGTGGAACAGGGGGCTGGAACCCAAACCATTCTGGAATTCCTCCCGAGRGGCAGTGGAGGGGCAGGTACCCCTGTCTTCACTCCCGTGACCAGTGGCAGGACTCGAGGAAATGGCTGGAGCTGAGTCAGGAGAGGTTCAGGTTGGATGTCAGGAAAAGGTTCTTCCCCAGAGGGTGGTCAGGCAGTGACCAGGCTCTCCAGGGAATGGTCACAGCCCCAAGGCTGCCAGAGCTCCAGGAGTGTTTCGACAATGCTCCCAGGGACAGGGTGGGACCACGGGGCTGTCCTGTTCAGGACCAGGAGTTGGATCAATGATCTCATGGGTCCCTTTCAGCTCAGCATATTCTCTCATTCCAAGGCTGTCCAAGTCTCTCAGGGTCTCTCAAGCCCCAGGACTGGGCTGCTGCACTGGGACCTGTGCCTTGGCATGTCACGGAGGAACAGGGGCTGAGCAGTGACAGCCCCTGCACAGCCCAGCAGGATCCCAGAGGGCAGGAGAGGGACCAGGGGAGGTTCATCCTCATCTGAGCAGTGGGATGGTGGCAGCCCTGGGGAGCTGATGGTCGGTGCCCCCACCGATCCTGACTCCCACCCCTGAGCAGGAGCAGCTCATCCCTCGGCCCCAGACCCCGCAGGTCCTGCCGCTCCCACTGTGCTGGGCTCAGGCACTGAGTCCTCCTCCGTCTCCATCCCCTAGTAAAGAACACTTCCTCCCCCTCCTGGCTGCTCTAATTCCATCCTTCCATGGCATTAACTGTGCATTCCTGCTCTCCCAGCGTCAAACATTTTCATTTCAGTTCCTTTCTCACATCCCGTGTCCACCTGCCTCCATCCAAAATTCCTCATGTCACAAAAAGTTCAAAAACTTCAGCAGCAGCAGGTTGCAAACAGAACAGAGAATTTCGTGTTAATCCAAAGGGGGCTGGCAAATCCATGGGCCAGGAAAAGGAAAGTTTCTGTTTCATGCAGAGCCATCAATCTCCCTGAAGGAAACTCTGCACGGAGACTGATTTCACAGCTCAGCCCAGACAAGGGCTCTGTGGGGGTCAGCCCTGCCTTCGTCCCCAGCCATCCTCTTCCTCACACCCTTGTTCCTTGCTGACCAGCAGCCAGGGAAGGCAGCCGGGTGGGGCACTGGCTGTGCCAGCATTGCCCCCTTCCCAAAATCGGTGTCACAGACCCCGGGGCATTGCTGCCACCGACTTGCCCTTCCTGCGGGATGCTCTCACTGGCAGGATGCTTTTGAGCACCTGGAAATCTTCTCTTCCCTTTCAGTGTTGATGCAGATAATTCTGAACAGAGTTTGTTGCAAAAAAA
>QVAJ01000336.1:421459-433592 GCA_003546035.1 Mixornis gularis
GCCCAGGGGAGCCCCCACACCCAGGGGAGCCCCCACACCCAGGGGAGCCCACAGTGCCCAGGGAGCAGGGGCAGGGACAGTTCCAGGGAGAGGCCAAAGGTGGCGTGGCACCGTGTGACACACAGGACCCTGGCACTGCCACACCCTGGCACCTCTGTGCCACCTGGCCCTGGAACTGCAACAGCCATTCCTGGGAAGGAACGGCAGGAATGAGCCCTGGGAAAGGCTTGGTTGCCATGGCTGGGGCTGCCCCGATGCAGGAGAGGTTCCTCTGAATTTAAAAACAATCTTTAATTAATTGTGATTCTTTTCTGGGCCCTGCCATTTAGGCAGAGGCCCCACAAGGCTTGGGGACACTGTGACGTGTCCCCTCAGCCCCACAGCCCTCACCCTCCTTCCAGCCATGGAGAGTGTGGAGGTGACCTGCTCCATGAGGCATCTCCTGCCCTCCATCCACTGCAAAACCTGGGAGCCCGGCCCCAGACACTGTCCTTTGTCCCCTGCCACTGTCCTTTGTCCCCTGCCACTCTCCTTTGTCCCCAGCCACTGTCCCTCATCCCCTGTTGCTGTCCCTTGTCCCCAGCCACTGTCCCTTGCCCTGTGTGCGCAGCCCCAAGGCTCAGCAGCTCCTGCCTCGTTCCCGAGGGTGCAGCAGGCTGGAATTGCCCCCAACACTCTGTTCCCCTCACACCCAACAACAACAAAGGCAGTGGGAAGTGGTTGTGTACACACGGGATGTACCTTCTGCTATTTGTGTGTGTTTGCCCAAATTAAAGGGAATGTAAAACCTGTGAGAAATCTACTTGGAAACGTTCCCCTTTTGGGTAGGAAAACGCTTCAATCGAGGGGAGGGGGGCGGGGAGGGGGAGAGGAAGAGGAGAGGAAGAGGAGATGGCAGCAGCACCAGCCCCCAGTGTCACACAGTGCCCTCTGGACATTGGAAYACCCTGGAAAGCAGCACCCACATCAGCTGGGATGCTGGAAAAGAGCAGAGGTGCTGTAGGGCTGGAAACTCAGAGGGCTGGGGGTCATGGAACCCAGAATACGCCGGCAGCATCAGGGAATTCCAGAGGGACTTCAGCACCTCCAGAAGTGAAACGTCTCTTTCTTCCATCAAACCAAGAGCCCTGGAAGAGCAGCAAATGCCAGGCCAGGCCGGTGGCACACACACACGAGTTTATGATGTGGAGATAATTAAAGATAATTAACACCTGGAACAAGATCCCTGGGGGTGTGAACGAGCTCGATGGGGAAGGGCAGGGGCTTCCTCCGAGGCAATCCCACCCTAGAGTGCAGCCCGCTGAATCCAGGTGTGGGTGAGGGGTGGATGGAGCCGGCCCGTGCTCAGAGCAGGTCTCCGGGGACACAGCCGCCCGGCGTCTGCTCATTAGCACCTGCTGATTAATTAACCCCACAATTAAAACCTCCTCCTGCCTGCCGGGCTGGTCTCTCTGCTCTCCAGGGCTGGGGGGCCCAGACCTCACCTCTCCTGCCCAGTGCCAGCCCAGGGCTGGTGCCCAGCTCCATCCTGGCCCTGGGCAGGGCAGGGGGGCTGTGGGGCTGCTCTCTGCCCCTCTCCCTCAGCCTGTGCTCCCTCACAGCCACACAGATCACTGAGGTGCCTGTGGGGAGCCTKGGAAGGGCTGTCTGCACACGGGCACTGCTGCCTGACCCGCTGGGTRTGGGCCAGGCACACAGATGGTGCCTTGGGAATGCTGACCTGAAACAGACTGGACAGAGCTGGAGAATAAAGTAGAGATTTATTGAAAAGCCTCCAGGATCCACCTTGGGCAGGACAAGAGCCTGGCCAGGGCTACACCCAGGGTGGATTTAGAATGGYCACAAAATGCACAGCTGGTCACGAGGTCTCACATTTTTATMAGTTTTGGTCCATTTGCATATTGGGGTTTAATTGTCCAATTCCAGCTTTGGGTTATGAAGTCCCATCCTTCCTGTTTTCTCTCTTCAACCCACCCTTGTTTGTGCTGTTGGGCTGAAAGTTGTCCTTGGTGTGSRGCAGGRRAAGGATTTGYTTTGTGTCCCTGCTGTGTGCAGAGCTGAGTGACACTGACTGTGAGCTCAGAGCTGCACCCCTGGSCACCACAGAACATGRAAYACAGGAAAGATAAAACTGAAGRCCTCACARGAGCTGCAGCCAGGGCAGTGCAGAGCTCCTGGGACTGGTGATGAGTTCCTGGGGAGCAGCACCAGGGCAGTGCAGGGCTCCCAGGAGTGGAGCTGAGCTGGAGCAGCACTCCCAGGACACGATGTGCTCCGGCATTCCTGCCCTGCCCTCCCTGCCCTGGGCATGAGCTGCCCCCCAGCTCTGCAGCCCCCGGGGTGTGGCACAGCACACAGCAGGATTAGGGCACTTCCAGCCCCRTCCCTGCCCTGACCGACTGCCCAGAGCTGAACTGCCCAGAGGGTTTCTGCGCCAGGAAATGGAACTGGCTAACGAGGGCACCAGCTTGTCCTCCTGCTCTGCTCCCGTGGAGGCAGAGCTGGGCTGGGAACAGGTCTGCAGGGAATAGGGATCAGGTCTGCAGGGAGCAGGTCTGCAGGGAGCAGGTCTGCAGGGAATAGGGATCAGGTCTGCAGGGAATAGGGAACAGGTCTGCAGGGAGCAGGTCTGCAGGGCTCCCTCAGGAAGCCGGTGCAGGGGGGTTTGCACTCATACACTGGATTCTGTTCATTGATATTTCACATACACAGGTGTACAGGATCTTCATTTTCATGCAAATCCCCCTGCAGCCAGGCAGGTGCATTTCCTGGTCTCTGTTCATCACCAGGAAATCAAATAACTTGGCTTGTGTGCTTGCAGCTAGTTAGGGGCTGACCCAATGTGCACTTGAGCATGGATTTCAGGTCTGGGCAGCAGAGAAATAGCTTATTTCCCCCCTGGCCTTTATAAAATTAAATGCTAGCCCCTCTGTGTTGGTGCAATGTTCATGTTGCAGGATCAAGCTTTTAGAAGTCAGGAAATTCCATAACTTAAGGTTACTCCAGCGATGCCTCACCGCTTTGATGTGTCATTTTTGTATACCTAATTATAAATATTAATAATGGAGGGATAAAATAAACAATATTAAAATACGATAATGTTTCAGACTGTTGAAACAAAGGGAATTGTGGCAGGAAATCTCATGTGTGTGCTCAGACCCCTTGGAGATGTCCTTGCTGAGCCCGACCGGCTGTGAGTGGGTCCCTGAGCAGTGACAGAGCAGCGTGGCTGGGGCTGAGGTGTCTCCTCACGGGGTGATTTTGCACTGTTAATGCAGGAAAACAGCTCAGACCCAGAGGTTTTGGGGAGGGGGTTGGAGGCTGCTGCCCCCAGCGTGGCCAAGGCACCCCGGGGACTTTGCCACCCCCCAGGCTGAGCATCCCTGGCACCCAAGTGGGGACRCCAGCTGCAGAGGGGTTTCAAATGCAGCAATTCTGTTTCCTCCCCTTCATGGTGAAGTTTTCCATGGGGGAAAAGCTGTTCCTGGTGCCAGAAGCTCCTGTGGCTCCGAGCTGGCAGTGGCAGGGTGGGCACCCAATCTCTGCCCTGTGGTTTTGTGAGCCAAACCTGTTCCAGGCAGGGAAAGGCTCTGCCCTCTCTCTGCCAGCCCTCAAACATCAGCATGACTCTGCTGCTGCTTYTTCTTCAGAGATTCTGGTTTCTGTTTGCTTGTTTCAGGCATGAAAAATATTTGTTTCATTTATTATCTTTGAAATAGACAAAAGAAATTTAATTTTTTTTCCCTCTGGAAAACAGAGCAACAGAAGGGCATGTGACCTTTGGGAATGGGTAGACCTGAACTGGTTTGACCAAAGAGAGACTTGGAGCAGCCTGGTCTAATGAAGATGTCCCTGCCCATGGCAGGGGGCTGGACCAGGTGRTCCTTAAGGTCCCTTYCAAYCCAAGCCATTCCATGATCCTGTGATTTTGGTCATTCCCTGACTCTTCCACACAAGAAGGAGGCAAATCTCATTAAAAGGAGATAAACAAAACCCTGCTGGGATGAATTCCCCTCCCCAGGCCAGGACCTGCTGTCTCCCATGGCTGTGGAATGGGGAGCTGCCGAGGATGCAGCCCCTGTGCTCCAATTCCAGAGCAGAGGTACACATGTAATTCCTGTCCAGCTGCTGCAGCTGCTGYGCTTCCATTGCAAAATAAKATTTTTTCAAATGAAGTAGCAGAAAACAGCTTTACATTTTTGCTATCCCTTCCAGCACAAAATAAAAAATGCCTGTGCTGCCAGTACCTGATTCAATCAAGTGGAGCACGTCGGATACCCACGGGCTACACACACTGGAAAGAGCTGACTTGTATTTTAATTAATAATGTGATCCAGCGTCTCCAGACCCCGGCCTCTGGCAACGCTCTTGCCTTSCTTCATTATTTGCTGTAAACAATTTCCCAGCGATGTGTAGACAACCCTATTCTTTAATTTCTGCTAATTCATAACACCAGCAAAAGGCAGGATTTTTCTTGTGCAATAAAGCAAGCGATTCAACCTCCTTCCCCCCTCATGGAGGATTTCAGGCTGGTTCTGCCTTCAGACCAAAAAGCTCCAGCCCTGTTCAGCAAGGGTTCCACAGGGTCTGGGAGGTCACTGGGTGAGGGTGGCAGGAGGTGGCTTTGGGGGGAACCAGGGGCAGCCCCAGTGCAGGATGTGGAACTCACTCCCCTCTCCAAGAGGTGAGTTCATACTCCAGGGTGCAAAGGGAATGGGATGTTAATCAACCAAGAGTTTTCTCAC
Source organism: Mixornis gularis (assembly GCA_003546035.1). Classification (NCBI taxonomy): domain Eukaryota; kingdom Metazoa; phylum Chordata; class Aves; order Passeriformes; family Timaliidae; genus Mixornis; species Mixornis gularis. The sequence goes on from QVAJ01000336.1 coordinate 426,205, forward strand.
TTTTACACTCCCAGTTCTCTGTCCATCCCACTGGGAGGTGGCTGAGTGGCCAGGGGTGCTCAGTGGCCAGAGTTAAACCCCCCAGCTGCCTCTCACCTTGGCTTTGTTCTGTCCAGCCCTGCTGCTCCCCTGACAAGGAACCCCCTGGCCCTGCCCAAATCCAGCACCAATCCATTGCTGTGGCCATGGGGACACTTTCTCCAGCTGGGTGGGAAGGTGGTGTGCACAGGCAGAGTGCAGGTGGTGTGTGCAGCCTGCACATGGACAGGTACAGGGAGCATTGCTCTGTCTGTGACACCCCTGCTGTTTTCACAGAATCACAGAATCACCACAATGGGAAGAGCCATGAGATCATCTAATCCACCCATGGACAGTTTTGCTGCATTAATTCACCTGATCCTTTCATCTCGAGCTTTTAGCTCCGGCAACTCCAGGACCAGGTTTCCAAATACCCACACAAATGTAGACAGAAATAGCTGTACTTTCTATTTCCTGCCCAGTGCAGGAAGGATTCTGCCTCCCTTCAGATGCCTCACCAGACACCCCTGAAATGTGCCTCCCTCCCGGCTCATTTGATGAGCAGCAGTGTGATCCCACTCCTGATGAAAGCCCCGACACCACAAACACAGGAAATCAGGGTGACACAGAACGCCCAGCCCCGCACGGCTGTGCTGTAATTACACAACTTCTAACAATTAACTTCTCGCTGATTATGTGTTGAAAGGAAGCCGAACACTATCAGATCACATCGCTGCTGATTTATTGAGTTATTATTGGCCACATCCTAGAGCTCTGACTGTCCTTCCTTTATGAAAACTCCTCATTTAACTGGATGAAGATGAAGAATTTTGCCCTGTAGTGTTTCAGGCCAGAGTGTGTAATCTCCAAACCTTTTCAAATGCTATTTATACTCCCAAAGTGTATTGTTTTATGCTTGTTGAGTTTTATAAACAACTCTTTTTCCTGCAAGGATAAAAATAAAGTCAACCAATGGCTTCTGCATTGAAGTCGGGTCACCACAAAGTGCAATAGGCAGGACTTTAAAAGGTCCGGTTTTACAATTTATTGAAGGTAAAAGAAAATACTCCTGAAAGTTTCCCGATTCCCTGAGCACTGCAGTGCATTATGTATAAAATAAGGTCACAGATGCATTATCTCCCTTCTAGACATCAGGCATGGGATGAARCAAAGCTGACAAGCCATTTACAGAGTGTTTTCTTTATTGATATCACAAACTGAATTCAGCCGTGAGAAGGCTCTTTGCATAGATCACACCATTGACAAAAAGGTACCAGACAATCGTAAAGAGAACAAGGTAAGTGATCTTCATCACTATTATTATTATTTATTCCATCTCTTTTCCCCCATTAAGCATTTCATTTGGAAAGCCACTGGGGAAAGAAGGAACGGGAGGAAACGCGTTCTGCTTTCCCATCTGAATATCCTTAAGTCACATATGTTATAATACATTTGCATTTTTAAACAAATACCCCTCGCAAAAACAAATTAGAAATGGTTATTTCTGTCCTCCGAAGCCGTGCTAGCCTGCAGTGCTGTGGGAAGGTCAGGCATTGCCTCTAACCGGGCTGTGCACGCCCTGACCTGGGAGCTCCGTCGATACCGGCCCCGTGGCTGCGAGTCCCRAAGAGTTAATGATCCGACACCGCCGGCCCCGGGGCCCGTGCCTRGCATTTGCCTCATTGAGATGTACACAGACAATATGCATCCTAAACAATGCCGAGCTGCCTGCCCGAAACACTCACGGGGCCAGCAGCCATCCCTGGCTGGAGCAGCTCCCTGCTCCTGATCCTGTCCCTGTCTGGAGCAGGCTCCGGGGCCAGCGATCCCTGTCTGGAGCAGCTCCCTGCTCTTGTCCCTGTCTGGAGCAGCTCCCTGTTCCTGCTCCCATCCCTGTCTGGGGCAGCTCCCTGTTCCCGTCCCTGTCTGGAGCAGCTCCCCGTTCCCATCCCTGTCTGGAGCAGCTCCCCGTTCCCATCCCTGTCTGGAGCAGCTCCCCGTTCCCATCCCTGTCTGAGGCAGCTCCCCGTTCCCATCCCTGTCTGGAGCAGCTCCCCGTTCCCATCCCTGTCTGGAGCAGCTCCCCGTTCCCATCCCTGTCTGGAGCAGCTCCCCGTTCCCATCCCTGTCTGAGGCAGCTCCCCGTTCCCATCCCTGTCTGGGGCAGCTCCCCGTTCCCGTCCCTGTCTGGAGCAGCTCCCCGTTCCCATCCCTGTCTGGGGCAGCTCCCCGTTCCCGTCCCTGTCTGGAGCAGCTCCCTGCTCCCGCAGCCTCTTGCCTTGATGAGCACGGCAGATAATGAGGCGAGCTGATGCATCTGGAGCTCGGGACTGGCTGCATCCTTTATTGGCATTTGCTCCAGATTGCAAGGGAAAGTTATCATCTGCGTCATCTGGAACTTAATTACGATCTGCCACCAGCCAAATTTGGTTTTAAGCCTCTCCTAGAGAGGAGTTCATAAAGCACAACAACAAAACGGGRGGAATTCTGTGTTCCCAAAGAAACTCCCCCAAACCCGAGAGCCCCCCCAGGAGCAGCTGCTGCTGGGAGCCCCGTGTGGCCATGGTGCTCAGCCTGCAAAGGCCACCCTGCAACGGGCCTAAAATAGTCCAAAAAAGCCAATTCCTACAATTTCTCCTCTGGTCTGATGGAGCAAACCCAAATCATGGAAGGAGATGAGAACTGCCTGGAGCAGGAAAGCCAAAGTCCATGTTCACAATGATGAAGAACAGGATTTCACCATCCCTGGCCCAGGGTCACTTCTGGAAGACCACCAGGAGCTGTTCCTGCTGCCCCTCCAGACCCACAGCCCAGAGAGGAGCCTGCTCTCCACCTCCCCTCACTAAAAGCCACCCTCCTTCCCCCAGTTCAAMGCTCCTCTTGCAGAAGGCAAACCCCACAAGACCCGTGGCCATCTCCGGGTGACAGTGACCCTCAGGGGTCAGCAGCTCTCCAGTAGCACTGTGTGACCCTCCTGGGTGGTGTCCCAGGCCTCCCAGCCCCAGAAAGRAGGGACAGTGCCCTGGGCAGGGGTGGATGTCCCCACCAAGGTCTGGTAATGACGATGGACCTGCTCTCTCCACTCTGYTCCAAGGGGGAAATTTTGCAGATTTTGGAGCTCTTGGAGCGCTGCTAATGTGACAGAAGAGGCAGATGGTTTTGAGGTGGTGCCCAGCTGGTGATGGAAGAGTTGGACACTGTGGAATGTCACCRCAGTGCCCAGAGTGACCCTGCTGACAGGAGAAGCCTGTGTGAGGGTCCCTGTGAGCCCCCCAAGCTGCTCTCACAGGGGAGCAGGGCTGGGCCCCGTGTTCCCTGCCAGCAGCACACACCCACAGCTTCCCATGGGCACTGGGGCTGTGCCAGGGGGAGAAGCCAGAGCGACTTGGGCCCCACGGGGACACTGCAGTGCCCTCAGCCGAGCCCCCCTGGCRGCCCTGGCCAGACCACTGGTCCCTGATGTGCCACAGGAGAGCCTGGAAACGCAGGGGCTGCTTGGGAGGGGAGGCAACACGTCAGTGAAGCTGTGGCTGTTTCCTCAGCATGTTTGCCCTCTCACATATCTGCTCAGAGGCTCAAAGGAATTATGCTGGATACAGAAAAGGGAAAAAAAGCTCAGGGAAAAAAACTTTCCCTTTTCTCCCCAGCCTTGAAAAACACGCCCAAGTGATGGCTCTTTTTGTATTTCACAGCGCTGGGAGCCAGGAAAGGCAGGCTGTGCACTTTCCATGCCTTCTGTTTTAATGAAGTGCCCATCAGCCCCGTCTGCAGCTCCAGCCCCTGGCTATCCACAGCAGCAGGCTCCTGTTAAACACACTTCACCTGCAGTCACACGGGCACGGAGCTGTGCCTCTGCTGGAGGAACCAGCAGCATTGCTCCACATCTGCACTTTCATTGAAAACATTTATTCAATCAAAGGGAAAAATAAATGTGGTCCCTCTGCTCTGTCAAGTATAAACTRTTATTGATCCCCTAAATGAAATTTGTCCATGCTGATCGATCAAACACATTATCCTTTTTCCCCAGTCCATTACCAGCAATTGGAAACTCTCAAGCATCAATAGCAGCTTGACCACACACAGATGCATGTTCAGCCTCTGTTCCCCGAATCTGAATCATTCCTGTCGCCCTCCTTCCCCTCCAAACACCCAGATCTCAGCATTATAACCACATTTTTTCCAAGCTGACGGGCAGAAAATCTAAATCCCATAAAATGCTGGGAATGGGTTGTGCTGTGTTAAACCCCAGAGCTGAGGTAACRGTGTGGGGACAGCACCAGTGCCCAGCCAGGCTCCCCAGGAGGGTCCTGGGGATGTGTCCCAATACCAGCCCACAGCACCCTGGCTGGCCACACCCACTGGGTGGATTTTAGCATCTCCTAGGAGTGCATTTTGGACAAACCTGGAATTGGTCAGGAGTATTTCTGCTGTAGGAGCTGCCTGGCACAGTCCCCGCTCCTGGGGGCATGTCCTGGTGGTGGCCTTGGCAGTGCTGGGGGATGGYTGGACTCGCTGGTTTTTACTGGGTGAGCTGGTTTTCCCCACCCAAACCTCTCCAGGGTTCTGCGGTCCCACGGAGCTGGCTGGTGACACCGAGCCCTGAGCCCAAAGGCAGAGCCACCCTGTGGGTCCCCTGCCAGCACCACCCACACTGTGCTGCTGTTCCCATTCCCAGCATGGGGCTGTCACCTCCCCAYGGCTGCCACAGCCCTGCAGGACGTGCCACCCTTCCCCACTCTGTCCCTGCCCTGCTGTCCTCAGGGATGAGTCTGCAGGGACACCACGGCTGCAGCAGCTCCTGGGCACCAGGGGCTGGTTTCACGTGGGCTCTCGTGTCCTGTGTGTGGGATTCCCATCACCACAAAGTGYCCAGAGCAAGGGAAGTGTTCCAGGACAGCTCAGACAGAGCTTGGRGCAACCTGGTCTAGTGGAAGGTGACCCTGCCCGTGGTCTGGGTGATCTGCAGAGTCTCTTCCAACCCAACCCATTCCATTGTTCTAAGGCCTGGCATGAGCTCACGGGGCTCAGCAGGGCACTGATCCTCAGACAGAGCCTAACTTCAGGTAGGCAGTGGGAAAAAGGCAACTCTTGTCTCTTAATAGCCACCAGAGGGGCTCACTCTGCTGCTGCCAATAGCTCATGTGTTTGTCTTTTGTCTTGCTGATGGGTAATAATTTCCCGAGCGAGCTTAGGGAGCAGTGACTCTTTTATTAAAACTAATAAGGGAGGGAGTCACAGGCCTTTAAAAATCACTCAGGAAATTATTGCTGACAAGTCTTTCTTGCCTCACCCCTCAGAAGGAAGGCGGTGAGGAGTTAGGATGCTCGGCATGATGTCAGCTCATGGATTTGCTGCCGTGTGTGCTCAGGACCCCCAGGTTTTACAGTGTCCTGCAGCTTCCCTGGAAGAATAGAAGCTCCAATGTGCATTGTTTCAAATGTCTCATTTTGCCTAAATATGGCCAAAATCACATACCAGAGGAATAAACAACTGAAACATTTTGGGTGCTTTTTAGCACCTGCTCAAGTACTGAAAATACAAATCCTGAGAAAAAGTGGTGAAAGGCAGCTCTGCCTCTGTAAAGAGGGAAGAGCCAAGTGCTGGTCCTGCTCCTGGCCATGTCACCCACAGTGGGTTTGCAGGGTCCATTCCTTCCAGCTGTGTGACCAGGCCAAGGCRCAGTGAAGCCAGAGACTCCTCTGCCCTGGGGCAAACATCCCCTGCCTGGGGCAAACATCCCCTGCCTGGGCTGCTGCCCTGCCCCGGACAGCTGCAGCACACAGGAGAGAGGGATCTGCAGCACACAGGACAGCAGGGATCTGGAACACACAGGACAGCAGGGATCTGGAGCACACAGGAGAGCAGGGATCTGCAGCACACAGGAGAGAGGGATCTGCAGCACACAGGAGAGCAGGGATCTGCAGCACACAGGAGAGCAGGGATCTGCAGCACACAGGAGAGCAGGGATCTGCAGCACACAGGAGAGCAGGGATCTGCAGCACACAGGAGAGCAGGGATCTGCAGCACACAGGAGAGCAGGGATCTGCAGCACACAGGAGAGCAGGGATCTGCAGCACACAGGACAGCAGGGATCTGCAGCACACAGGAGAACAGGGATTTGCAGCCCTGAGCTCCCAGCCAGCTCCTGGGCTACAGGGAACCACAGCCTAGCAGAGACAGAGCTTTTCTGCAAGGAGAGCAAAACCCTCACCCATGCCTATCAAGATTGTATCTCCTCATACAAACCCATCCCTGGCAAGACTGTATCTCCTGATCTCACTTATCTCTCTAAAAAAGACTTCTCTTGTCCCAGCAGAGAGCCAGCCCTGTCCCTGGATGGATTGGCCCGATGGTTCATCTCCTGCACAAACCTGGACCATATTCCAGTCTGAATTCATACTGAAGCCCCTTTCCTTCCCAGTGGGGGATGACATCTTTCCCCTCCCAAGCCCCAGTATTCCCCTGGGCCCCGTYCCCGGCTGGGAGCTGTGCTGCTGGGTGCTCATTTTGGGGCACGTTCAGCCCAGATTTCCCTCCTGATTTTGCAGAGTCGGGAGGAGGCTCCGTTGGCAGCCCCCGAGCCGGTCTGACGGCAGCGCTGACCTCTGCCCGCCCGCCCCAGCCGGGAGCAGCCCGGGGAAAAGCTGCTCGTATCCATCACACCTTGAACCTAATAAAGGACATGATGGGGAAATGACAGAAAGGCCCGCTTCTCACCAATATTGCTGCACTTTGCACTATTAGAACAATCTTCTGTGCAGAAAAGGACACCACCGTGAGTGGCCACATCCATTTCCATCCCGAGACACGCCAGCAGGAGCGCTGCCCTGATCCCCCCGGGGCTTTCCTGGCCGTGGGGAGCCATCCCTCACTGCCAGGGCTCCCCTCCATCCCATGGAGAGCCTCCCTCACTGCCAGGGCTCCCCTCCATCCTCTGCTGAGCTCTTCCTGGTTTTCCCCATCCTGGGATTTTCCTCCTGTGCTGCTTCACAGCTGGATTGGCACAAAGGCAGTGAGGTGATTTCTCCTTCATCACCCAGGAGAAGGGGGAAATGGAGCCGTTATTCCAGAAAATTTAGAAATGTTGGCAGTGTGGTGGGAGAGGAGGTCAGAGACTGGCCGTGGTGAGGGCACAGTGTGGACAGCGCCCGGGATTGGTGTCACTGCACTCTGTGTCACCTCCTGCCGTTACTGCCCCAGGTGACACCCCCAGTCAGGATGAGGGGACAGCCGGGACAGGAGGGGACAGCAGGAAAGGTCCCACCATGGGCACAGGCTGCTCAGAGCCAGGGAATCCCTCTGCACTCACTGGAACCAAAAACAGACACTGGTTTGGAAAGGGAATGGGAATTTGGGGTGTCAGAACTGAG
>QVAJ01000336.1:483154-500490 GCA_003546035.1 Mixornis gularis
AGGGATAGGAGCACCCAGAGACAGGAGCACCCACGGACAGGAGCACCCAGGGACAGGAGCACCCAGGGGCAGGAGCACCCAGGGATAGGAGCACCTAGGGACAGGAGCACCCAGGGACAGGAGCACCCAGGGGCAGGAGCACCCAGGGATAGGAGCACCTAGGGACAGGAGCACCCAGGGACAGGAGCACTCACCTGCCTCTCGGGGCAGCGGCTGCTCCAGCCAAGTGTGCCGGAACAGAAGGTGTCCCGGGAGGCAGGAATTTCCCCGGCTGCTGGAAGAGCAGCTCTCCGTGCACAGACACCCACCCGGCGCGGCGCTGGCCAGGGGATGGCAGCCGATGTTCACCGATGAGCTCCCGGCTGCTGCTGCTCCACCGGGACCCGCTCCCGAGCCCCGACTGCCCGGCCACAGCCAGCCCCGGGGCAATGGCACCTTCCTGGAGATGTGCAGGGACCAGAGACATCACAAGTCATTGCTATAATCCAAAGGTCTTTTCAAGAAAAAAATAAAAAAAGCCCACAGTATCCTTCAAAAGCCACTGAAGTTTCTTGGGTCACAGCATGGCAGATTTAATTTCAACATGCCTTAAGTTAAAAAAAGCCTGACTTTTAAATTCCCAAATTCTGGGAATTTAAAAGTTCCCTATGTCCAGGGAACTTTCAAGCACTCTAGAGCTGAGGTGCTCAGGGTGAGCTGGTCCCACTCAGATTTACACCACTGAAAATCTCAATAGCTGGAAGAGCAGGATCAGGGAGTCTTGTATGGAAGGGAGCTCAGTGAGAGCTCACACTGGTGTGGGTGCAGGAGCCACGAGTGAAGGTTTCTACAGGTTCAAACAGGCTCAACCCTTCTCCCCTCACGATGAACACAAGAACAGTTTCAGGCCACGGGAACACAAGGGCAGAGTATGCTGAATTTATTAAAATTGCCACGTCTTCCCCAAATCCGCATACAAAATAAAACAGCTAAACCATTATTTACATCCAGGCAGCTGCAATACCAAGCAATAACTTTAGCAACAGTTTTAAAAATAACTCAGCAGTGTACATAGATCAGATATTTCACAACACGAGGGTTGAAGTTAGCACTGCACTGCTATACTTAGTTCAGAAATATTACAGTGTTCCAGATAAAATACTAATGCTTCTTTTAAAAACAGACAACTCAGGAAGTGGTTTGTAGATTGACAAAATGTGACACATTATTCTTAGGGACTGAGAATCACAGCAGGCTTAGACACAATGTCACAGCTACATTCAAAATACATCTGGTCCATTTATGCCAAAAATACATTCAGCGTAAAATTACAATTTATTGCACATTTCTTATATTCTGTAGAAATATATTGTACCTCAATACTTATTCCCTGTACATTCATAAATATTGTTCTGCCCCTTAGAGCAGAACATGGACGTCTTTCCCTAAAAGCTTTGGGGTCACAGCCTGTGGGGACGATCCCTGCAGTCACAGACAGACAGCTTGCACAGCCAAGGGCAGAGGAGGGGACGTTGGCAGTGCTGCTGGGGGCACCCCGGTGCTGGCCCTGGGGTCCCCAAGGACACCCCAAGGACACCCCAAGGACACCCCAAGGACATCCTCACACACCCCACAGAACCCTAGCGGGGTTTGAGCCATAACTTTCATCAACACAAAATTGGGTTTGTGCCTCCCCACCCGTGCAGCCACAGGGGGCAGAGGAGGAGCCTGTGCCCACCTGCCCTGCTCAGAGCCCTGCAGTGCCACCCCTGTCCCCTCTGAGCCTGTCCCCAGGCTAAACCCAAACACCTCCTTCCCCTGAGCCAGGGGGAGCTGGGCACAGCCTGGAGCCCACCCTTGGCACAGGAGCTCCGGGCAGAGGGGGCAGAGGAGAACTTGCCCTGCTCAAAGTCCAGACCCATTGTAGGCACTGGGCATATTTATTTCTAAACTAATTCATTTATAATTCCTGAATCTAGTACCAAGCAAAGAAGTGACATAGCAATGACTAAGAGAGTGTAGGATTCTTTACAGTGCCATGTGAGGGAATCAGCTTGATTAAGTGCAAATTATAAAAGCAGGGAAGTGCAGAGGAGATTACAACCTGAATTTCTGAAGGAGTGTCTGGGGGCAGCAGTTCAAGTAACACAAAAAAAATTAGGTGCTACAGGAAACATTAATTAACTTTCCCTTTCAGTGCATAATCCCTACATTAAACCTTAGATTGTCATTAGAAGCAAATTATAAAATATTGGTAACTCCCCCCAGTTAGAAGCATCAATTAGGAGAGGCTGAATGTGGTGACAGGTTTTGAGCATCCTTGACCTTGAAAATTTTCATGAGCTTAAGTGCTTGTGCTTTAAGTGAAGATTATCAGGGACATTGTAACCTCTGAGGAAACCTAAGCCTCCCTAAACTGCACAGAAGTGTCTTGGCATAACCACTGTGCTTAAATTAGAACACAAACCCATGTGGAGGGGAAAGGCCACTAAAACAAGGGTTCTTTGGAGTTTTTCTGGAGGAGTGTAGAGTTTACAAGCATTTCAGAGCTCAAAACAACAACATCAGCCCCTTGGCTCAGTTATGTTCAGCTCTAGTTCATCGAAATGTACATCCACCTCTCAAAAACAAAAAAAGAAAAGAAAACCAGTGCAAAAATCCTGAGTTAGGTGAAAAGCCAGGGCAAACAGACCATGATGTCTGATGCCAAGAGATATGTCCAGGGAAAAGGTTAAAGCACTTCGGGGGCTGGAGCTGTGACCTGTGTGAGGAGTAACTGAGCCTGAGCATCCTCCACCCACACTTCCCAGCCAGGCACCAAAAGGATCTTGTTCAAATTTCCAGGCTGCTCAACAACCTTCAGAGACTCCGGGGGGGAGACTGAAAACTTAAACTCTTTTCCCAGTTAAAAAAATAAAGCTTTGATTAGTCTTTTTTAAGATAAGGATTTTTTTCTAAGTATGTTCTTGTACATACTACAGGAACAGATGCTGGATCTTATGCCTGCAAATTTTTTTTGATAGTCAAGTCAGCACCAGGCTTTGGATCATGCAGTTGCCAAGATTATCCCTCAAACAGCCCGCAAAGTCACATCACTGAGCTCCACGGGGTAGTTCATGCAGTTGAAGCAGGTAAGAATTGAATCACAGAACCCCAGAACGGTTTGGGTTGGAAGAGACCTTAAAGCTTGTCCCGTTTTCCCTCCCTGCCTTGGGCAGGGACACCTTCCACGGGACCAGGCTGCCGTGAATCTCTAAAACAACCTTAATTATATCAGAGACAGCACACAGAGAAAAACCTGCCAGCAGCCAGGGAAACGCTGCACTGCCCACAAAGCCCTGCATGTTCAGGACAAGCGGGAGGGACTGAACTCTGCAAAGGGGTAATTGCATCACAGCCTCTTTACGGGCAATTAACATCCACCGAGGATCCACAACGACCTGGAGATGAGTGCCGGCACCACTGACCACCGCACTCAGTAAAAGTTTAACCATTTTTCCCCCAAATAGCTCCAGTCAGGAGATTTTGCCCCAAAGACTGATCTCCACACCGTGATCAGCCAACAGCTGCCCGCCACGGAGCTGCCACATCAGGTTCTGCAAAGCTTTGCAATTCTGGAAACTTCTTTGGGATTACTTTTCATGGGCCAGCTGGATTTAGAAACATTTAAAGAACCACAAGACTATGAAATTTATAATTTTGCCTATTAAAAATATTCTAACACTGCATTCAAATATGTGGGCCACGGAGTGGGCCAAAATTCACAAAATGCCAGAACATTGTTGAATTTTAACACAACAGCTCACTTTGCTGGCTTGTGATATTATGGAAATCTGGTCAGAAATGTTAATATTCATCGCCAGCCTGGTGCTGTTACAGAATTCTGTAAGAAACCTCTGAACAGGCTGCATTGGCTTTTGTTAAAGCTTCCACCTAATACATCAAAAGGCACTAAAAAAATGCTGCCAGTGATTGGAAAGACGTTGCTAAAAATCTATATTTTCTCAGTTTAGGTAGAATTTCTCCTATTCCATCCCTTCACAGCTAACAGAAAAGTATTGCCTCTATTATTTCTCCTACTAACTGTTAAAAGGAAAAGTTGTCCCTTGATTGATCTGTTTGATGAACAAAAGACAGAGCAAAACAACTCAAAGTTTAACCATGATATTGTATGTGAAATTGAGACAATAAAAATGAATGCTAATAGGGAACTGGCTCAATGGTTTTGTTCACAGTGTACACACTTGGTGGAATTTCCATCTTTTCTAATTGCTTGGTTAATTATAAATATAGTAATTCAAAATGCATTTACTGACAACGTCTTTTTAGATTCTTGGCGGGGGGGAAAAGGTAAAAAGCTGGGTTGATTTGGTCTTTCACTTGGTTTGAGGACAGAACATGAGGTTTCTCTCACAAACAGGCATTAACCAACACCAGACACTTCCAGGACGTTTGGGGCCTGACAAGGATGAAAAGCACAACAGCAAAAGCGATTTTTACACTGTCATGATGCTTTAAGCTCCTTCCTGCGATTCACTGGTGTCTGATTTACCAAAAAAACCCAAAGCAAGTCACGGACTCGCCGAACCAAACCCGGAGTGCGGGTCCCGAGCTGCCCGGTCCCGCGGCCAGACTCAGCGCTGGGCTCGGGGCTCCGCCTCGGGCACCGCAGCGCTGAACCGCAGGATCTGAGGTAGACCAGAAACGAAAACACGATCACACGTGGGAAGATGGGCAGCAGAACGCCTTCCCCTCTCGCCCCGCGGGGATTTCTCTCAGGCTTTGGAGTCCTCGAGCACACAGAGCTGCGAGATGGTTTTCTTGACGCGCAGCGCGGTGAGACGGGCGGCGCCGCTGGCACGCCAGCACTCCCGCATCAGCCGGCCCAGCACCCGCAGCGCCTGCGGGCACAAACACAGCGCTGCAGGGGACGGGACAGCGCCTGGGGTACAAACACGGGCTGCAGGGACAGAAATGTCACTGCTACAAACCGGGGCTGCAGGGGACGGGACAGCGCCTGGGGTACAAACACGGGCTGCGGGAGAGAAACGGTACCGGTACAGACAGGGGTGTGAGGGATAGAACAGCACCTGGGGCACAAACACGGGCTGCAGGGACAGAAACGGCACTGCTACAAACAGGGTCTGTAGGGGGATAGGACAGCCAGGGATACAGGCAGTGACTGCAGGGACAGAAATGGCACCGGTACAGACAGGAGTGCAGGGGGATAGAACAGCACCTGGGTACAAACCGTCTGCAGGGAGATAAAACAGACAAGATACAACCAGTGTCTGCAGGGACAGAAACAGCAGCAGTACAAACAGGGACTGCAGAGGATAAAACAGCACCTGGGTACATACAGGGGCTGCAGGGGATAAAAGAGCACGCAGGTACAAACAGTGTCTGCAGGGGGACAGACAACAGCCAGGGACACAACCACCACCCCCTGCTTTCCTGTTTCAACACAGGGACACAAAGTGCAGCTCCCTGAAACTGTGACACAACAGCAGCAGCAGCAATTAAGACCCGCCTTGGACAGCACAGAGCAGTTGGTGCAAGGAGTTTTCTCTGCATTGATCTGAAGGAGAACTAGACATCTGAAGCTTCTAAATTCAGGAGAAGCTGGCTTGAGTGCCATGTCTGTCATTGAAAAATTCTGTCTCAATTTAAACTTGCAAATATAAATAACGAAATAAAACTAGGGAGAAAAAAAAAACCACCACAAAATAAACCTAGAATAAACTAGAAAACTGCTTTTACCTCACAGCTTTGCCACTGGTTTGGAATACTTGGCCTGAGCTTCTGTTCACAGACAACTCTTCTCATGTCTTCTATCGAAGGATCAGAAGGCACAAGGTCGTAGTAAGGCAACTGGTATTCCTCAGTGATTCCTGGGGAAGATTCATTGTGTAGGTGCCCATGGCAGGGGGTGGAAGGAGAAGAGCTTTAATGTCCCTTCCAAGGCAAACCAGCCTGGGGCTGGATGAAAAGGCCAAAGCCTCACCTCCGATGGAGCACCTCCGGGCCATCTCCCAGTACACCAGCCCCAGGGAGTAAATGTCTGCACGCTTGAAGGACTCAAAGATGTTGGTGTTCATCGCGTCCTCCAGGATCTCGGGGGCCATGTACCTGTGGGGCACACGGGGTCAGTTTGCTGGGGCAGCTCCTACAAAAGGCCACAGCTGTGGCCTGTGACCCCTCGTGGTGCTGGCAGCTGTGCCCTGAGCACCAGGGGTGACCAGGGTGGCATGGGGCAAAGAGCTCTACTCCACAGCAGGGTCTGCAACCTCCTCCTGCACCCACCCACCTGTGGAGGTGGATAAGCCTGCCAGGCCTCTGCCCTGGAGGGATGTCCCTTGAATGGAATGTGATAAACTCATCTCAACCCTCCCGGAAGAGATGACCTTTAGGTGAGGCTGTTCTCCCTGGTCATGGCAAGTACCCACAATGCTCTGATATACCCACCTAGATTCTTTCTAACCCATTGGTTTTTCCCCTTTGGTACCACCCTCACTTTCCCTCATAAAAACCCCAGGTTCTGCCCAGTTCAGGAGGGAGCTGTCACCTCTGGTCCCCTTCACAGGGTGCTGGACAATAAAAGCTACCCTGTGGAATTGCCACACGGCTCTCCTGTCTCTCTGTCTCTGTGTCAGCCTGGGATCACCTCGCAAGGCAGAGCTGAAATCACTGCTGGGAGCTGATCACTTACAGCCACAGGCTGAGCCCACCTTGCTGAGGCTCTCTGGGTGCTGGAGGACTGCCCAAGACCCCCGGAAGGTTGTCTCTTGTGAGACCTCTCTGTGGAAAGACTGCAGCACCCCAGGTCGGACCACAGAGCCCTGGGCAGTTCTCATCCACCCACCCGCAGGGCTGCAGCCACCCCTGCCCACTGCCAGGGCAGAGGGGACGTGTCTGCTGCCAGGAGCCATCCCCACAGTGCCAGGCCAGGCTGCAGGTGCCTCACCCACCTCCTGGTGCCCACGCGGGGGTTCTGGGGGATGTCGATGGTGTTGAGCACCGAGTCGTGCTTCACCGCCAGCCCCAGGTCGGCGATGGCGCAGGTCTCGTTCCTCTTCACCAGGATGTTCTTGGATTTCAGGTCCCGGTGAGCGATGGCCGGCTTCCCTGTTCACAGCAAGAGAAACCGCCTCCAATTTTGATAGCAACAGTGTGGGTTTTAATACAAGGAGCAAGGATGTAGAAACAGCTTTATTCACATTTGCTACTATACCCTATAGAAATATTGAAGCTTATTTTGAACCAAGTAAAGCTCTGCTAAATGTCATTGACTTCAAAAGCAAACTTTAAGGGCATTTGTTTCAATATCTGTATTTCAGGAATAAAACACTAACAGAGAAACTGGAAGCTTACCCTCCAAATTTATTTAGAAAATTACAGAATCACTGAATGGATTGGGTCAGAAAAACCCTCCAAGACCACCGAGTCCCACCATTCCTCAGCACTGACAAGGCCACCACTAACCCACGTCCCCAAGTGCCACATCCACACAGCTTTTTAAGGGATGGTGACTCCACCACTGCCGGGGGCAATCTGAGCCAGGGCTGGACAAATATTTCCATGAAGAAATTTTTCCCAATTTTTCTTTCACTAGCGCTCACTCCCCTTCAGCAGAGCTGTTTCTATAGGCATCTCTTTAAAGGCACGGACGAAGTGCAGACAGTGGAAGTGGGAAGGGAACGTCCCTCTCCCCTGCCTGTACTGCATCGCTCACACTCGCACTGTTCCCCCTGGTGTTGGCAGTCTGGAAAACACTTCACCACACCACATCACGCATACACGTTTTTGAGAACACTGAAGCTCCTTAAAACACTTGAAGGAAAAGTGGGAGGGAAGACTTGCCTTGTGTGCCAACGATCTCCATGTGGAGGTGGGCCAGGCCACTGGCCACTGACAGGGCCAGCCTGACCATGCCCTCCACGGTCACCGTGCCTCTGTTCAGGTAGTCAAACAGGGAGCCCTGCTCGTGGTACTCCGAGACAAGCCACAGCTGAGTCCACGTCCCATTATCTAGCCAGAGGAAGCAAGAGAATTAAAAATATTAGCTAGGGAAAGCCTTCCCGTTTTTGGGGAGTGCGAGCAAGCCAGGATGCCAGCTGTGGCACCAGGGAGGAGCTCAGGGTGGCCACACAGCTCAGGGTTGTGGTTCAGGTAGGGCTGAGACAGACACTCAGGATTTACTGAGTGCCACAATTTGGGTTGGGCAGCACTCTGAGCTCAGGGTGCCCACACAGCTCAGGGTCACGTTCCAGGTGGGGCTGAGACAGACACTCAGGATTTAGTGAGTCCCACCATTTGGGCTGGGCAGCCCTCCGAGACCATTGAGCCCAACCATTACCCCAGCAGTGTCAAGGCCACCGCACAGAATCAGGGAATTATTTGGGATGGAAAAGATAAGCCAGGAGCCCACGGAGCTGTGCTAGCCCTGCTGCTCACCCTTGTTGTCAGCAGCAATGAAGCCCAGGATGTTTTCGTGCCTCAGCATGACTGTCTGGTAAATCTCTGCCTCCCGGAACCAGGACCGCTCGTCTCTGGAGGAGAAGATTTTCACAGCCACGTCCTCCCCGCACCATTTCCCGCGCCAGACTTCCCCGAATCGTCCTTTCCCCACAATTTCCTGCAGGACAATGGTCCTGGCGATGGTTCTCTGCACCAGCAGAGGCAGACCTGGTGAAAAACAGAGACAGGTACCTGTGAAATGCTCAGCTGGGACCTTCAAACCCCAGCACTGACCCTTCCCAGTGAGCTGCACTCACAGCTCTGCTTTTCAAGACTACCAAGGGAAAATCCTCTCCCAACCAATATCTCCTCAAATAAGACTTTTTGATGTTACTTCCCAGTGTCTGTACATAGAAAAAAAACAGTAAAAAATCTAAAATTTGGCCCAAACAACTCCATTTGATTTGATGCAGACTGTAGCTGTCCTGCAGTCAGTTAGTTGCTCTACTCTGGCTGAAATTTTTGAAAATAAAATAAATTATTATAGCGGCTCCACTGTGCTTTGCCAGCCACAAACCCTGCCTGGTTTGATTTAATTCTGTGTTTGTTGGGGACTTAAAACAAAGAATTATTCATTCTTTTCTTTTCTTTTTCTTTTTTTTTTTTTTGTTTTTGTTTTTTTTTTTTTTTTTTTTTTTTTTTTTTTTTTGGTTTTTAAATAACTGCAACCTTGATTTTGGCTGAAGTCAGAACAAATCACCCCGGTGCTTGGGGCTCCGGCTCTGCTCAAGTCCAGCCCTGTTCCTGGCTCAGGGATGGCTGAGAACACTTAAAAACTTCAGCATAAATAAAGCCAAAGTCTGCTCATTAGAGCTGTGAAAAAGCATTAGGGAAGAACAACAACTTAATCCTCAGAGGTATGCAGCTCATGGAAATAAATTAAATTAGGCACCATTTGTGGATTTTTTGCTTATAAATGAAAGCAAGCATAGTTTACATACTTTTCAATAGAAGTTCTAGTTAGAGAAAGTTGGGTTATACATCCCAGACATGCCACTGCACAAACAAGCTGGAATTTGTGAATTCCCACCTCATTTTCAGGTTTCTTTTGTTTGACAAGTTCTCAATAGCAGCAGAGGCCTCACAGTAGCCAAGATACCAGAAATGGAAAAAACGTTAAAAAGATGAATGTTCTGCTCAAAACAAGAATTTGGAGGAACACTATTTTGCTATGAAACACGAAAAATTTCAGCAGCAGCATCCTGGCCCGCTGAGGTGAGTTCAGCACCTTTCATTATCCGCTGTGCCGTGCCAGCGCTGGGTTTCACACCGGAGTCTGACTTCTGAATTTCCTTTTTCAACTCCTCCACTCCAACAAAGAAGTGAATTGTTGCAGTTTGACGGCGGAAGAGCCCCCGGAGCCGCAGCGAGGGGCGGCCAGGGCACAGACCCCGCGGGGCGGGCCCGGCACGTACCGGAGCCGGAGCCGGAGGTGGTCATGTCGTAGATCAGATCCCGCAGCGTCTTCCCGGAGCCCGCCAGGGCGGCCTCGCACAGCGGCTCCTCCGCGTTGGGCGCCTTGTCCCCTCGGCACCGCCAGCCCCGCGCCGCGCAGACCGCCAGCACCGCCACCAGCGCCACCGCGGGCACCGCCACCGCCAGCGCCACCGCCACTGCCACCGCCAGCGCCGGGCGCCGCCCCGACCGGCCCGACGCCTCCGGCCCTGCGGGGACACAACGGGACACTGTGAGACTCGGGACACACCGGGACACTGTGACACTCGGGACACACCGGGGACACTGTGACACACGGGACACACCGGGACACTGTGACACTCGGGACACACCGGGGACACTGTGACACACGGGACACACCGGGACACTGTGACACTCGGGACACACTGGGGACATGTCACACACGGGACACACCGGGACACTGTGACACTCGGGACACACCAGGGACACTGTGAGACTCGGGACACACCGGGACACTGACACTCGGGACACACAGGGGACACTGTGACACTTGGGACACACCGGGGACACTGTGACACATGGGACACACCGGGACACTGTGACACTCGGGACACACCGGGACACTGTGACACATGGGACACAATGGGGACACTGACACTCGGGACACACCGGGGACATGTCACACACAGGACACACAGGGGACATGTCACACACGGGACACACGGGACACTGTGACACTCAGGGACACACAGGGGACATGTCACACATGGGGATGGGAGAAGGGCTGCAGGGCAATGGCACATTGAGTCACAGAATCACAGAGTCACAGAATCACAGAACCACAGAGTCAGAGAGTCACAGAATTACAGTCAGAGAGTCAGAGTCTCAGAGTCACAGAATCACAGAATCACAGAATCACAGAGTCAGAGAGTCACAGAGTCACAGAGTCACAGAGTCGCAGAGTCCCAGAGTCACAGAATCACAGAATCACAGAGTCAGAGTCACAGAGTCACAGAGTTGCAGAGTCGCGGAATCACAGAGTCACAGAATCAGAGAGTCACAGAGTCACAGAGTCGCAGAGTCCCAGAGTCACAGAGTCGCAGAGTCATTGAGTCACAGAGTCACAGAATCAGAGTCCCAGAGTCACAGAATCACAGAGTCACAGGGTTGGAAGAGACCTCCAAGATCATCGAGTCCAACCCAGCCCCAACACCTCAAACTAAACCACGGCACCCAGTGCCACATCCAGTCTTTTTATAAACACATCCAGGGATGGTGAATCCAGCAACCCCTGGGCAGACCATTCCAGTACTTTATCACCCTTTCCGTAAAAAACTTTTTCCTAATATCAGACCTAAATTTCCCTTGGGGCAGCTTGAGGCTGTGTCCTCTCATTCTGTCAGTGCTGCCTGGAGAAAGAGACCAACCCCACCTGACCAAGCCACCCTTCAGGTCACTGTAGAGAGTGACAAGGACACCTCTGAGTCTCCTGTTCTCCACTCAATACCTTCTCACAATTGTCCTGGCCGGGAGACAGAACAGAGAGAGCAGCCCACGTCTGTGTAAGTGACAGAGCCTTTCCCCCACACACCTTCTGTGCAGGAACCTTGCCCTCAGGCCAGAATTCTGATCACCACCCAAGGAGCTCTATAACAAGAAGCTCTAGGAAAACACTGCTGAGGGATTCACTTGCACATGAACACACAAATGATTCCTTTAATGTCCCCAAAATGTGAAATAAGTTTGAAAAAAAAAAATAACCAACCAGCACTTTGCCCTCAGATAAAACAAACCAGAAATATGACCCATTAAAAAGCCCTCAGCAGTCAGAGCCATGAGTACAAACAAGACCTCAGGGCTGCAGATATAAGAATCACGACCTCCACCCCGTGCCAGGTCACTCCTCCCCTTCTGGGAGAAGCTGGACCACAAGCACACCATAACCTGGAGTTTGAGAGTGACCAAAGCGATGTGGGATCTCAAAAGCAGCAGCAAAGGGGTTCAGCACCCACTGGTACTTTCCTCCAGCCAATACCACATATCTGTTCAGCAGCACAACTCCAACCCTCCTGAACACAAAGCTGGTACATTTTGTCCACAGGTTTTTTCCTTTAATGACTCCAAGAGGCTGCTCCAGGGGTGACCCGGGAGGTTTGGAAGAGTCTTTATGAGCAGGATTCCTCCTTGGAACTGCTGCTTGTTAACTGACATGTCAGATTCTCCTAAACACTTTTCATTCTGTTTCCAGAGGGCTGAGGTGTCCCTGAAACAAGGATGGAGTACAGTGTGGAGAGACCCCTACCCCAGGAGCTCCAGTGCCTCACTGAACCAGCCCTGCACCCCAGACTGTGCAGGGGACATTGGGCAGGGCAGGACTGGCTCTGTTTAGGGCAGGACTGACTCTGTGCAGGACTGGCTCTGGGCAGGACTGGCTCTGTTTAGGGCAGTACTGACTCTATTTAGGGCAGGATTGGCTCTGTTTAGGGCAGGACTGGCTCTCTGCAGGACTGGCTCTGTGCAGGATTGGCTCTCTTTAGGGCAGGACTGGCTCTGTTTAGGGCAGGACTGGCTCTGTGCAGGACTGGCTCTGTGCAGGGACTGGCTGTGTTTAGGGCAGGACTGGCTCTGTTTGGGACAGGACTGACTCTGTGCAGGACTGACTCTGTGCAGGACTGGCTCTGTTTAGGGCAGAACTGGCTCTGTTTGGGACAGGACTGGCTCTGTGCAGGGACTGACTCTGTTTAGGGCAGGATTGGCTCTGTTTAGGGCAGGACTGGCTCTGTTTAGGGCAGGACTGACTCTGTGCAGGACTGGCTCTGTGGCAGCCTGGGGGGACAGGCTCACAGCAGGTACAGAGCACAGGGCATGAGCTGTCCCCTGGCTGTTCAGCACTTCCCCTGTGCCATCCAAACCAGCCTCCTCCTGCAGGGCCTGTCAGACTCATTCCGGGCAGGAATGAGGCTCATTCCTCCCCGGCAGGGGCTGCTGAAGACAAACACGCAGGAGACCACACCACGTCAGCTCCTCTCACCAACTGCTGAAAAACAACGTGACATGAAATTAACAGAAGAGGAGTTTATTGTTCTTAGGCCACCGCAAACAGTAACGAGAGGAAAATCATCAGGAGGCTTTGAACAGCAAGAGCTGCTCTCTTGAGAAGGGAGGGGAGGGTGTGCTCACAGCCTGGCCCCAGCTCAGTGCCCGGGACCGGAGCAGCAGCAATTCCTGCGGTGACCTGCATGCCCCGGTGATGCCTAAAGACTGATCTTCCACCTATTTCAGACTGTGCTGCCCAGGGCTGCAGCTCTGAGCTCACAGTCAGTGTCACTCAGCTCTGCACACAGCAGGGACACAAAACAAATCCTTCTCCTGCTGCACACCAAGGACAACTGGGACAAGTGTTCAGGCCCAAAAGCACAAACAAGGGTGGGCTGAGGGGAGAAAACAAGAAGGATGGGACTGCATCACCTGGAGCTGGAATGGGACAATTCAACCCCAATATGCAAATGGACCAAAACTGATAGAAGTGTGAGACCTCGTGACCATTTGTCCATTTTGTGACCATTTTGGGTCCACCTTGGGTGTAGCCCTGGCCAGGCTCTGTGCTGCCCATGGTGTACCTTAAAGGCCTTTTAATAAATATCTGCTTTATTCTCTAGCTCTGTCTAGTCTGTGTTTCAGCTCAGCCTTCCCAAGGCATCACCAGGAATACTCCTGCCCTGGCCAGCAGCTCCAGCAGGGGCTGTGGGTGCTGTGGGCCCAACAGCAGCACCACAGCACTGCTGTACAAGAGTGTACACCAGTGTTCTGTTCATTGACTAACCAAGAACAGGAGCTGAGCTGTGCTGCCATGAGTGAACCAAGAGCAGCACATCTGGCAGCACTCAGCAGTTTCACAACGCGCTGCAGTCATGGCCCAGCTTCTGTAAACAAAATAGTACTTGCAGGCAGCAAAAAAAACCCTATTTTTCCCTCCAATGGAGAAGACATTTCCACACACAGCATTTACTTTTGACACTGTAAAGCTTCCACTGCAAAGCTTCCAAAAGCCCTGAACTGTGTGTGTTCCCGGCCGACTCAGGGGGCAAAATTACATATTCTTTCCAGTGTAGTAAGAAAATCAATTGCACCCTATTAATGGGGAAGCTCTAGTTAGCTCTACAGAATACTTTAAAACCATTTCAAAAATGCAGTTTGGGCTAGAGTCTAAAATCAAGTTTCTCCAGCTTCCACCGTGACTACAAACTCCACTCACCATTGGGAGGGCAAGAGATCATAAACTCTGTCTCCCAGACCCCAAATACGGCCCAAAAATCCTGTGAGACACAAATCTACAGCTGGAAAAATATAAGTCTGATTAGCAGCTACTCAAACCAGCCTGTTCCATGCTGAGGGCACAGTGCTGAGTCCTGCAGAGGAAACAAGAATGAGGGATGTACGAGGGGTGATTGGTCATGGGGAGGTCCCTCGAGGCAGCAGCACTCCAGGTGTTTTCTGCAGCCCTGCTGTGACAGGAGAAGCTCATCTCAAGTCACCTGCTGGGGCAGAAAGCATCCCAGTTAAACCAGCAGAAATGTGGAAAGGAATCCAGGGTGACACAGAAAAAAAACAATTACTGCAAACTCACCCTGCACTTTGACACTTTCCCCTGCTAATGCAATATGCCACAATGAAATCCCTGCCCACAAGGAGGAGGATGTAAAAGCAGAGATCCAGGTTTAATCTGTCTTTAAAGGTTTTCAGACACTGAAAAAAACCAAAACAACAAAAAAACCCCACACAAAACAAAACAAACAAACAAACAAAGACCAACAAAAAAACTACTCCAACAACCTCACAGAAAAGTCATCTCCCATCACCAAGGCCCCAGCCCCGAGCCCTGTGCTGACTGGGACAGGCATTGCCATGTGCAGCCCTGCCATGAGAATCCAGGCACCAAAGCACACACTGCTCTGTGCCCCCAGAGATCCTCACTCTGCTCTCCAGGCACCCCTTTACAATCAAACCTCTGCTAATTACAGTCACAGAGCCCCACAATGGTTTGGGTTGGCAGGGACCTTAAACCTCAGCTGGTTCCAAGTCTCTGCCACGGGCAGGGACACTTTCCATGAGTCCAGGTTGCTCCCAGCCCCCTCCAGCCTTTGAGCTGGAGCAGCTCCATGGGGAGCAGCTGAAGGGTGGGTTTGTGTTCCAGAAAGGTCCTGCCTCACCTAGCAGGGATGGGCACCATGCTGGACCTGCTCAGGGTTTCTCCTCCTCCAGGAGAGTCACTCCTGCCTAAAGGCAAGGTTTTCATGCCCACGTGCTCCACTTTTGCTTAATGGAGACAGACAGCTCAGCAGGTGAGGGGGTAGATATAGAATACATATATACACATAAAGAAATACATATATGTGTATATATATATACACAGTTAGATACATGTATAAGGAGATTGATTTAGAAAATAGAGATAGACATAGAGAGACAGAGATGGTTAGAGGTAGATAGATGATAGATGGATGGATGGATGGATGGATGGATAGATAGATAGATAGATATAGATAGATTAGATAGATAGATAGATAGATAGATAGATAGATAGATAGATAGATAATACACAGCAGACCTTGCCTGTCCAGGTGTCTGTACCAAGTGCCACTTGTCACATGTCTGAGACAAGGGACTGACCCCAGGGCTGTCCCCAGGCCACTTCCTGACAACGTGACCTGTGTCAGGAAGGGCAGTAGGAAAAGGCCAGCACAGAAACCACATTGGCACTGCTACAATTCTGACTGACATGAGCTCCCCTGAACCTTTAGAGCAAAGGGCTCAGGGTAAGAATTCAGCCTTTTTGGTTTTGGGGTTTTTTTGGGCTATGAAATACGAAACTAGAGGTTTTGCAAGTCCCAGTGCAAGTGCTGTAACAGCAGATGTGCCTCTGCTGCTCCTCTAGAAACAGCAGCTTCCTTCCCAGCCAGGAAATCCACCATGGCACTTTATTTCTAGAGCATGACCACAATTAGTGTGGCACTTCTGTGGTCAGCTGAAAGAAAAACAATGTCCTAGGGTGACTTTGTGATGCTTGTGTCCCCAGTCGTCTGTGGGGATACAAGCATCATACAAATGGTCCTTAACACCGATTAAATAATCCTTATTCCTGCCCCAGAGCACAGCAAGGTTGGGTACCAGGGTTCACCAGGAGGTGACAGTGCCCAAGGCTCCCACAGCAGCTCCCCATGCTCTGCCCAGCAACAGCCTTTCAAATCCCATCAAGAACTACATGATAACATCTTAAACTCAAGTTATCATTTTAAATGTGCATTAATTTGCATCTTTCTTACCTATAACATAGTTCACTGTTTTAAGTATATAAAAAGGTATAATCTGATAAAATTGTATCTTGCACCTTCTTATAAAAAAAGCCTGGATTAAACACAAATCTTGAAAAGAAGAACAAAAAAAAAGAAACTAAAATTACGCTAAAAATAGTATAAATATTTATTTTTAGAAAGCACCAAATCGACTTCATTACACAACTTTGAGCCTGGCAGACTGGCACACTGCCCCAGCGGGGTAATACACCGGGCTCCTGGGAGTGCCGGCCTTTTTCCTCCCTGTCACTAGGACCGGGAATGTCACAGCCCCTCATCCCTGCTGAGCAAGGCTCTGTGACACCGGGACACCCTGGAGCAGCCGCCTCAGGCTGCTCACCCCAGCCACGGCCACCCAAGGCTCAGAGGCTGAAACTGCACCAGCCAAAGGTCCCTGAGAGTGGCTGCGGGCCCTGCACTGCTCCTGCCCCCAGGAACACCCTGTGCTCGTAAGACATGGGGACAGCCTCTGGGATACCTCTGGAAATGCAAAGAATTCCCTCTCCTGCAAACAGAGCTGCAGGTTACATTTTGCTGCTTGAAACAAGCAGGCACAAACCCAGATGGGTGTCACAGACAACCCCTAAACCCCAGGGATGGGTTCCCCCAGCCGTGTTCCCTGGAGCAAGGGGACACAAACCCAGCTGGTTGTGACAGATGGGTGACACACCTCCTAAAGCCCCAGGGATGGGTTCCCCCAGCCGTGTTCCTTGGAACAAAGGGGCACAGACCCAGCTGGCTGTCGCAGATGGGTCACACACGTCTTAAAGCCCCGGGGACAGGTTCCTGCAGCAGTGTTCCCTGAAACAAGCAGGCACAAACCCAGCTGTGTGTCACAGACAGCCCCTAAAGCCCCAGGGACAGATTCCCCCAGCCATGTTCCCTGGAGCAAGGGGACACAAACCCAGCTGGTTGTGACAGATGGGTGACACACCTCCTAAAGCCCCAGGGATGGGTTCCCTGCCCGGTGCCGGAGCTGCCCGGAGGGCACTCACCGAGGGACAGATGGGCACTCACCGAGGGACGGGCGGGCACTCACCGAGGGACAGATGGGCACTCACCGAGGGACAG
>QVAJ01000336.1:501207-528012 GCA_003546035.1 Mixornis gularis
CAGATGGGCACTCACCGAGGGACAGGGGGGCACTCACCGAGGGGCAGATGGGCACTCACCGAAGGACAGGCGGGCACTCACCCAGGGGCAGATGGGCACTCACCGAGGGACAGGGGGGCACCCACCGAGGGGCGGGCGGGCACTCACCGAGGGGCAGATGGGCACTCACCGAAGGACAGGGGGGCACTCACCGAGGGGCAGGTGGGCACTCACCGAGGGGCAGGCGCAGCGTGATGTTGTTGCAGAAGTCGGTGTAGCAGCACTCGGTCCTGGTGACGTTCTTGGAGCTGTGGCAGAAGACCTGCGCGTTGAGCTCGGGCAGGGACACGCAGGACTTGACCACCTCCTGCCGCCCGTCCGTCAGCATCACCGAGGCCCAGCAGGCGCCCTCCGTGTGGCAGGTGAAGTTGGTGTGCTCGCACAGCTGGCACACGCACTGCAGCCCTGGGGAGCAGGGGACAGCCGTGGGGACAGGCCCTGGCACGGCGGGGACACCGTGCCGGCTGGCTGAGCGTGAGCAGCCCTGCACGGGGCCGGTGCTGGTGGCTGCAGGAGGAATGTCCCAGGACACCCCCCACGGCACAGGTCCCCACATTCACACCGGACAAGGTTATAAATCTTGGTCCCAGGGGACTTTATAGGTGTCATTTGTCTCTTGGGGTGGAGAACACTGGCCACCCGAAGAAGCAGCTTCCCCTGAGAGCTGTTGGTGGCTCCCAAAACCACAACCCCGTGTCCGTCCCGGCCACCTGCCCACAGCAGCACAGCCCAGCTGTGCCACAGCTGCCTGGGTGACAGCCCCGGGCCAGCTCACGGGGACACAGCACCCCAGGATGGACACGGGCAGAATGACACACTCCTCCTCCCCTTGTCTCCTGGCATGAGGCGCCTGGTCCAGGCAACCCGTGCTGGGTCAGCTCCAGCTCTGCAGGACTGAGCCCTGCTCTACTCAGGACAGTCATTTCAGCCATAAATCTCTCTGTTTCTTTTGGAATTGTGGGGGAGAGGGGCTTTTATATTTTTATTTTTATTTTTATTCTTTTATTTAAGGATAACAGAGAGTTTAAAAGTAAAATATGGGTGAGTGGTGGGCTTGTCAGTGCTGGGGGTACAGCTGAGCTCGATGAGCTTAGAGGGTTTTTCCAGCCTAAACCATTCCATGATTCTGCAATCTCAGAGTTCCCGGAGGAGCACAGGAGTCCCCACAGACATCAGCAGGAACCTGATTTCTGCTTCTGGGTCACTCTTTGCTTCCCTCAGAGGAATCTCCATCCTGTGCCACCCCTCTCAAACAACAGCTGGTGGTGTTTCTCTTCAGCTCCGGCCCAGGACAACCTTCCCTGGGGGGGTGTGTCCATGTCTGTCCGGGGTGTGCCAGGAGCTGCTGCCTGAGCCCTCCCTCGGCACAGGAGAGAGCACCATCCATCACACACAGCACAGCAGGAAAATCTCTCCCTAAAGACATTACCCTGGGCCTAGAGCTGCTGCCAGGAGCAAGACTCATCAGACCCTAATAAATTAGAGATCTAGCAGGAGGAAAACAGACACATCATCACCAAAACTGCAAAATAAAAGCATTATTGAGGAAATGAGTCTAAGATTGTTGCAAGTGTCTTCGGGGCTTTAGACACATCATTATGGTGTTTTTCTTCCTTTCTCACTTCTAAAAATACAATGGAAAATTATCTTTATTACGTCATCTGCAGTGGATAACTGTCAGATTTATCCATACTCTGTACTTGCAGATTACTTGAGAGCAGAGCTGATCAAAACTGTCCCTGCACATCCTGAGCAGCCCCAGGGCCCCTCTGAGCCCCACAAACATGGGGCGAGTTGAGGGTGGTTGAGGAGCTCTGTACCTCACCCTGACCGCACTGAGCCACTGTCAGAGTGACAAGGGCTCTGCACCAGCAGATCCTGCCCTCACACAGGGGAAAAAAATGGAAAACTGTACCTGAATCTGTTCAGAAACAAGATCAGAGTTGGAGTTTCAGGAAAGACAACACACTTTGATCACAGAAGACTTCCACAGACCACTTTTAAATATAATTCTACAAAAGCAGAAGCCTCAGGTTCCTCAGATACCTGCCTGTGCTGCTGGCTGACTTCTCATGTGGAAAAACTGATGGAAATCACAAACCAGGTACAAACCCCTGAGCCTGCTTTCAAGAGCATTTTTGTCCACCCAGAACCCTTTGTTAACAGAGCAGAAAGATGATTGAATACAACCATAAAAACACAGGT
This sequence comes from Mixornis gularis, assembly GCA_003546035.1. Lineage (NCBI taxonomy): Eukaryota > Metazoa > Chordata > Aves > Passeriformes > Timaliidae > Mixornis > Mixornis gularis. Next base: position 503,452 of record QVAJ01000336.1, read on the forward strand.
TTCTTGTACCTGTGCTACTTCAGCTGCCTCAGCTCTTGTGGGACCAGGGGGGAGCCTTTTTAACCTGCCTTGGGAAGATCCAGGCTGTTCCCACTCCCATCCCACTGGGCAGGGGAGGTGACAAACCTGGTGTCACATCCCTGCTGTGCCTCACAGACACCTGTGCAGCCACTGCTGCCCCAAGGAGCCTGTGTCCCCACCCCTGACATCCTCAGGGACAGTGCTCACCAGAGTTGGTGCTTTGTCTGCTCTGCTGCACCAGGAGAGCCCCAGTGCTGCTGCTGGCTATTCACAGCAGCTCCTTCCATTGGAAAGGACTGTCCGTGTCAGTTCCACAACCAGCCCAGCTGCAGCCACAATCCCACGTTCCACATTCCACATTTGGATCATTTCTGCTCTGATTTCCCTCTGCTGCTGTCCCAGAGGAGCCAGCAAGGCATTTCCCTCAGCCTACAGACCAGGGGGGTAACAGCACAGTGATGGGAGATCGTCCTCTCACTGCCCAAGCCAGCACCACCCTGGATCTGCTTCCTCTCCCACAGAGCCATTCTACAGCACCAGGCAAGAGGAAGGATTTGCAACTGCTGACTGAAATTCTGCAGCCCCCATATGCAGCAAGGAATGTTTCCTCCCTCCCCAAACCCGTTCCTGAGGACAGTCCTGGCAGTGCCATTGGTGATGTTGTCTCAGGGCAAAAGTCAGGACTCCCACAACCCTGGAAGCCAAGGAATGGAATAAGGTGACTGTCAAAGAGTTAAAGGATCAAAGTGCAGGAGGGAAATGTGCCCCCAAACTTTCAAAATAAGGCACGCTTTAATCTGGTAATGAACATGACTCCTTTATTTACTCAAGCACAACAATTCCCTCAAAACATTCCATTCCCTGGTTGAGAAATCAGGAGAAAGTGAACAACTGAACCACGCCAGGGCTGCAGAGAGCATGCCAGCCATCCAAACCTGCCCACCACGGGTCTGTCTCTGAGCATGGAACTCTGCAGCAGTCCCTCCCAAACCTGCCCTGACCCTGCCCAAAGCCCAGCACCCCCGCAGGGCCAGGGCAGGCTGTGCCACCAGGACTGGCTGAGGGCTGCAGCAGGGCCAGGACAGGACAGGACAGGACAGGACAGGACAGGACAGGACAGGACAGGACAGGGGCTCCCTGGCAGGGACAGCAGTCACAGACACACCGAAGGACAGAGGGTCCCCTCCAGGGACAGCTGGCACTCACAGGACCCAACAGCATCAGGAGGAACCAAGAGGCAGCCCAGGGGCAGGGGAGATGCACAAACTGCACACAGGGAAAGCAGTTTTTGGGCACAGAGACCCCAGGGGCAGAGGTTTCTTGGGTTTGGCATTTTTAAGACATTTTCCAGGACATTTTTCCTGCTGTTATTGCAATAGGAGCTGGGACTACACACCAGATTCTTGGATGAGTCCCACCATGAAACGGGGGCAGGTGACTTGGTCTGCAGAGGAGGAAATAATCTGCCTGACTTATGTAAAAAGTGACATTTTCTGCGTTTTAGTTTTCAGTGCAACTGCCAGAAAACACTCAGGGCAGGCAGACATGCCATGCAATGAGGCTACAGAGCAGGAGGAAGCACCTGATTCCCAACAATCCAGCAGGAGATGGATTTTGTGTGCTTCCACCCCTCTGCCAGCAAGTGTCAGCATCAAGTACCTGAATCACTGGATAAATGAGTGAGATACTACAGGGGAACAAGAGATGGGAGACCAGAGTGTAAACACCAGCCTCGTGAAGACAGGGAGTGATTTAAACACGGGGATAGACAGTGCAACTTCAAAAGTTAAATGGAGGGAATTAACACCTAACACAAGCCCACTGATACCACAGGGCTGACAGAATTGAACTAAAAACTCTGGGGGAGCAAAGCCCACACCTGCCCTCTCCTAGGAACCACACGAGGTTCTACTTGTGTGAAGTATTTCAGCTCAGACTTTTTACTACACAGGTTAACAGGGCATTCACCTTCCACTAAGTCATAACCCATCACTACTCACCACAGTTAGCAGTAGAGCATTCCAAAATTAAATTGGAAAGCAAAGATCTGAGTGGCCTGATGGGAGGAAATGCTGAATATCCAGAGTGTTTCCATCTTTGATCATTCTGTACAGCCATTGTCTATTGTGCCCTTCTGGACACACTTTCATTTTATTTCCAAATAACAGATCTGGGGCTGCCACGGCTGTGGGCTCTCCCCACTGCCTCAGGCACAGACCCAGAGCCAGGACACAGCTGCCCCTGGGCCATCTCCATCCCTGGGATGTTTCCACCCTGCAGGACACATACCTGGACCTGACTGACGGGGCTCAGAAAGATCCCAGGTGACAAAAGTTTCACTGTGGGACAAAAGGGCTCAAAGGAGATCCTAAAAATCACAGACTGGCTGTCTGCACTGTCCAGCCCCTTGCTGGTGATGGAGCCAGGACAAAARGCAGAGAAGGTGGCAGTAAAGGTGCCGTGGGGTGGGTGTGGGTCTGGCACAGCCCCCGGTTGTCCAGCTGCACCATTGCTGGGAACTGACCCTGGCAAAGAAACTCCACTGCCCCCAGGCAGAGCTGCTGTGCTCTCCCCAGAGTCAGCCTGTTTGTCTGGCAGCAGCTGAGCTCTGAGGCAGAGGAGCAGCAGGACACTGTGGATGGGAGCGTGGGCTGGGTGCTCTGGGAGCTGCACAGGGGAGCAGGAAATGGGTAACGGGGGCTGCTGGGGGCAGGACTGACTTCAGAGCATTGCAAAACAATTTCACCACGGAATCACGGAATTGTTTGGATGGAAAAGCCCTCTGAGACCGAGTCCAACTGTTCCTCCATCACTGCTGAGGCCACTACTAACCCAGGTCCCCAAGTGCCACATCCAGGGCTGTCAGATCCCTCCAGGGGTGGGGACTCCAGCACTGTCCCATGCTGAGGACAGTAACATCACACCGAAGGACAAACAGCCTCAGCTGTGCCCGAGCAGGAACCAGCACAGTCACCCCCACGGGGAACAGAGGGCTGTGCCTCCCCGGGGAGTGCTGGACAACTCCTCAGCTCAGGGTGACAGCACAGGCAGGACACACCAGCAGAGGATGCAGCCCTGTTCTGCCATGTGGGATCAGGTGCTGTCACCCACCTCAAGGAGAAGTAGGAGGAGTTTCAGGGCAGCCAGCAAGGGGATCAGGCATAGGTTGAGAAACAGAGCTGTCATGTCATAGGCAATCCTGGGGAGGTGACGGTTCTATGGAGAAATCACAGATCACACCTGGAGACGAATGGGGTCGGGCAGTCACCATTTCACATTTACAGCTCTGGGCAGCCCAGAGGTCACCGGCAGCAGAGGAGGAAGCTCTCCCCTCCCTCAGGCAGCCTGGCCACCCTCCCCACAGCCCCGTGTGCCTGTGCAGGTGCCACTGCTGGAGACAGAGCACACCTTTGTGTCCAATAGGCACAGCCAGTCCCACATGGGCCCACTGGACACTCACAGCCACTGCTGGGGACAGAGCACACCTTTGTGTCCAACAGGCACAGCCATCCCACCTGGGACATGGCTGGACACTCACAGCCACTGCCACTGCTGGGGACAGAGCACACACGTGTGTCCAACAGGCACAGCCAGTCCCACCTGGGACACGGCTGGACACTCACAGCCACTGCTGGGGACAGAGCACACCTTTGTGTCCAACAGGGACAGCCAGTCCCACCTGGGCCCACTGGACACTCACAGCCACTGTTGGGGACAGAGGCAACAGTTCCCAGCCCAGAGCCCTGAACCCCACAGCTGATGATTGCACCCCACCTTCCCTCCTCCATCCCTGCTGGGCTGCCAGGGCCACCCCCAGCACAGCAGGGACAAACCCAGCCCCAGCCATGGCAGTGACACCCTGTCCCTGACAAATCTATTCTATTGTAACTCTTTTCTTCAGAAGGCAAAACCAGAATTTTGAGCAATGACAGGTCTTATAAGGACCAAACCTGCTTTTTGGACTATTATGAAAAATATGGAGAAGTTCCCTGTCTGGAGAGGGCTCTGAAAGAAAATAGTTGGAGTAAAAACTCCCTATATAAATACACTGTGAAAAGGGCTGATACCAAACAGGACAAAAACTAGAAAGCTGTAGAAAAGAGAGGAAATGTATTTGTTCTAGAATTGAGGAAAATGTGTTTGAATGAGAGACATCAGACAGTTCCAGAGTTTTGATTTCTTAAATAAACATCTGGGGAGTGATTTTATAACTACTTGCAAATATCATGGTTTTGGAAGGGAGATACCAGATGCTCAAAATCCCCATTCTGGAAAAGCTCAGCAGCCAAGGCAAAACCCAGCAGGCAGGAGCTGAGTCCAGGCATTGAAACTAATATTAACAGGGTAGGGAAAGGACTACAACAGGCAGGGAAATTAGTCTTGTTGGAATAAGCTGCCAAAGGACATTTTTAGGTTTGAACAGGCGAGGTATCCTTGGGAAGGTTGTGCTTTATGGAACACGGGTGACACGGCAGAGCAGGGGGAGTGCAGGGGGTTTGTGCAATAACAGGCACAGAGCTGAGGATGAACCTGCTGGTCCCAGCCCGTGAGGGGCTGAGCTGGGGGCAGGTCCAGGGCTGAGGGTACAAACTCCATGGGGAGGCAGCTGAGATGACCCAGGGCTGACAGCCCTGATCCTCTGCAGCTCTGGAATTGCTTGCATAAGAGAGAGAGCCCCCAGCACTGAAAGCTCCTAAAGTCACATCCGAGCAGTTTGACCAGGAATTTTCCATCCAGACAGTCCCACTGACTGTCCCCTCTATTGCCACACATCTGTCTGCTCTGTGCACCCCCCGAGCCCGAGCCAGACTCTGGAACAGGGTGAGGAGAAGGGGACCCTGCGCTGCCCCTTTGGAGAGCAGAGCAATGCCCGACTTTTCCACACACAACAATCAAAGGCGGCGCGATTCCTCAGTGCCCGGGGCGCTCTCCGGAGGGAAGGGAGGGCTAATGGCCACGCTCCGGTTTGGTTCAGACACACCGCGAACACGGGAGCTGCACGGGGCTGTCTCTGCCTTCACTCCCACACCTGGATAACACAACTCGAGAGAAATAAGAAGAGGAGCTCGCACGGAGCAGGTTTTACACCCTGTGCAGGTACCAGAGATCACCAGATGTGCAGCACTGCACGGCGGAGCTTCCCAGCCCCCAGCTGAGCTTTGTTCCTCCTCCCTGCCCAAAAGCAGGGAGCTGTGAGCAGCTGGATGTGCCGCTGGGCACGGCCCTTCCCCACACCTGGGGCCGTGACCTCCCTCTCTGCGCGGTCCTAATGAGCATCACACAAGGAAACTGCTCTGCTGAAAACACGGAGAGAAAGGTAAAATCCAGTAAACCTGATAGAAAAACTGTAAAATACTCTGTGGCACGCTGTCCTGCTTACCGCTGCTCTGCTGAAAACACGGAGAGAAAGGTAAAATCCAGTAAACCTGATAGAAAAACTGTAAAATACTCTGTGGCACGCTGTCCTGCTTACCGCTGCTCTGCTGAAAACACGGAGAGAAAGGTAAAATCCAGTAAACCTGATAGAAAAACTGTAAAATACTCTGCGGCACGCTGTCCTGCATACCGCTGCTCTGCTGAAAACACGGAGAGAAAGGTAAAATCCAGTAAACCTGATAGAAAAACTGTAAAATACTCTGCGGCACGCTGTCCTGCATACCGCTGCTCTGCTGGAGAGCGCGGGTTTGGGTTCTAAAGGGACGATGGAGGGGAGGGAGCGACCCCAGCACCTGCCCCGTGCCCGGAGCCGGTGTGGAAGGCCCCGGACACCGCGTGTTCCCGGAGCGCTGCGATGGGGCACGGCTCTGGGACAGTCCTGTCACCGGCACCGGTGCCGCTCCGCCCGAGGATCTGCCCCGAGCCGCTGCCCGGATCCGCCCGGGATGGCGTGGGAAGCCCCAAGGCTCAGGGATTCCGCTCCGGTAAATCCCCGCTGACCCAGTTCTGGTGCGCGCGGCCGAGATTAAGGGCACCGAGAGCCCGAACCCCCCCGAGCGGCGCCGGGCGCACGGCCGGGATGGGCAAGCGGGGTTCTAGCGCAGCGCCCCGACCATCGCGTGTCCCGGCTCCCGGGGCCGCTCCCGGAGCTCCCGGTACCTCTCCCGGTGCTCCCGGTACCTCTCCCGGTGGCTCTCCCGGTGTTCCCGTACCTGCACACAGGGACACGGCGGCGCCCAGCAGCGGCAGCGCCGCCCGCAGCGCGGAGCCGGGCGCGCCCCGCATGGCCCCGGGGCCGCTCCCGGGCCGGTTCTGCTCGGCTGCTGGTGCCGCTCCTCCGCCGGTGCCGCTCCCGGTGCCGGTGTCGCTCCCCGGCCCCGTCGCCCGCGGCTTTAGCGGCTTTAGCGGGGAGGGGCCCGTGCCGGCCCCGCCCGGACCCCCCGCCCCGCTCTGCCCCCGCTCCGCCGGGCCGGGCCCGGCTCGGCTCTGCCGCCCCCGGGACGGGCAGCGGGGCCGGGCCGGGCGGACCCGGGGCAGCCCCGGGCTCGGGGAGCGGAGGGCGAGGGGCGGCCCCCGGGACCAGCCCCCGGCCCGGCACACCGGGCTCCGCACAGCCTTCGGGGCTTCTGCCTGCGGAGATGCGCGAACCAGCCCCGGACAAGGACGATTTTATATCTCGGGAGGTTTTGCCCTGTCCCCATCGGTGCCTTTGGGCACCTGCCCCGGGGTGTCTCCATCGGGCTGCACCGAGTCACCCACGAGCAGCAACGTTTGAGCAGTTTGCAGCGTTTCCGCAGTACCTTGGRCGGGTTTAAACGAAAAGAGACCCAGATTGGACGTTAGGAAGAAAAGCCCTGGCACGGGCTGGCCAGAGAAGCAGTGGCTGCTCCATCCCTGAAGTGTCCCAGGACAGGCTGGCCGGGGCTTGGAGCGACCTGGGACAGTGGGAATTGTCCCTGCCCATGGCAGGGGGTGGCACTGCAAGAGCTTTAAGGTCCCTGTCAACCCAAACCCTTCTGGGATTCTGTGATTACACCTTCACAAGCAAAAATCATCTGACTAAATTCTTTTTGCAAGAAAATAAATTGCCTTCCACCGGGGTACAGACACAGCAGAGATGAAACCCAGGTGCTCTGGGATCAAGTGGCTGTTGAACAGCACCAAAAAAAGCTGCTCTTGTACTTTCTTTGTTTTTTAAATTGCCATTCAAAGAGATCCCGGGAAGACACTCAGGACTTCCATGTCATCCCATCCTCAATTGATTGTGATGGGAATTGCAACATCTTAATGAAGTCCAGCACGAGTCTCTCACAGTGATCCCTGTGGGTTGATGTCCCATTGCACTGAAGCACAGCACAGCAGAGTATTGCTCACCTCACTGCTGGGGAAATACTGCAGAGGGGTTACAAAATACCTGCCAGGATCTAATAAAATAAATGAAGGTTTGGGTGCCAGAACAATAAAACAACAGAGGAAAATCTGCTGCTGTTTCCTTTCTGAGGGCCTGGAGCCGGTGCCTGCTCCCTGCCCACCCTCCCCGTGTCCCTGCCCACCCTCCCCGTGTCCCTGCCCACCCTCCCCGTGTCCCTGCCCACCCTCCCCGTGTCCCTGTGCCTGCTCAGCCATCCACGACTTGCCAAGTACCTGTTAAGCCAGGTATTACTTTCCTGGAGATCCCAGCTGGCTCTGGGAACAGCGGGAGAGAACATTGGATCCTCAGCAGCCCCCAGGCACTGCTGTCAGACCCGACCAACACAGGCTGCTCCTGCCAGATCCCTGTTTGCTTCCACTCCTTCCCAAGTCTTACAGACAATTCACTTCATTTGCTCAGTGCTACTAGAAAATGTAAATATAACTCATTCAGACTCTGTTTAGGTTCACAGCACAGAATTATTCTGCTCTTCCGTGTAAGGGAAGACATAAAAGTAGGAATTCTACAATTAGTTTTTCTTCAGTTTAAGAAAGAAAATGTCTATATAGAACATGTTTGCTCACACTTCGCAGAAGGGATGAAAAGAGCATCTTCTACACTTGTAAAGAAGGAGAATCAAAGCTTTTTAGAAAATAATATATATATACCCAGGGACCTCAAAGTTAGGGTCCTGGCTGTCCATATCACTGAGCCTTCACCCTCTGCCTGATCTTCCTCAGGCCTTTGACACAACAAACACCAGCAGAAACCAAAAGAACAGCAAGAAAAGGGATGGGAGGGAACAGACCCCCACCAGGCCTTGAGGCTGTTGTGAGACAAATGTGCTCCCCAGTTCAGCTGTTTGCATGGCCTGGCCCACGGGGACAGAAACAGCCTGTCCTGGGCAGTGAGGAGTCTTTGGGCATAGGTAACACCACAGAAACTTTTGCTGACTGGAGGCACTCATGGAGTTGGCCAAAAGCCAAGGATTTTGTTTTGTAATTTGTTTTGCTCCACGTCAGGACACAACCGAGTTCTACTGAAATTTTGTGCAAGAAAAAGCAAAGGGAACCCACAAACACCCCAGCATGGGCAGCAGGGCAGCAGTTACCCCTCCCCTGGGTCCTCTGCCTCCCACATCAGTGTCCTGGCCAAAGAGCAGCCTTGCACTTCCTTAGTCCCACTCTGCTCATTCAGAAATGCCATAAAACCATCAAAAATTCCAATCAGAATGATATATTCCAGCAAAAGCATTTTATTGTTGATTGTGGAAATTACAACAAGAGGTGAAAAATTCCCAAACTGTTCCAAGAAAACATTTTATAATTCTTTAGTCCCCCCCTCCCCAGATGCTGCTTCCTGAGGCTCTGAAATGGGATAAACTCTCGTTGGGGTGGGCTGGGTGAACTTCCAGTGGGGAAGGAATCTGGGGTAGATTGGCAATAGTGCTGCAGCCACGAGGGGAAAGTCTTTTCTCTCAGCCTAGGTCAGACTCTGTGGGGTATTCCTGCACACACCAGCCCACAAATCCACCGAAAAGGACACATCACTGAGGGGACAAAGGACACATCACTGAGGGGACAAAGGACACATCACTGAGGGGACAAAGGACACATCACTGAGTGGGGGCCTTCCTGCTGAGGAGGGGAGTGATGGAACTGCTTGGAGTATTTGAGCACCAGGCATGAGGAGTGTCCATAGAGCCAACATCAGTGCAGTTAAATGTTATTTATCATGGAATGGGTTGGGTTGGAAGAGACCTCAAGGGACACCTTCCCCTGGCCCAGGCTGCTCCAAGCCCCAGTGTCCAACCCAGCCTGGGACATTTCCAGGGATCCAGGGACATTCTTTCTACCTAAACCCAGCCCACCTTATTTCCAGTGGGAAGTTTCCAGTGGCCCAGTTTGGAACCACCTGGCAGGGGAGTGAGAGGAGATTTGCCAGCAACAGGGAAAGGGAACCATCCACTGGTAATGGCTGGAATGGCCAAAGGTGCCAAGCTGGAATAAGGGAGAGGGCCAGGGCCCTTTTCCTAAAGGTTTAATGTGAATTCAAGTTCCTCATAAAACAGAGCAAAAGACACTGAGAACATGGAATTGTGTCAAGAGTGGGGAGATGCAGTCATTGACTCCAGCTGGCAGCACACTAAGGGTGTCATCATCTTTTAAGATCCAAAGAAGAAGCTGACTGCAAGTTTTAATGTCTTTAACCAAAAAATCCCTGGCCTTGCAGGTATGATTCCCTTCTGGCACAGTTTTTCACAGTTGACTCATGGCTTATCCCTGAGCTTGAACAGAAGAAGAACAATACACAGGGCTGAGGGGAAGGCATCCATGGCCTTTTCCATGCTGTGAAAGCCACCAAAAAAAATTTCTAAAAAAATCTCTCCATGATACCCATGGGAAGAAGAAAAATCCAGGTGTTGAAGCTGAGCACAGCATCAACTTTTCATTTTTTGAGAAGAAAAAGGTTTTAGCAGAGAAACCCAGACCTGGACTTGCTGACACCAATGCCAGTGTCCAAATGCTGTTGATTTTAGGAGTTCAGAGTAGTTTTGTGACAAGAGGACAGTCACAGCAATGGGGAAGGTGGTCAGTGTTTGGGCAGGGGCTGCAGTTGGAGACAAATTATTCATTACTGATGTTAGATAATTTTTAAAATCCACCTCAGAGGTTCAGACCTGGGGTGCAGAGCCCCGAGGAGGGGACAGGAGCGCCAGGGCTGCACTCTGGGTGTGACACGGAGCTGGGTGCCACACAGGGTGACACAGGGCAGCCAAGGGGGACACTGGGCTGTGTTGTTTTAAAAAACCAACCATCAACAACTGCCATCCCCAGTCTGAGAGCTGGCAGACACTTTGGTGTGCTGTCCCACAGGCCACCATCCCAAGGCCAGTGGCCCCAGAGCCCTGAGTTCCCAGGTGAGAGCTCCTGTCACAGCACCTCAGCAGCTCAGCATTGGATAAAACACTTTCCCCACACAAAACTTATCTTCAAATGTATTCTGTGTTTGAGATTCTCTCTCTATAAATGGAACAGCACCTGGAATGTCTTTGCTCCCATTCTCCAGTGCCAACCACTGCGCCAAGGCTGAGCATTTTGTACAGCAGACGTTCTGCCTCACAGGGAAGAGACTTGTCCCTATCAAAACAGTTTAATCCAGGTAAATAAAACTCTGCAAGGCTTCACATGGATTTTTGATGGGTAATTCCAGCCCAGGAGGCCCACAAGGGACGTTCCAGCTGAGGGGAGGAAGCCTTCAGTGACTTCCCTACAGCAACAGTACCTGGAGTGCCTGGCCTCAGGCTGCTCCAGCAGCTGTCCCTCCTCAGGACACACTGGAGTGCCACACATTCCTGACCAGTGTCAAACAAAAGCCTTCTGCAGGTAAAATGTGGAATCACAGGATGGTTTGGGTTGGCAGGCCCATCCCATTCCTCCCCCTGCCATGGGCAGGGACACCTTCCACTGTCCCAGGCTGCTCCAAGTCCCATTGAACCCGGCCTTGGGCACTCCAGGGATGGAGCAGCCACAGCCTTTCTGGCCAACAGAGGAATTGGAACAAAAATCTACATTTCCTGCACTCCTCAAGATCTGACACCCTTCTGGTTCCACCCAGTCTTCCTCCTGTAGCTGCTGGGGATTGTCCCCAGCACCAGGACAGCTGAATCCCGCAGGCAGAGCCGCTCATTGGAGCTGTTCTTCCACACAGGGCCCCCTCTCAGCAGGCTCTGATCCCCAGCCAGGCACGGCTGGAGCAGCTCTGTCCCGGCTGGTGCAGTGCAAACCCGCCAGACACATGAATAATTCAGCTGCAGGAGGGAACTGCCTGTGCCATCGCCATAGTAATGAACACAGCGACGCCCTCGCTGCAGCAGATTATATATAACAATCCCAAATCTCTTTAGAAGATTAGATTTTTGTGGAGGTACTAGAGGGACACATGCTGCAAAAATAGCGTGGGAGGCTGGGGTGTTCCCTTCTCTGGGAACCTCCCCCATTGCCCCGACACCTCCAGGGAAAAGCAGCAACAAATGTTCTCCTGTGACTGTCCAGACAGGTGGAAACGAGGTTAAATCACGGACCAGAGATAATACTTCCCTGGCTGTCACTGAGTTTTCCCTTCTCTGCCACACTCCAGTTCCCAAGAGGGAGCCCAGGCTGGCTCTGGGCAGCACAGCCCCTGACTGTCCTCAACAGCAGTTGGACATTAGGACAGCACAGTGGGGAATGACTTCTCCCAAGCCAAGGGACGAGAACTTGCTAACAAATAACCCCCAATGATTACTTTCCTCTTTCTTGATTCACATTTGCCAAGCAGTGACCCAATTCCAACACACACAGTAGCTAACACTTCCAATAGTTCAGACCATGCCTGGACCAAAAGCACTCCAGTAGCAGGGGGTGAAAGTGAACTATGTATAAAATAAATCCTTTGCTGTGCAGAAGGCAGTCCCCAGATCAGCAGCAGTGACCTTGCCAGCACACCCAGGAGTGCCCAGGACTCCCAGTGCTGACAGACTCTGTTACCCTGCCAGTGGCTTTTCTGGATAATCTTCTTTACCTAACACAGGATAGAGTATTACTGGGGTGTTCTTATGCTTTGTGGGTTTATCCTTTAGTTGGTTATCCCCTGTGTGTTCAGAGAAGGGAATGGAGCTGGTGAAGGGCCTGGAGCCCCAGGAGCAGCTGAGGGAGCTGGGAAAGGGGCTCAGCCTGGAGAAAGGGAGGCTCAGGGGGGACCCTGTGGCTTTGCACAACTCCCTGACAGCAGGGTGGAGAGAACTGTGGTGTTCTTGCTGCAGGCCCCATATCCCAGCACAGCTGATAGCCAGAACCCAACACTGGGGTCAGAAAACCCCAGTGCAAAGGGACCAGTGTGGAGTACCCAGAGCTGCTCCCAGGCTGCAGTCAGTGCTGTTCTGGAACACAGCACAGTGCAGAGGATGCTGCAGTGCAAAGAAACCAGAGCAGGTATTTAACCATGTTCCTAATGCCCAGTAAGATGCTGACTCAGTGTGTCAGTGTTTGAGGGACACAGCCCAGCTTCCACCAGCACGGCCAGAACTGTCACTAACCCTCAGAGACAACAGGTTGTCTCTCTCTTCCAAACCCTGGCACTGGAAAACACTGGAGAGGTGAAAACTCCAACCAAAACCCTGACCATGCCCTCCACGCTCACACTGAACTGCCAGCTCTGCCTCTGTCCCCTCTCTCTGTCTGCAGTGCCACCTCCTGTCACCCCAGGCTGTCCAGGCCTCTCTGCTGGCCTCACCCCCAGCCCCTCCACAAGAGCCTGCCTTGCCTCCCCCTCGGTTTAAATCCTGCTGCCTGTTCTAGGTGTCACTGCAGAGCTCCAGGCAGTGCCCACCGTCACCTACCAGCAGTGCAGCTCCTCACCTGGCAGCTGCACTTGTCACCAGGGACGTCCCCCTGCAGCAGCTCCAGCCCAACCCTGACCCCCAGGTGCCAGTGCCATCCCTCCCTCCCGGGCTGCAGCAGTGTCCCAGCCAGCCCAGCACACAGCTCACACACATGCCCATCTAAAGGAACAAAAACACATCCAGGCCTTTGAATTCCTCTTACAAACTAAGAGAAAAACTCATTGAATCCGCTTTTCCCAGTTTTCTCCCATCACATATAATTGGAGAGGTGGCAGGTGGTGCCCGCTCAGGCTGCTCTGCAGAGCTCCTCACCCTGCTGTCTCTCAGCCCCAGGCAGCACTCACCCCACACTGGGCTCCTGCTGCTACACCAGCAATGTGGGATGAGGCATCCCCTGGGCTGAACGGGACAAGGAGGATGGGGCTGAGAAGGGAAAAGTACAGGGGCAGCAGAGCAGAACCTGACAGATTTGAAGGGCTGAGGGAAACCTCAGAGAAGTGTTTTATCCCAGAGGGGAAGCGTGGAGAGGCTGATCACTGCCCAGAGCCTTGGATCACCGGGGTAATCCCAATGAATAAAGGAGCTCTTTTCCAAGGATGAGAGGGCACTGCCATTCCTGGGATGCTCCACGTGGTGTAAGGAAGGAGAGGAGTGCATGGGGAGGTTCAGGCATGGGGAACCCTTGGGTGCCCACAGAGCTGACCCCCGTGGGCTGGGGATCCTGGACCAGGGAGGGCTGGGGGACAGGGACACGGCCAGGATGGGGACAGGGATGTGGCCAGGACAGGGACAAGGAGGTGGCCAGGACAGGGACGGGGACAGGGAGAGCCCAGCACCTCCTGCTGCACCTCTGCAGCCCCAGCACCTCGGAGGGGCACCAGCCCAGGGTCCCCAGGGTCCCCTGATCACTGACAGCAGTAACACAACTAAAAACACTCCGACGTTTGACTCGAAAACATTCTATTTAATTTATACAAATAACTACTAAATAGAAAAAGTAGATTAAAACAAAATAGTTATTTTTCTGGCAGAGTTTAAATGCATATTATATAGCTTAGAAGAAATAAAATGCATTTTCCCCACAGCATTCATGACCTAATATTCTAGTCAACTCCTCCATTGCTTTCCTTTCCCAGATCAGTAAGATGCCAGACACAAGGTCCTGTGGGAAATGGCTATATATACGTTCCATATTCCAACTTAAAATATGGTACAGACCACACACCTACAAATGTGAAGCACTTAAAATGTGACTATCGAGTTGTAACATGATAATACAGAAAACAATTCATGTTTCAGGTTATATTGTGTTACAAAAATGTCTGTGTAAGAAATCATGAAAGAGGCCACATAAAAATAAGCTTTAACTTTATGCACTTATTTCACAGTTTAAAAAACTGGCAAGTGCACTAGTAATAAATAATTTGCAAGTTTTGGATAAACAAGAAATTCCTAATGTTCAGCATTATTGTAAACATCAGTACACGTGTAAAATGCAGCTAAAGTCTGACAGTTACATTTTCAGTTTACCGAATTCTTTTCCTATTACTCAGGCATAGATCAATGCAGGATACAGCCAATCATATTTTTGGCAAGTCATGTCGTTAAAATTAACAGTGACAGTGCAAGTAAGGAATGCAAAGAATTCCTAGTGCAATAAAGAAGAGAAGCACAGGCAATATTGCTGATTAAAATTTACCACTTCCATGTGTTCACCCTGGGAGTGATTAGGAGAAAAAAAAAAAAAAAAAAAAAAAAAAAAAAAAAAAAAAAAAAAAGAAAAGAGAAAAAAAAAAAAAAAGAAAAACAGAAGGAAAAAAAAGAAGCTGTTCAAAGCCATTGTTTAATGCCCTGATCTTGTCTTAGGATTTCTCTGTCTTCCTTCAGGCCACTAGCTCAGCCAGGGCAGAGGCAGCCGAGTGTCAGCGCTCGCCCGGGCGCGGTGGGAGCAGCCGGACAGCCCGGGGTGCCCCCGCTGCTCCCCAGAGCCCCGAGCAGCCCCCGGGGCATGAACTGCCTGGCCAGAGCCCTCGGGGCCAGCCAAGTGCCTTCCTGCCGGGACAGCACCGCGAGGAGAGGGTCAACAGTCAGCCTTCAGTTTGTCTAAGGAATTGTCAATTTTGGTCAGAGTCTTTTTGATGCGCAGGGCTGTCAGTCTGGCCGAGGGGTTCTGGTACCAGCACTCCTTCATCAGCTTGGCAAGGGACGTCAACGTCTGGGAAAGAGCAGAAAACACACGGCACGGGGTCAGGCACAAATAACAAGCCAGGGAAGCACTGGCTGGGGCCAAGCACTCACAGAGAGGTTCTACTGCCTAACGAACACTCCATTTTCAGAGTTTCCCACTATTTATCAAATGCAGAGCTTTCATGTTTTGAAAAGCTCCCGAAGTCTGATAACTTGATTAAACCAAGAGCACAAGTGGCCCGTGGGCTGACTGGAGGGACTAGCTAGCGTGACTTTAAACAATGGAGTGTGGGGTTTTTTTCTAATTAAACAATGGAGTGTGGGGTTTTTTTCTAATTAAACAATGGAGTGTGGGGTTTTTTTCTAATTAAACAATGGAGTGTGGGGTTTTTTTCTAATTAAGCAAACGMKTRWGRGGATTTTTYWTMAWTAAAAAAACGCTACACAGAATTTCTCTTCAATGAAACCTACTCCTGCAGACCCATGAAGGCAGCTGAGAAGGTACAGAAGTTCTGCCTGTGATTTCATCATGCCCAGCAAGATTTAACTGGCTGGGCTCCCAGCACAGGGCACAGCTCCACACCCAAACCTCAGAGATGGGCCCTCTGCCCTGCCCAGCCCTACAGATTTCAAACTGACCTCCACAGCTCCAGGGGTAAGGACAAAACAGCTGGGCAGCCTGGAGAGGCCAGACTGATACTGATGGAGGAAAATAAACTTGAGCATCAGTCTTTCAAAAAGAACAACAGCCCCTGTCCCATAGGCAGGAGAGGTCAGCATTCTGCTGTGTGTGCTGTGAGCCACAGAAAGCCCTGGACTGGCTTCTCTCCCCTTCACTTCCCAGAGGGAGAACAACCACCAGGAAAAGCAGCTGTAAGGTTTTGTTAACTCATGTTCCTAAAGGCTGACCTGTGACAGGCTCAGGACCTGGCAGTGGTCAGTTTGCCAGGCCAGCACATCCCAAACCCTGCACAGGTGACACTGGTGACAGGGCCCATCCAGACCATCCCCCCAGCCAGTGACAACTGAAAAAGCTTCCATGGCTGTGTCAGAGAAACACCAGCACCACACTGACCGGGTCTGAGAACCATCTGTTGGGAATGTTGGGCCTCTGCTGATCCACACAGACCACTTTCCTCATGTCTTCAAAACTGGGATCGTTGGGAACCAAGTCATAAAAGGGTGGTTTGTAATCTTCCACGATACCTGTGAGACACAAACAGACAGTGCTCAGTGACTGAGTGAACAGCATTTCTGCAGGCACAGAGGGAACACATAACCCACCTGCCTAAGAGGCACAAAGATCCTTTAGAAGTCAACCCTACAGAGTCATGCAGCCTCTGAACAACAGAACAGCACTCAATGCCCCAGAACAACTTATTCTACTCAAAATGTTAATTAATTAGCTCGTATTGCAAGTCCACAAAGTATGAGCTATACCCACTTTGCAGATGCTGGAGCTGAAAGGATGAGAAGTAAATCCCTTGCCCAAAAGGCCATGTTTTGTAACACATGCAGCTTTCCTGCCTACCCAAAACTGGGATTTCTACCAGCACACGCAAAAATGTAATGTCTGCACTGGGGTTTCTAACAGGCTCAACACTCACTTAGGTCCTTTTGTAATTCCTGAAAGAGTCCAATAAGTATGTCAGCATCCACAGAGCCTCAAACTGCTGCTTCAAAGCATTTCATTCCTTGTTATGAAAACAGTAAAATCCCCAGAGTAACTGGCACCACATGCCATCACAAAGCCAAACACTGAGAGCCCATGGCACTCAGGAGCTCAGTGCATCTTCATAAAATCCCAGACTGGTTTGGGAGGGACCTTACAGCCCATCTCATTCCACCCCTGCAATGGGGAGGGACACCTCCCACTATCCCAGGCTGCTCCAAGCCCATCCAGCCTGATCTGAGACCAACAAGGTGGTCATGTCCTGGGGTTTGGCACTGCAGCCAGAGTCAGTGTGTGTGTGCTCCCCCAGCCTGTCACCACTGACAGAGCCCTGCCAGGCTGGAGCCCCTCTGCTGCTCCCAGGACACACCTGCAGCTCTGCCTCCTCACTGCACCAGGCTCACAAACCATCTCCAGGGAGCACAACCTTCTCAGGAAGCCAATTTACAAACTGGTGTTCAAAGACAAGCATCTGGGTCAGCGGTGTGGAAAAAGCCAGAGCTAATGAGGCCCTGTGTGTCCAGCAGGAACATCACTGGCTGCTGCTGACAGCTGGGACCAACAGACTGAAATCTGCTGTCCCACAGCCAGACATGAAATCCAGGAGAATCCCTGCTGCTTTGGACACCCTGAAGCTGAAAAGAGGTTCTCAATCTTTCCTACAGCAGTTGAATTTTAGTTTTCCTATTCTATTGGAGATGAAGATCAAAGTCCCACAGATATTCCTGTGCACACTCTGCAAAAATCTGTAAACCCCTGTCTGTGATGGTTAGTCAAAAAGGGAAACAGTCTTCAGGAAATCCAAGTGCCTGGAGCACAGTAGGGTGATTTGAGATCTGGTAGCCAAGCAAGCTCCCACCAGAAGCACTGGGCAGCCTGCAGAGTTTGCCTGGTGCTATCCCAGCATGGACACAGGACAAATGACATGTGCTGTGTAAAGCAGCATCACCCACCCTCCTGCTCAGAGCAATTCCCAACTCCCTTTACCAAACATCACCTGCTGGGCTGAATCCCTGTCTTCACCCTTCTCCTGCCTCACCCCAGAACCCAGTTTGCTGTGAGGCCTCAGGAACACAGCCCCTCTGTGCCCCTGCTGCCATGCCCGGCCTGCAGGTAAAGCCAGGGCTTTGCAGGAAACAAATACCCAACCCCAGCTGTGTCACAGCTCTGAACACACTCCAGGGCCACGAGGATATTACAGATGAACTTTATCACTGCAGAGAGCGTCTGGCTCTAATTCACCATTGTCATGTGGTGTTTCCCAAGCACAGGGCACAGAACTGCCACAGAAGACACAGAGTACTGAAGACAAAGGAAGCAGGGCTGGCCTTTACTCCAGTAGTGCCTGTGGAGTGCTCTGAGCTGCTGTCCAGCCCCAGGGGAGCCCCCAGCTCTGCAGAAGCCCTCATGGTGCCAGGAGCCACTCAGCCTCTGTCCCACAGCGTGGCACTGACCTGTGACACGCTGCCCTCGCCCACTGCCCGGGGACACCCAGGTCCTGCAGCACAGCCCTCAGCCTGTGCTCCCTGCACAGCCTGCAGGTGACTTCTGTCACCTCTGTCACTACTGCTCTGCTGGGGCCGCTGGCTTTCTGCTCTCCAGTCAGATACAACTCACAGGTACTGCAGAGGCTTCTTACCTTTACTGCACAGACTCCCAGAATGGTTTGAGAGGGAAGGGACCTTAAATCCCATCCCAATCCACCCCCTGCCATGGGCACAGACACTTCCCACTGTCCCAGGCTGCTCCAAGCCCTGTCCAACCTGGCCTTGGGCACTGCCAGGCACCCAGGGGCAGCCACAGCTTCTCTGGGCACCTGTGCCAGGACCTCACCTCCCTCACAGCCAAGAACTTCTTCCCAATCTCCCATCCAGCCCTGCCCTCTGGCAGTGGGAAGCCATTCCCTGTGTCCTGTCCCTCCAGCCCTTGTCCCCAGTCCCTCTCCAGCTCTCCTGGAGCCCCTTCAGGCCCTGCCAGGGGCTCTGAGCTCTCCCTGGAGCCTTCCCTTCTCCAGGGGAACATTCCCAGCTCTCCCTGGAGCCTTCCCTTCTCCAGGGGAACATTCCCAGCTCTCCCTGGAGCCTTCCCTTCTCCGGGGGAACATTCCCAGCTCTCCCTGGAGCCTTCCCTTCTCTGGGGGAACATTCCCAGCTCTCCCAGCCTGGAGCCTTCCCTTCTCCAGGGGAACATTCCCAGCTCTCCCTGGAGCCTTCCCTTCTCCAGGGGAACATTCCCAGCTCTCCCTGGAGCCTTCCCTTCTCCGGGGGAACATTCCCAGCTCTCCCTGGAGCCTTCCCTTCTCTGGGGGAACATTCCCAGCTCTCCCAGCCTGGCTCCAGCCCTGGGAGCAGCTCCATGGCCCTCAGCTGACTAAGTCCAGCTTGTCCTGTGCACACACAAATCTCACTGCTCCACCCAACCCAAAGCATGGCAGCAGCTCCAGCCTCGCACAGGAACGACAACCACACACCAGAGTTCCTTGGAGTAGGAACCACCTTTGAGCTTCTGGTGTTACTGTCATGGTGGAACAAGACCAGAGTCCTGGGAACAACCCTGACAATTCCCAAGGATCTGAGCTGTGAGTGCCAGGCACCAGGCAAGCACCAAACCAAGGGAGCACATTCCAAGAGCAGGGACACCCTCCAGGGAACCAGCACTGCTCTGCTTGAAGAGAGGCAAGCACAGCTTTGGGGACTGAAATCACATTCTGAGTACTGAGAAAATGTTGGCTGGCTCCAACACACAGACAACACACAAGTACTTGTTTGTGCCAAAGGAGCTTCCTATCACATTTTCCTCCTCATACTAAACAAGAAAATACCAAGAACCACTGTGTCACCTGGAGGATAGTTGGGTTTTTAAAAATTTAAAAAAAAAAAGAATAAATAAATAAATAAAAATTAAGAACTCCCAGACTTAGTAGTCATGTTAGAGCAAGTTCAAGGGTCTGTGAGCTGAAGCACTGAACCAGGCTGAGCCATTGGAAGGCTGTCCACAAGCCCAGGAGAGCACAGGGAGCTGATGAGTGCCTCTGCCCCCCCAGACACCACCACCCCACCCCTGCTGCTGCAGCCTCACTCCCCTGCCAAAGTCTCACTGCAAAGCAAACAGGGTTATCAGAGTGACCCCCTGACCAGCAATGATTCCCACACAGCTCAATGCACAGAGGTGAGGGAAGATGTTTACTCCATCCCAACCAGTGCAAGGGCAGGGAATCACTGACAGCAACAGCCAGGAGTGCAGTGCAGCTGTACTGTGCAATTAGCATCACCAGCACCTGAAACTTCAGGCTGTCCTGACGTGGCCAGTGCAGAGACAGAGCTGCATCACCTTCAGTTCTTCCATGGTGGCACTGAGCTCAGTCAGAATGAAATTCCCAGGGCATGCACCTACAAGCAGGTAGGTCTGCAGTCCCATGAGCTCCACACCAACCTGGTGAATCTACCAGCACCATCCAACCCTTGCTTGTTCAACAGCAGCTCAGGTAAAGCCTATTGCTGCAGCAATATCTGTGTCCAGTATCAGAACTGTACCTCTGCAGTGGCCAGTGCTGCATTCCAGCTTGGGAAAGTAAAAGCAGTCCTGAATTCTGATACCTTCTGCACTTCTTATATATTTTCTTTCTGTCCTTTAGAGTTTGTCATGAGAAACAGACACCTACAAATATTTACTGTGGTTTAATGACACAAGGAAGAATAGAGACTTTGTGATCTAAAATTTTAACTTAGCTATTTGGTATGAATTAGGTCTCACCAGGACTTAGAATGAGCAGGGGACTCTGTTCTCTGCCTTAACAGAAATGGCAGCAGGGTTCAGTCAGTGGGGTACTCAGTGTGTCCCCAACACACCAAGAGGTTCCTCAGCATCTCAGGAATCAAACCAGTGTGGAGGCCCAGCGTGTTCCTGTGCACATGGCAGGGCTCTGCCATGAATCAGCCCTCGCTCACCTGCCCCAGAGGCAGGGGAAGGAGCCCCAGGCACTCACCATTGCTGACCATACGCCTGGCCACCTCCCAGAGCACCAGGCCAAAGGCCCAGATGTCCACACGCTTGTAGGAGTCGAAGCAGTCTGCCTGGATGGTCTCGTCCAGCACTTCTGGGGCCATGTAGCGCTTGGTGCCCACGCGGGGATTGTTCCCCACGTCCAGCTGGTTTGTGCTTTGGGAATGCATGACTGCAAGGCCTGAAGGACACAAAAAAAAAAAGACACTGTTAAGCCCCCTTCAAGTGTACCAGTACACACTTAAAGACTGCAGGAGCAGTGACCCCATCAAATGGTTTCTGGAAGAGGAGTCAAGGGCCCAACTGTCCAAAGACCAATGGGGTCAGCTCCAAACTGGCCAGCAAAACCAGCCCCTGAGGCCACAGACAGGCCCATTATCTCCTAAGGGATTATCATCAAGCATTTTATTGCGCTCTTGCAAAACACTGTCATGAAGTGTTTTGCAGCCACTGGATGTCCCCAGCACGCCGGGCACGGATGCGCAGAGGCCAAACAGCTGCTGCTTGGAAGAAAACAATTCTACACGGCATTCAAATTTATTTATAGACCTTTTGGGTAGGTGGATACACCCGAACTGTGGGGAAGGGAGGGAAAAAACACTGCACCAAGGATACACACAAGTTAAAAAAAATAAAGCTGGAAAACGAAAAACACCGTATTTGCAGCAGCCTGAAAAATAAACATCCTCAAGCAGATCTAAAATGAGTCAGACAAAACCACTCTACCTGGTTTCTACTAATTACTAAACATTTAAGCAGAGAACATTACGTGAGAGACTAAATTACTGTAAATTTGGAGACACACAGAGCACTCACTTGGCCACAGTAAACAGAGAGCACTGCAAATTGAGCAGCAGTGGGTGCACGGCAGAGCCCAGCGACAGAGCGGGCGACGCAAACTCTCCCTAATTTCCTCAGCAAATCTAAGAATGACATACACTATTTGCATTTAACAGGAGTTTATTTTAGGTGAACCCTAAAAGGCTTTTTACCTCAGTCTCACAAAAACTAACCTATCACCAGATCATTCATTTGCTTTGCTTTCCAAAGAACAGCCTGTTCTTTAACATAACAAAAATTTGGAAAACACTTTTCTACTATTCAAGTGCACTTCAAGATATTTCAAGCTGATAAGAATATGCTTATGACACCTCTAGAAAGATCACAGAATACTTTGGGTTGGAAGGGATCTTAAAGTTCATCCAGTCCCACCCTTTCCCAGGCAGGGACACCTTCCACTGTCCCAGGGAGCTCCAAGCCCCATCCAGCCTGACCCTGGGCAGCTCCAGGGATCCAGGGGCAGCCACAGCTGCTCCGGGCACCCTGTGCCAGGGCCTCACCAGCCTCACTGTAAAACACTTCTTATATTTAATGTTAATTGACCCTCTTTCAGTTTCAAACCACCTCCTCTTGGCCTATTACAACAAGCACTGCTAAAATGTTTGTCCCCACCCTTTTTAGGGACACCTGATGTACCATCTCATGACCCCAGAATGATGAGATGTCTGCTCCCAGATCCAAGTACTTCTATCAAATATTGACACACATACACATATACTTTTATGTACTACTTTAAATTCATATTAGACTATATTATACACTAAGTATGGTTTACAATTTTCCTTTAAAAAAAAGCTTGCAACAGCAAACAAAGGTTAGAAACCACATTTCCTGGCCAACTCTGAAAATGTCAAGACCTCGGACAGCACTTCAATAAAAACCATAAAACTTCATCCAAACCGAGCAAAACAGATTCCAGAGGCCGACAGGTCAAGGTTTACAGCTGAGGGAGGCAAGTCAGCATCCCACACACCACAGACCAAGGAGGTGGGGCAATGGGGTCAGGGGACAGAGTGTGGTAACCTGTTCCCATCCCAGAGGCATCCCAGCTGTTTGGGAGCTGGGAAGCAGATCCTGCTCCACTCCAGGGGCTCTCAGAGCACAAGGAACTGAGGGGCACTGAGTGCATGGCAGAGCAGCTCCTGCTCTAAGATACCAGTTCCTAAAAAGGAACATCCTGGTTTGAGAAGCCCCTTTTAGCCCACTGCAGGATCTGCTGCTTTGGGCTGTCCACTCTGAGTGAGAGTTGCTCAACCCAGACCCAGCATCAGGCACGTGCTCTGCTTTGGAAGGACAAAGGCACAGCTTCTCCCCAGCTGACAGACTGAGCAGCAATGACCTCCATTCCTGGACTTTGTCAGAGCAAATCTGACACAAATCAGCCACTGCTGGAACTGCAGCTCCTGGCCCTGGGGTGCCATGGGCCAGAGCAGCTCCCAGCTCCACATCCTGAGAGAAGAGACCAGAGGGTGGAAACAAGACACAGCCTCACAGAAGAAAGGGCACGAGTGCATGCCAGAAGCAACAAATTCTTTGGTGAATTTCCCTTACAGAGGAGGAACATAGGAAAAATGTGAGATACATGTCTGAGGAGCACACATTTAAAAAAATAACTATTTAACCACCATGAAAACTAATCAGCAAGTGTCTACTTCTGTGTTCTCTTGGAAAAATCTCTCAATCATCAGAAACCTCTAGATAAATAGTGTAATAGATTTCACTGCACCAGTGCCATGTCAGTCAATGCCAGGATGTGTTGCCCCTCCTCAGAGTGAACTACAAATTTATTTAAAAGCCAGTCTCTGACGCTTTGTATTTTCAATTTACTGCTCCATTTGTTACTATTCCCACAGCAATTTTCCAGAGGCCCAAGTACGTGGCTTTCATGTTTTCCCTCTCTCTATCTCAAATCTCTCAGGCACAAGTGACAGAAACTATGCAGTAGAATTATTATTTTAAAAACTCCCATCTCCTGATAGGAATCCTGATGCCTAGGCAATGGTGCCCCAATACTGTTCTACCACTCTTTTCTCCCTTGTCTTCAGAGAAAAGAAAAAAAGTTGCTGTCAGACATCCCTCCAAGGTGTGAAGAAGCCACAGTGCTGTGACTGCTCCTCAGCACCTGTGCATTGTGCATCGTGATCCAATTCCAAACCAGCCGGTCCCAGGGAAGCCACTCCTGACTCAGAGCATGCTCTGCACGACTCCAGCTGGACAGGGCTACATCCCCGGGACAGCGAGCACACGGCTCAGACCGTGTGTGAGAGGACACACGTTATTTCAGAACTGGAGTCTGACCACGGCACCCTCCGGGATCGGAGATGGGATCGAACAGCGGGAACCGGGAAAGGCCCCAGAGCCGGGCTGGGCTGCACGCGCCACCTGGCGGCCGCGGAGGGAACTGCGGGGAGCGGCGGCCAGGGAGGGGCAGCGCGGGGTCACGGCGGGGTCACTGCGGGGTCACGGACACTCCCGGGGTCACTGCGGGGTCACGGACACTCCCGGGGTCACTGCGGGGTCACTGCGGGGTCACTGCGGGGTCACGGACACTCCCGGGGTCACTGCGGGGTCACTGCGGGGTCACGGACACTCCCGGGGTCACTGCAGGGTCACTGCGGGGCCATGGACACTCCCGGGGTCATTGCAGGGTCCCTATGGCTCAGGATATCGCACTCCCAGGGCACAGCTCCCCATGGGGTCACTATGGCTCAGGATACCTGAGGGGGTCACTATGGCTCAGGGACACCCCACAGGGTCCCTATGGCTCACAGACACCCCATGGGGTCACTATGGCTCAGGACACCCTGCAGGGTCCCTCTGGGTCAGAGACATCCCACTCCCAGGGCACAGCACCCCATGGGTCACTATGGCTCAGGACACCGCGCTCCCAGGGCACAGCACCCCACAGAGGGTCACTATGGCTCAGGACATCTCATGGGTCACTATGGCTCAGGACACCCCGCTCCCAGGGCACAGCAGCCCAGGTCTCTCCAGCCGCAGCCCCCCAGGCCTGGCTCTGTGCAGCCCCCCAGGCCTGGCTCTGTGCAGCCCCCCAGGCCTGGCTCTGTGCAGCCCCCCCAGGCCTGGCTCTGTGCAGCCCCCCAGGCC
>QVAJ01000336.1:528971-542763 GCA_003546035.1 Mixornis gularis
CCTGTGAGAGAAGACATGATTGATGGTGGTATCCACCATCCAGGTCGACGGGGTGGTGACCTGTGTAGCCAATCCCTTGACCTCTGTACATATCTATAAATATTGGAGTCAAAATAAAGATAATTAGACAGCTTTGTACAACTGCTGCCTCCGGAGCCTCTCTCTCTCTCGTGTTCCCAAATTGGGACACGCTCAGCTTCGCCCCGCAACACTCCCTCAAGACTCCCCGGGGAAAGCAGCTCAGTTAGTCAGAGCAGGGTGCTGATAAGGCCAAGATAACTGTGATAATTGTGGGTTTGACCCCGTACAGACCATCCACTCAGGAGTGGGACTCAACCCTTGGGGGTCCCTCCAGCCCTGAGTATCCTGTGGTAAGGTGAATCAGGACTGCTGGCCCCTTTTGCAATGCACAGCAGGTTCAATTACAGCTGCACTGCAGACCACTGCAGGTATTGCTGTGATGAAAACAAAGCCAACAAATGCTGGAACTCTAACTCACATCTATTCACAAGAATCCATTTATATATTTGTCAGTCACACCAAAAAAAACTACTTGTTAGGGCCACACACTTCAAAAATATTTTTATTTTTCCTTCTTTTTGGAGGACTTGGGGGTGGGGAAGTTCCCAGTCAAACAGAAAGACCCCAAGCCTGTAGCACATTTGCTGCTGCCCACTTGAGAGGGAAAGCAGAAATACCTCAAACATCAAGCCATGAACAACCATTTCCATTTTTAGAGTCCACAGCCAGTCAGTTCAGGCTGCCAAGAAAAGGGTTAAATGTGTAGCCCAACCACAACAATCCTCTACAAAGAAACAGAGAAAATTTTCTGTTCAAAACTCATGAAACTCCAGAAGCGTCTTCAAAAATGTCATGTCTTAAAACTGAACCCCAAGTTCAGGGGAAACTCCCTTCCTGTCACCTCTGCATATATCCACATAGTGACCTCAACAAAACAACAAAAATTTTATTCCCAAACCAAAGGAACAAATCATGTTTATGTAAAGCTCACATACATCTGTCAGAAAGAACACCCACTGCTTTCTCTCCTAAAGTCAGACTTGTGCACAATGTGACATTTCTCTAATCTGTGATATTGTTTAATATTGCACCTAAAAAAGTCTCTAAAACAGCCAACAAATTTGACAGTTATCAAGAAAGACTAAACACAGGCAGAGCACCAAGGGAAATATGTAATGTAATTTCAGCCAAGTCACTTGCTCCCTTGGGAAGTTCAATAATTCACATTTCAGGAGGCCACCAAATTATTTTTGTAGTAACAAAGGAACTGCTTCAGGAAACACACAAATGTCTAGCAGGGTGAGCTACAGAGCCAGAGAACATTCTCTGACAGGAAGCAAGAATAAGGAGCTGAAGGAAAACTGATTAAAGACAGATTTTGGGTGAGGCAGTGTCAGCACTCAGAAAATGTGCTGCTGCTTTTATTTGCAGAGGTGGCACACCAGTGACAGAAGGGCACGTCTATCATGAATCAAAGGGCTGCTTAAACCTCAGACATGGCCCAACACAACAAAGCCACTTTCCCAGTTCTCAGAACCAAGCACACGAGGTATGAGCAATGCACAAGGTTCATTTACTTTCCTATTTACAGGGGAAAAGATACATCATGCAGCTATAGCTGAAGTTTAAACACCAAGAGAGCTTACTCTCACCCTGAGCAGAACAGTTAAACAGAAGAGAACACTGGATTTATATTACACTTTACTTAGCCATAAGGAAAAGTATTCAAATCCCTAAATCTCATTATAAACTCCTCCTCACCTTTTCTCCCTCCATTTCTGCAGGGAAACACTGACATCACAACCCAACACAGATCCACCAGAGCTTCCTAACACACTGTGCAGGACTCTGCAGTGAGAGCTGCAAGAGCCAGTCCCTTCCACAGGGGTCTGTGGCACCTCCACTGCTCTCTGTGCTCAGCTGCCGACACCTGATTCATCTGGTTGATTAGCTGCTTCCTGCTGGAATATTGCAGAGCAACAAGTCACAGCTGCTATGACACATTCCCTACTTGAGACTCAGCCCCTCCTGCAAGTCTCTCCCTGAAAATTTCTCTTCAGCTATTTATCACAAGAACTAGAGACTGTGAGCTGCCTGGTGAGTGTGCAGTACTTCACAGGTGACCTGTCCAGGTAACTCACCTTTACACCAGGATACACAACGTGCTTGTCCTACTTACCTAAAATATTCTCATGCCGCAGCAGCACAGTGTTGTACAGCTCAGTTTCCCTGAACCAGGACTTTTCATCCCTAGAAGAGAAGATCTTCACAGCAACATTTTCTCCTTGCCACTGACCCCTCCAAACTTCTCCATAACGGCCCTTTCCTGGTGGGGGAAAAATATGGGAGAAGCTGTCAGCAAACAAACAGCCTTCAGCAGGCAGAACTGGACTGTCATGAAGCAGGTATCACACCAGCTGGTCTGATCACCCCTGTGTGCACCTCTTACCAACTGGGGTCACACTGTGCCTCAGCATCCCTCACTCTCCCTGCTTGCTTTGACTGCAAGTGTGAGTGACTGAGTGACTGAGTGACTGACTGAGTGACTGACTGAGTGACTGACTGAGTGACTGACTGACTGACTGAGTGAGACCTCCCCTCCCTGCACACCAGTGCAGCACAGAGGGTTTGAACTGGGAGGTGTCACCATCCAACCACCAGCAATGAAAGTGCCTTTGCAGCTGAAGTGACTTAGGCAGCACATGGCAAGGTCAGTGTGCACAACACAAAGCTGTGAATTCTGCAGTGAGTAGGACAGGAAGGAAATGTAATGCTGGGGATAGAGCCTTTACATTTCTATTCCATTATCAGCCCTTGCAGAAACACAAAATGATGATTTAAAAAAAACCAAAAACCCAAACCCATTCACAAACGAAAAAGGATTAAAAAAAACACCAACCCCATCAAAACTAAGTCCTGTCCTGTGGAGACCAGGACACACTGTCTGCAAGCCAAGCTTTTTATCCCAATACTTCCTAACCTCTTCAGTGCCTGCACAGCATCTTGGCTCAATGTCAATGCCTCCAGGCATCCTCGACCCAAATGCTTCCTAAACTCAAATTTAACACTGCTCAATTATTAATAAAAATATGATGAAGAAAAATTTAATGAATCCTTAAAATTAATACTAAAGTCCTACAAAAAACTAAACACCCAGAAGACACTGACCTACACACTCCACAAGGGTGATCTGGCGAGCCACCGTTCTTTGCACCAAGAAAGGAAGTCCAGAGCCACTTCCAGATGTGCAGGAATGGTCCAACAGATCCTGTTCAGAAGGAAAAACAGAAGTTTAGAACCTGTGAGAAACCCCATTTTTCCCTGTTTACACGCACGAAGGACAGGTTACGTTAAAGCTCGGGGGTATCTGTGGCTCTGGGGATGCCCTTTGGTCACTCAGGGTCAAAGAGCATTTGTCTAGTAAGTCATTATTTGTTAAAAGGTGTAGTAAATACATGACAATAGATGTTTGTGCACTGGAAGCCCACTCCTGGCCTACCAGCTATCCTCTCTCATGAGATCCCACCCTTTTTCAGCACTCCACTCTTCTTTTACTCACCTTACATGCTCTCAGTTCTGTTTCTGACACCTATTCAAGCTTGATGCAGGTATTTAAAACCAAAACCAGTTTTCATATAAACAAGGTGAGGAGATTTACCAGCATCACCTACACAAGATTTGCCATTGATACTTCAGAAAAATTTCTGTAACAAATCTTTCTTAAAAGCTTTATCAGTTTCTGGTATTTTTAGTGCATAGAAAGCAGACTTTGAGCTGTAAGCTTATAATAAACATGAGAGAGATCCTGATTGAATGTTAAAATCCCATTAGCCTTGTAGAATGCTAATGCCCAGCTACTTTTACAGGAGTTTTGTATTAGCTCAAAGCATTAACAACTATTGCCGGACTCTTTCTTTACAAACGAAAATAGGATAAAAAAGCCTAAGTGTAATCAACTTTCTACTACTTCCAGAAAACTGCATTGCTGTGCTTGAACCAGATATCCATGAAATCTTATTTCTTCTAAAAACCTCTTAACAAGTGTTCAAGAAAAAGATAATCTAGGAGTGACAGAGACTACCTTACTTCTTAACATGAACTGAGGGCTCATTTTCCTTCAGGCCTGCATCAGAGACAGAACAAAAGCAACAAAACCAAAAACGCACTCCCAGACTTATCTACAGCAACTGTAAAAACAAGATTTGAAGAGACCAGAGCTCCTTCCAGGCCCACTAAGCAGCTTACGGCTTTAAGCACTTGCTACACTGCAGAGACTAATCCTAAATGTAAACCTACCTAATGTGTGACAAAACCAGTGACTTAAAACACAATGGAGAAGAAAAATCTGGAGTCTGGAAGACTTGCTGTTCAGATGAACGTTTAGGCACAGGAACTACCAATTAATTACACTTTGTGCATCAGCCACACCGGGAGGCAGAGCAGCAGCACTGACACCATCACTCAGTGACTGCTCCACCAGACCAAGCCCTCACAGCTCATCACAGCTCTCTCAAACAGAATTTGGATTTATTCTCACCATTCCCAAGTAACATTAAATAACTGGAAGTACAGGTGGTTTGCAAATGGCTTGAAATGATCTTGCACAGATAAGACAGAAGAGCTGGTAAAAGCTGGAAGTCAGTGCTTAAGGACAGATCACCAGCTGCACATGTGCCTGGGCCATGGTGGATACACCAAGACTGGCCCTTTTAAACCAGTAACAAGGAATCAAGCCTTGTGGGCTGATTAAAGAGAGCCAAGGGCATTACAATAAAAGAAAAAAAAAATATATTAACAGACATGGGCCACTCTTAAACCCTGCAGTGAAAGCACATTATGGTGGGACAGCATCAAAATAGAAAATGCTTTCCAGCCTCTGAATGTTGGGGACATTTTTATCTCAGCAATGCAAGAAGAAAACTCTGCACTGCTTAAGAACAAACACTCCATCTGCCTGAAGCTTTACTTGCTCTGCTCAGATAAAGTGAGGGACAGCTGCTGGGACATTTGTGCTCTGGTCTCAGGGAAGGGACAGTCACCCTGCAGAAAGGGAACACTTCCCAGCTCATTGTATTTTCTAGAGACCTCATGAGCAAGAGCATATTTTGAAAACTGAGCTTTGAGTAAGCATTGAATCTTTCTTAGAACTCCCACTGCTCTTCCATCAACAAAATGTCACTGATACCCCAAAGTCCAGCTACAGAGATCATGGCAGTCAGGTCTGAAGGTTTTAAACATCAAAAATTTCTGTATTTTCTTTCTCACCTAGCATCACACCTTTTCCAACCCTTCAGGTTGTTGTGTATCAAACAAGCAGCACAGTTCTCCACCTCTCCCATTACTTCAGACCATCCAACAGTCAGACACAGTCTGTCTCGATGTGCTGACATCGCTTCCAGGAACATGAACAGTTCAGAGTGATTCTCCAGACGAAAGGCCCTACACTTGCCAATCCCATCTTTTGGTTAAAATTCATTAATTCTACAGTTTTGGGAGCACAGGAACTGCACCACTCAAGTCCTGAGGCCAAGTGGCAGCCCCTGGCAGCAAGACATGCTCTTAGTGATGTGGCCACACAAAAGGAAGAGAGGAGGGTTTGGAAATGAGGGAAATCACACCCTGCACACAGGTAGGTCACTTACTGCCAACGTGCTGTCCCCCACGTTGGAGGCAATGAGGCCCTCGATTGTGCCATACTCTGCATCCCTAGAATTGAGCCTCTCCATGTGGTTTTTCTGTATTCTCCGTATGATCAGCACAGCTACTGCAGAAAAAACTATCAACACTACCACAGGAGCCAGGATAACGATGATTAGTGTTTCCATGCTGTAACCTGCAGCTTCTCCTTGAAAGGTTTGCCCTTGGAAAAGAGGAAGGAAGGGAAAAAGTGTGAAGAGAGAAAAAAATTAATTTGCAGATTCCCAAAGAAAGTCTTTAAACCTCCTAGCACTGACACCGACCCTTACCTGGCACCCACACAGCGTGACAGAGGCCGTGTCACAGCCAGGTGTGAGCACACCTGCAGGGAGGATGCTCCCTGTGGAACAGCACAGCCCCCACCTGCACCATTTTTGTCACCATTTCCAAGTAACATTAAATAACTGGAAGTACAGGTGTTTTGCAAATGGCTTGAAATGATCTTGCACAGATAAGACAGAAGAGCTGGTAAAAGCTGGAAGTCAGTGCTTAAGGACAGATCACCACTGCAGATGTGCCTGGGCCATGGTGGATACACCAAGGCTGGCCCTTTTAAACCAGTAACAAGGAATTAAGCCTTCTTCCTTGATTCACTTCACTTTCTCACAGGCAGTGCCTCCATCCTGACCCCAAGCACACACTGCAACCCCCTCACTGCCCCAGCCACAGGGACCAGTCCACCCTTGGGCATCAGATGTGTGCCCCAGGCTGGGGACCAGGGCACAAAGGGCATCCTGTGCCTGTGCAACCCTTCCTTCAGCCAGCCCTGGAGCCATCCCTCTCCCAGCACAGCAGATCAAAGCCAAGCCCCTGCTCTTTCTCCAGAAGCACCAGTGATGAATGAAGCCCTCACCTTTGGAAGAGGGCAGCTGTGCAGTGATGTTCATGTTGCACAGGTGTCCCTGGCAGCACTCCACGGCCTGGTTGGGGGATGGAGGTGTTTTGCACGTCATTTTCCGTTGCTCATAAACCTGGAAGCAGCCCTTCTGGTAAACCTTAGCCCCATCATTAATGCTCAGGGAAGAAAAGCAGCGCTGGCCCTGGCACCGGTCCCCGTTCCCACAGGACGTGCCTTCACACACACATTCGTAGGGGACCATCTTGAGCTTCCGTTCATCATCTGCAAAAGGGAAGAGTCCAGGAAAAAACATCACCCTGCTCTTAATAGCTTCAGTTAGAGGTAACAAAATCATAAGACAATAAAATCTGCTCAGGGGGAGTGATATTGTTTTCAGGTAGTGCTGAAGACCCACTAAGTAGGAGGTAACGATTCTAATTCAGCTATTTCAGCATGACAAAGATATGTCACAGCAGACACAAGAGACCTCTCTCAAGTAAGTTAAAATTTGAAACTGAGAAAACCAAGTTACCCCCAGAAAGGTTTTATTCAATGTTTTCCAAAGGCTGTTTGTGAAGTAGCCAGCACACATATCTTCCAGGAGCTCATCTCTCAAAACATCCAAGAGATCTTCAAATGAACCATTCCTGCCTTTCCACGGCAGTGGAAATACTGTTCCCCTTTTTCTGAGGGAAACCTTAAATACACTGTGTGCCAGAAAAGCTTCACGTGCACACAGCTGAGTAAACCAGTGTCAGAAGTCACTGCAAACTCTATGCCCTCGCTGGAGCAGTCATGGAAGAGCCACCAAACACCACACTGGAAACTCTGACCCCACACAACACTCACCTTGCCAGCTCGGAGATGGGAACGCCATCACCATCAGCACAGGGAGAATCATAACTCCATCAACCACCCTGCAGCTGCAGAAAGGAGAGACATGAGAGTCTTGTGTGCTTCCACTGCTGCCTAAAAATGCAAGCACCCCAAAAGCAGCATTCAACAATGTCTTTCATCAATTCCTTATACAAAACACAACCCAAGGTTCATTGGTCTCCTTTTTAACTCTGTCTTGTTTCCTAAATACTTTCCTTCACTTATAAAATCCATGCATTTACTGCAACATCTTTTTAGATTCAGAGACATCACATGCAACTACCATGTAGATACAGAGGCTTGTAGTAGGGAAATATGAACCCTCCCAGCACCAAGTAGGAATGTAATACAGATGACACATTCTTTGAAGCAGTTGTTAAAAAGCTAAATTACTTTGAACTGAGAAGGTGGTCTGTAAAAATGTATTATCTGGGCTTTGAGGGGAAACAGAAAAGATCTCCACCAGAAAACTCAGAATAATTTCCATCAACTGGCAAAAACCATTGCTGGATGGCAAAAAAAAGATCAAGATGTATTTAAGGAAGATGCTACTCTCCGAAGAGTAATTTCCCAGTTTAAGTTGCTTCTCCAAGGATTTTCCTTTCCACGGCCCAAGTCCATTTCCCTGCTGCTGAAGACAGGCAACCACACCTTGTGCAACAGTTCAGGCTGATACCAGCATAATGCAGAGGCACATGCTCCCTCTAAAACAGGAAATAAAGGAGTGAATTTGCCTTTGTATTTCCAATCTTTGCCAAGACACTTGGTCTTTACAAGAAAATAACAGAACACTCTTTACTTTTTACCATGAAACAAGATTCTGAATAGAAACTTTTCTGCAGCTTCTTAGGATTTAACCCAACAGACAGGGCTGGTGACTCAGAATGGCTCATCTGTCCTGTGCTGGTCGGTTCCTACAGGGACTCTCTGGCCTAGTCACATGGAACAAAATTCCAGTCAAAAACAGCAGCAAGCAGTAGGTGCAAGCCAAAGTTCTCCTTGACAAGCCACTGAGCCATTACCATGCTCCTTATGTGCAGGTATTTGTCTTCGTTTTTTTCAGATTTATTTCTAATTGAAGCAGATGAAAATTGAAAATAAATCTGATATTGCCATTTTCCTTTCAGATCTCTTCTGTTGTGCCTTTTCAAATCATTAGCACTTCTTAAGTGCTCAGTGATGAAAGCCGAGCCATTACTTCTGTATTTATTTCCTGACATGGATTTGTTTTCAGTAATTGATTCGTCATCAGTTAAAATGATCGTAAATTTCTGACCCAAGTGTTCAGTTTTTGCCTTCACAGAAAGGCCCAGGCAGCACTGACCACATCACCTCCCAGAGCAACACTCTCCCTTCCAAAGATCCATTCCCCCAGGAAGCTTCCCTATCTTGTCCCTGATATACCCTGATACGCAAATATATTTGTACACACCAGCCCCTGCCCTGTATTTCCCAGGGGAGGATGAGGATGGAAATCAGAGCCATGTCGTCAAAGAGACAAACAAACCATATGGGACTTTCAACAGATTTTAAGCATTTCACAGCATGCGTGGCCCTCCAAAGGAAAAAAAGCCCAATATTCCAATTTGAACCCTGCCTCTACGAAGCTGTTCTTGCAGCCATTCATTTTCCCAAAAGCCCCAGGGAATATCTGTCTGCCTTTGCTGACAAGAGCTGTGCACATTGGCAGCAGCCTGTGACACACCCACACCCTGCCCTCAGCACCAAAGCACGGCCTGCCCCGTGTCTGTGCAGCCCGGGACACTCTGGGGTTTTGGCAGGGGATCCCAGCCCTGGGCACAGCCCAGCCACCCCAACAGGGTCAGCTGCCGTGGGAGACTGCAGGAGGGGAGGAGCTGGGAGGGAGCCTCTGACCTTTACAAAATACTCATTTTCCCTCAAAAATTATTTGAGAGCATGAGTTCAAAGGTGTTGTTCCCGCTGCTTTAAAAAAAAATTACTTTTTTCAAAGCAATTAATGCACATACATAAGCACCAGAGGCTGGTTCTAGTGATACCAGCAAGCACACCCCTTCCAGCTACTGCTTGTTTTTAGAGAAAGAAAACATACATTTTAATGGAAGGAATAAAACATTCTTTCATAAATCCCCACAGAAAATTGCTATGGATTTAAAGATCCATGAGATATCCAGTTACTATCTGGTGTCTGAATTCACAAGAACCTTTTTCCCAAGGGAATGGTTGGGACTTAACCCATATAAATAAAGAGGAATTAACGTGCAATCAGCAAAAATACACAAAACGTATTTTCTTTTCCAAACACAAGATCTTTGCCGTTTGATCGGAGCTGCAGGCCGTGCCCTGTGGAACCACTAGAGGGCCTTGGGAACACGGGCAGGGATCCCAGTGCTCGGGATGCGGGGATCCAGCGATCCCAGCGCTCCACACGCACGGATGGAGGTTCCAGCGCTCCCTGACACACTGCACACACAGGGATCCCAGCGATCCCTGTGCCACGCTGCACACACACAGAGACAGGGATCCCAGGGATCCCAGTACCCTGTGCCACACCACATACCCACAGAAGCAGGGATCCCAGTGCCCTGTGCCACTCCCCATACCCCCAGAAGCAGGGATCCCAGTGCCCTGTGCCACACTCCATACCCACNACCCACAGAAGCAGGGATCCCAGTGCCCTGTGCCACACTCCATACCCACAGAAGCAGGGATCCCAGTGCCCTGTGCCACACTCCATACCCACAGAGGCAGGGATCCCAGCATCCCATGCCATACTCCAGATGCAGCAGTACTGGACACCACAGGGCTGGAGCAGGACACTGTGTCTGAGCTTCAGCCACATATACGGCAAAGGGGATCATTTGGGTCCTGCAAAAGCACATTATCATTGGAAAACCAGAACTTGCTATCGATGGAAAAGTCTCTTTCAAAGTGGCAGCTTTCAGATTTCCAAACAAACCTGCCATGCAGTGCAGGCAAGGAAGGGACTCTGGCCCCTGGGCAGGCCAGCATCTGCTCCAAGGCCAGGTTTGGATTCCAAAGGAGTCCTTTAAACTGGCTTTGGAAGCCCAAATGAACAACAAGCCAAGCGCAAGGCAGATCAAACACATGGTGAAGACACCCAACATAACACAGACATAACAACTGGTTCAGGTAACAGAGTCAATAGAATCCTCATGGTTTGTAGTCACAAAGTCCCAGCATTGCAAAATCCACCCTGAAACCCCAATGCCTGTTCCACTTTCACAGCTGATATTGCTCTCTCCTCTCTTCCTAAGAAAACTGTGTCCTGCCAAATCATTCCTGACAGCAACGTGAGGTGAAGTTCTGCACTGGGACTGTCAGGACAGCAGCTGCAAGAAGCCACAGGGAAGAGGAGAACCAGTTGAGACAAGCTAAAACACCACAAGGACCCCTGCAGGCACAGGCTGTTGGGAAGTGGCCTTTAGTCCCCAGTGCCACCACTGAGCACAGACTGTGGCAGACAGTGAGCCCATTACTGCAGAAACTTCAGGCTGCATTTCATCTCCATATGACACAGACATGGGAACATGAACCACGAGAGCAGCTCAGACTTCCCGGATGAGATCAGAAGCACCCAGATATCGCTGACAGCCCCAGTGGCCCCCTGCCAAGAGCCCGAGGGCTGTACATATTTTGCATGTACCTCACCAGATTCCTATCAAAAGAAAACATCCATAATGCTGGATCACAGTTGTGCCATCCACAACAGCCACACATGAGCTGAATTCATCCACAGCTGTGTCTTCAGAAGGAGAAATGTGCATTTAAAAGCAATAATTCACAGCTTGCTCTTTAACTGAAGCTCACACAAAGGAGGTGCAACCCCCGAGCAGCCCCACAAAGGCATTCCCTGCGTCAGAGAGCGACAACCTTGGGCAGTCCTTCTTATGGTCTAAACTTGGTTGCCAGAATTCAGAAGATGGAAGCCAGCCACCAACTCCATTTGGTACCCACCTGCAAATGCACAAGGCACACATCCACACTGCAACTCCAAAAACGTGTCAAAGTGCCACCCAGAAAGACCAAATGTGATGGATTCAAGTGACCGCAAACACAGAAAGAGTCAAGGATGGGATACGGGTTCTTCTGTAGCCATGTACAAAAATCACAGCATTGCTGAGCAAGATTAAAACCACCACACGAAAGGCAACTACACAGTGTAAAGTGTCCTGGAAGTTTCTCCCAGTCAGTAACTCTAACATCTCACAAAGAGCTACCCCTCTGTTCTTAAAAGAAAAGGAAAAAATAGCAAAGCACAAGCATCATATAAAAATAAATACAACCTGCTCCCAGGGAACAGGGGCAAGACCAGAGGAAACAGCATCAAGCTGTACCAGGGCAGGTTCAGGTTGCATATTGGGGAAAATTCCTTCATGGAAAGGGTTGTCCAGCCTTGGCACAGGCTGCCTGGCACTGTCCAGGGCACTGGTGGAGTCCCCATGCCTGGAGGGATTTAAAAGTTGTACAGATGTGGCACATTGGGTTAGTGGTGGCCTTGGCACTGCTGGAAGAATGGTTTGACTTCATGATCTTAGAGGGCTTTTCCAAACAAACCATTCAGTGATTCCACGTGAGAAGCAAGGAATCAGAACCTCCTGGTGGCGGCAGGAGGCAGAACACCGAAGGCACTTGCCCCAGAGTAAAAGCTCAGGCTGTGTGCAGGTATTGCATCAGCTCAGGGGTCTTAGGCAACACACCGACAGACGCCTTACTCAAACAATGAAGCAAGTACAGACACTTTTAAATCGATCTGCAACTTCCCAGTGCC
The DNA here is from genome assembly GCA_003546035.1 of Mixornis gularis. Classification (NCBI taxonomy): domain Eukaryota; kingdom Metazoa; phylum Chordata; class Aves; order Passeriformes; family Timaliidae; genus Mixornis; species Mixornis gularis. The sequence continues at coordinate 541,175 of QVAJ01000336.1, forward strand.
TTTGAAGACACATGTGTATCTTTCCGTATCATTTGTTGCCTTGCAGGGTAAATAGCTTCACCGGGAGGAAACTATCAAGGATTAGCATTGCCCCATGGAACAGCCTTCCCCTGCAGAGCCCGCACACAGCAACAATCCCTTAAAGCCCTCATTCACAAATCTCTGTCCACGGTTCAGTGACCATGCCAGCGCTGGGAGCACCTGGAAAGGGAGCTGTGCAATTCCACGTGCGCGGGGAAGCAGCACACAATGAACACGGAGGGGTTTGCAGGAGTGCTCAGGGGAATGCTCAGGGTCAGGTTTCACCTCACACCAACGAGCCCGAGGCACCGTACAGGTATCTGCCCAGGACACTTAGATACACGAGTTACTGTGGCTTCTCACACATTTCACATATAAACAAAGGTGTTAATTGATTATGCTGCACATGTACAGGTATCCTTACATGGCACACAGACGGCTCCTACCAGAGGGGAACACTGCATTCTGTAACTAAGGCTCCATCGCACAGCTCCAAAGCTCCTCAGACACTTCCCCTGTTAGACACGAGCCATAGCTATAGACAACCTTTAACACCACTCCTCCAAGGCCATTCTAGAGGCCCACAAAGTGAGGAAAATCCCCATCACAGCCTGGTGCTGAGGCCTTGGGCTGAGGAGGCAAGGTGAGCACCCCTGCACATCCTGTGGCCAGACCGCTGCACTTTTCCCCCGGAACGGTTCTCTCTCCAAAGACAGTATATTCTCACATCTCAGCACAAAACTGCCAATGAAGATACAGACTCTATCCAAACACAACACCTGGATTTAGCCAGCAGCTGTGATTAAGTCCCAACACACAAATGTTTTCAACTTAGAGATTATCGGGAATTGCCTGTAAAAGCTGTTTCTGAACAGTTTGAGTAGAAAGGATTAAAATAGCCACACAAACCCAAAATGCACCCAGCAACAAGTGACTTACTTTGAACTTACTCAAAGCCCGTGACTCCGAGCCTTGGCCTGCTTCTCTCCAGCCAGTCAGTGTGTTTATTCCGGATGTTATCAGTGCAGTGTGTGATGAAGGAGCTCAGGCAGGAACACAACTCCAGGCGTTTCGGGACTGCCCATCACACACCGCTCCTGCTGTATCCTGGTCTGTCCTGACAGGGGGAAAACCAGGCACACACACTCAGCCCCACTCCCATGTGCACAGCAAGGGCACGGTCTGGCACAGCACCAGCCAGGGCCACCAGGATATGGCTCTGCCATGGCCCCGAGCAGCTCCTGCCCCCGAAGCACCACCCCACAGTGCAAACACAGCGCCAGCCCCCGGGGAACCCGGCATCACCCCCTGCTCTCCAAATAAACATCCCTCTGCCCCAGAGCTGCGCTATAATCTCAGCGAGAAACCGAGACAGTTGAACTCACAGTCTAAATGAGATCACTGACTGCTAATCATTTTCAAATGCTTTTTAGTAACTAGTTAAATATTACACAGCTCGCCTGTTCGGAGTTTCTGCAGAACACTCCAGCCAACCAAAACAAACATTTCCAAAAACAAATCTTTGGCTTGGTTATCACCAACAAAAGTCCTATTTTTTCCTTAAAAAA
>QVAJ01000336.1:542969-570354 GCA_003546035.1 Mixornis gularis
AAAAAAAAAAAAAAAAAAAAAGCTGTTTTTTTTCTTCCTGGTTTTCCCTGTTTTTCTTTACACAAATTTTAAATACTCATTTCTTTATTCTGTGTTGCAGAGAAGCCTGGGTCTGATGACGTGCACAGCAGCTTTTAAAGACCATCTCTCACTGGGGCACACCCTGCTGCAAGATAACAATGTCGTCTAGTTCCTACAAATGCATTAATTAAGCAGCATCTCCCTACAGTCTCTGTGTTTTCACACATGCAGGGACCTAGAGAGGTGCAAATGCTTTTTATTCGCAGTCCCTGATGCTATCAGGTCGGATCACTCAGAGCCAAACTCTGAGTGAGGTGAAGGCATTGCTGGAAGCTCCCTCGGCCACAGCACTCTCCAGGTGACCCCTCAGATGTGTTGATAATTCACTCCAGTGAGGACCCTCATTTGCACTTCAATAATCCCAGCGAGATTTTGCAGATTTACCCTGAGCAAACCCGAACCTCAGAGTTATTTTCACAGAGTCATCACTGCAAGAATATTCTGTTTCTGCCGTTTAGCGAAAGCATCCTAACCTGAGTGCAGTTTGGGGTATTTTGATAAAAATTACATTAAGAAAACTTTTTTTTTAAATCCATTTCATTGTGTTGTCGGAATAATACAATGGCAGCATGACACAGTAAACACAGCCACTAGTTGAAACAGAACCATCAAAGCTGGAAATACTGTAAACATACATGGGAGGTTTTTTGTGTATATACATAAATCTATAAACCCAAGCAGGTTTATAGAGGAACACAGTACCATGGCAGGGGTACCAAGGAGAGACAGGAGAATCTGGCTTCACACCTCCAGCTCACTGCTGAGGGATTACACTGGCATTAGAGCAGCATTCTTCCGCAGTCATGGGCTGCTACAAAGTCAGAAAGGTTAAGGGACGTGGAAAAGTCAGGTGTTCATTCTGCACCCCACTTACAGCTTAACTGCTCCTAGCCTCAGCCAGCCAAAGAGAATTAACCAACATTTATAGAGCAACACTGAGAACAGCAGTGCCTGACACTCCATAGGCACAAGTCATGGAACAGCATTTCCCCTCAGCAGAGCATTTCACTAACTGTTACTCTGGAGTCCAGAAAACTGAATGCAGTTAGCAATCCCAAGAAGAAGGAAACACCCTGCTGCAYGAGAAAGTCAAATCTTCAGAGATTATACTAGACCACCCCAGAATTTAAGCAGTACTGTTCCACAGTTTGGTCTTGCCTGTTTGGACAGGCCAGAGCCACATTATCTTGTTCTTAAATCCAAGATACAAACGAAGCAGGTTCTATTCCAGCCCTGGGGTCTCCCACTAGCATTGTGCAGGTGGGACACTCGGGAGCAGGGGTGTACAGAGCCTCATGAAATCCAGGAACAGTGAGGGGCACTCAATCATTATGGACAATGCAACCCAAAGCTGACTTCAAGAACACAGGAAGGTGAAGACCAGCTCAGGCTTTTCTCTATCCTTGAACCCTCCAGTGGTATTTCTGTTCTTCCCACATCAGCAACATTAACCTCAGTGGTGCAGGTCATAGCTTTACCCTGTTCTCTCCCTCCACCATGATCCTCTCCCTCAAAGCATCCTGCAAGTTGTCCCCCTTTCTCACCTGAGGCTTTGTAAGGTACCACAGCCTCCACCACAGGTCTCTGTTCTGCCCATATCTTACCTGGGGCAGTCTCACCTGGGACACTGATCCATCTAGCATTCAAGTCTGTGTGCTAGAACAGCTCAAGGACTTTACAAATCCCTTTGTCCTGGCATTCCTCAGTTGCTGTTAGAGCTGTGTCTGCTTTGACCTCTCAGGCAAGCCCTTGTGTCCCTCCTCGTGCAGGGGTTCGCCATCACAGTCCCAAACCATGTCCATCACTGCCTGCTCTGCATCCCTCAGTCCAATCGTCAGGCACCTGGTCACCTCTCCAAACACAAAATGTATCCCAGTTATACACAATCCTGACACTTCTTTCCAGAGCTGTTTCAACTATTCCCTTCCCACCTGTTTAGCTGTATTCTGTCAAACTCGTGCATCTCACATGGCCTTGCCAAACCCGACTGCAGATCTTCGGAAAACCATTCCACACATTCATACAGACTTGGATTAATTACTGCTGCAGAAGCCAAAAGCAGCCAGTCTCATATCCCTATTTAACAGGTAAATTCCCATGGCTGACCTCACACCCACTCAGCTGCAGATGTGAAGCACAATGAAAGGTAAAGCACTCTCAGGACCAGTCTGGCTTTGGAGCTCTGCAGACTGCCCAAGAGCACCACACCTCTGAGCAGCTGGGAACAAGGCCACGCTCACAATCCAGTGAGCTTCTGACACATATCCTCTGGCTGTTTCCAAGGTCCAACATCTCTGCCATGACTGTGACTGTAACACTCTGAGGACAGCGAGTCAAAGACCACCTTCACCAACTGCTCCCGAGCACAGTAAGCACCCAAATATGCTTTGGGCCAACAGCCCTCCTCACTCAGGGGCTGTGATGGAGGAAGGGATCATTCTGAATAGGAACACGAGGCAGCACTTGCTCACACAGAGCAGGTGACCATTCCACTATTTTTCCAACAACATCAAGCCATTTTCCTCAGAGGAAAACTCAAGTTAAAGGAGTGAATGTACAGCCCACAAATAACTTGCTATACAAACTGTTCCAACAAAGGGTCAAAAGGCACTAAAGCACTGTCAAAGGCACGAGGAAATAAATTTTGGATACTCTGGATAATAACTGTCATCAACCTGTCAGCAAGATAATGCTGAAGGAAAGGTCCAACAGTCAGTATAAAAAGGTGTCCATGTCCCTACCACTCACTGCTCAGTGGAAATGGAAAGCCAGGTTAGTCAACAAGGTCAGATCTGACTTCACAGAAACCTTCAGCATTTTCACTCATCTTCTGGCCACAAGACAGACTCTTCTGGGTTTCATGCTTTAAAAAATTCCACTCAGAAATAAAAAAAAAAAAGCAGCATCAAAACCCTATCCCAGGTTCTTAACAGCGTGGCTCTAATTGTGAGTGCTCTGAAGTTACCAGGAACACAGCTGCAGAGAGAAAGCAGAAGCTGCCATGTCTGCCTGTGAGCATTCAATTAGGCCAGGAATCATCTGAACTTCAGCTGGACTAGACACTAAAAAAACCACAATAAAATGGACTGAGGCATCCAAAATTATTCACAGAAAATAGGCCAGACCGGGCATGAAAACATCTGGGCTTGGCTTGAGTCATGAACCACATGAGCAAGACACCCCACTGCTGCCTGCGGGCCCAAGAGAGGAATGTGAGCAGCACAAAGGTAGGCAGCAGCAGTCTCCCACACCCAGATTCCCTTTCTGCATCTTCCTCCACCCAACATGCACCAGGCCCTTTATTCTGACGTGTCTTGCACACCTCAGCCCAATGGGATTTCTAAGGATGGTATTTCTGGGGTGTCATACACGATCACAGCTGGTTGGCCAGCCAGCTCCAGACACAAACTCCCACTTCTGAGATACAAACAAGGCCAAAAAGGGTTAAACCATTCCAGTCCTGGCCTATGCTGACACACATGTCCAGCTGCCCAACACTGTACACGCTCCAAGGATCCCTTATTCTGCTACACCAACACACGGCAGCTCCCCTCCCACCCAGACCCTCGTTCCAACAACTTACACAAACTCATGAGGACAAGTTCATCCCAACTCGAAGCAGCAAACAGCCCAGACTGCAGATCCCAGGACTGCAGCAGCTCAGCTCCTCTGTCCCTCAGGAGAGTCAGTGTCAGCACTATTCCCTTCCAGCTTTGCAGTATTAAGGCAAGTGAACTGAGCATTCTCACCAGAACTGCTCTCCGAGGCCAGAAAGCCCCAAGGGGCTCTACACCACAGTGGGAAAGACAGGCACGGGGAGGGCCCTGACCAGAAACTGTTACTTCCTAGACTCAATAATGAAAGAGGGAAAAAAGGAAAGATTAAGGAGGAAGTCAACAGAAATTCAGGGATTAATTGAAAACAATCTGCTCATACATTTTAGAAATAAGCCTGATGGGATGAACAGGTATGAAAGAGACACAGGACACAGTATGCTTATGCATTTAATATAACACAGAAAATGGACAGACTATTATACATATAACCTATGGGCTAATCCAGGAAATCCCTTTTCTGGCCACCACATGTACTCCTAACATATATTCCAGCACTCTTACTTCAGAGTGGATTGCCCTTGGTCCCCTCACTGGAAGGTGCTACCACATATGGCTCCAAGCTGCCCAGAAGAGGTTGAGAACTTGATGCCCAGGTTTCAGGACAGAGCTCATTTGCCACACACCAGGACCAGAGTTTGCAACTCAGTCTCCTCCAGAAGAAATCCAGCACCTATATGCCCAAACCCCTCTGCAACTCACAATAAATGGAGCTCCTGGCAGGGACAAGCTCCAAAAAATCCGCTGGTGCTCCGAGACAGAGGCCCAACGCAGGCAGGAGCCACAGAGCCACCTGACCCCAAAAGCATGTTTGACCTTCACCTCAGCATCCCCCAAACCCCAGAGGCAGCTGCTGAGGGCAAGCAGGACGCCAAGAGGGGTAAGAATTAAATTTAACAGGAGAAGGAGGGGTTGCACACCCAAGGCAAGTCAGTGTTCAGCGTCACACTGGTGGCCCCAGCCCGGAGCTGTGGGTGCCCAGAGCTGGCACTGGGCACTGCCAGCCCAGGACTGCTCTCCAGGGACAGCACCCTGGTTCCTCAGCAGTGCATACACCAGTAATGAAGGTTTTATCTCTCCCTTTTCCTGTCAGCTCAGATCCAGACAGGCTGACTCTGTTAACATTAGAATGCTTATTTTTTTCCCCTATCCACTATCTCTAAGCCAAAACAACATCTGGAACTTGAGCTTGCCATACAAAGAGAGACAGATTATAACTGGAAAAAGCTACACATCAGCTTCCCAAGATTTATACATTTCTGCTTTTATCTGAACTTCCCACATGTCCCTTCCAAAACAGCTCCACAGGGAGAAGAACGGAGTCCTTCATAGAGACTCCCAAACACAATGTAATGCCCCTTCCATTCCAGAATAACCTCAAATGATTATCAGAAAAATAACAGGAGCAAAACCGATAGGGAAGTTTAGAGTAAGAATTTACCATCTGCTCCTTTCACAAAAGAGAGGTGACATACCAGTGACCTAGAAAAGGAAATTAAACAAAGAATATTACTGGTGTGTGTTACTTGATAAAGTAATGGAAGAAAAACCTGGCGCCATTTCAGACTACATAAAGGTCCTACTTTAACAGACAGCTGTCTCCAGTGTCATTTAAGTGTGCTTTTTGCTTAGATCATGGTCAATGAATCATGAAAATCAATACAGACGGAAAACATAAAACCACGCTGCAGACAGGCTCAGCAGTGGAGCGTGTACCAACTAGCACCAGCCTCGGCTGGAGAGAGACATGCCAAATAAACACAGACTAGTTTTTCCAACAACATTTACTTAACTCTTAGTAGTTAATTAACAGAAGTCATGACTACTGGTTATTTTCTAACCAGCCATCCCACTGCAGTTACACACTGCAGGCTCACCAYCCAAGCTCCCCCAGCCTCACCCAGAGCTGCTCCCAGCCCAGTCCAGGGACAGCAGGGCCAGGCCACAGGGCCGGGATGTTCTCCAGAGTGGCCCAGCTCCACTGTCCCGGAGCACCCAGCACATGGAGCTGCCTGCCAAGGCCAGCCACTGCTGGGACAGCCCTTCCCCAAGGCCACACCGCTGCCTGCTAAGCAACCAACGCTCTCGGAGCAGGAATTTTCATTTCCCAGCCGCCCTGGATGAGTTATCCCACTGCTGGTCCCGGGCTGCAGGAAGCTGCCATGCTGCTGCCAATCGCAGCATTATTTTCAGCTGACAATCATGTAAAACCGATTTGAATGGCCAAAGCAGAATGAAGTGTATGTTTTCAGGAACAAACAAAACAAGTGTCACGGGTTTCTGTGCCTAGCATCAGAGTTTTAACATAACACAGAGTGGAACCCAATTAAAATAGTTCTCGTTGAAGGGAATGGGCCATGTTGCAAGTGGAAGGACAGAGAGCCAACCCCCACATTGTACCAATGCTTTGACAGTCTCATAGCAATGACCATCAGTTCAAACACACAGCTCATGCCAACCCCAGTGAAGCAACAGCAGCATAAGCTCAAAATGGTAATTTGCTGCTGAATACAGACAGAAACTCTATGCAACACTCAGAAATTAGTCATGTTTTAGCAGATTTTTGCTTTGCACCCAGCTGTTGCTTGTTCACAAGGCAGCTACTCACATATTAGCCATTTCCCCTCTGAAAAGCAGGATTAACTCACAGCAATGGCACTCAGCAGCAGTGACACTCGGCCCACCCAGCCCCTGTCCCCGTGGGTCCCCAGCCTGCCCTGCAGCAGCCAGGCACCCCAAAGGAAGCTGAGCACTGCTAGCAAACAAGCAGATCTGAGCTGAATAAACAAATTCCCTATCAATGCCTTTAATACATTATTTTTCTGACAGTAGGCTGAAAAAAACAGAAATTACTAATCATCTCCAAAACCTCCAGAACTGACTGAATAATATGAACTCACTTGACAGTATGAGCTGGGAAAAACAGAAGTCACCCCTACTGATCTGCACAGCCCTTTCTCTGGGACATGGACAAGACTGAGTTTCTTTGTACCAAAGCTTTGGGCTGACGTGTCCCACCGTGGTCTGATGGCAAGGACTTCCTGCATGTCCCTCTCACCATTTTCAGGACGGATCATCTAACATTCCTCATGGCTTCCCAGGGCAAAGAGAATCACAACCTGGGCTGGCAGAGCTTGAAGCTAAAACCAGTGGGTTGCTATTGCGTGAACTTGGTTGTTGGTCGGGTTTGTTCCTCATAAAGAGACATTTACGCAGTCAAACAAAATCTGCTCTGCCTAGGATTTCCCTGAATCCCAAGAGCACTGCAGCAGCATTCTCCCAATACCTATTTCATGACCATGTAGGAAACCAAACTGTAGCTACCTACACAAGTTACATGACAAAACTACTTAACCAAGAAAAGCACTTTGGTTTTGTCTCTTTTTCTGTTCCCATTCTTAATACCATGATCATTTGCACTCACTCCAAGTTCCTCAAATCGATCATTTGGGGAAGACAAGGGTTGCTGGGCACCAGTTAACACTGACCTACTGTACAAACACACTGCTGCAAGAAACCCTACTACTAACAACAGAGCTTTAGCTAAGAACTCTGCTAAGAGATGACTCCTCACCCACTGCTGCTCAGAGGGCCACCTATTTTTGGACCCACAACTGTACATTACCTCCTCCAGCAGCAATAAACCCCACATGTCCCTGCAGCACTCAGTGCTCTGGAGTCCTGGCACTGTCCCCACTCCGTACACCCAGAGGCAGACAGGCTCCTCTCAGCACCACAGGAAAGCCTGGAGCACAAGGCAGCTCGTGTCTGCACACTGTGGGAACACCAACTCCAAGCACAGGCTCTGCTCCATGGTCTGTATTTGACCATATCAACACAGCCTCAGCTCACCTGCCACCAGGTGAGGAGGAGAGGACAGGAGATGTTTGAACAGCCCTGTTGTCACCCATGCAAAGGCCTGAGGTGTCACTGCACCATGACAGAGGTACCAGCAGCACCAGCTCGGAGCAGGCAGAACAAGCCACAAAACAAACCCAAAAACACTGAGTTCCCACAGCAGGGCTGCAAAGAAATCAAACAGCTTCAGAATAATTCTGTGGTAAACTTCCCAGGGGCAGAGTTGCCGAACTAGCAATTCTAGGGAGGGCTGGACAAGCCAGAGCTCTGTGCAGGTCTGCACGGCTCCCTGGGAGAAAGCCACCCCTGGCCACCCGAAAATCCAGCCAGGCTGCACAAGCTGCTCCCAGCAAGGAACACCACACTGACTGACTTCAGCTCTACCTGAAGTATTGCACTCCACTTGGGCAGGAATGCACTCAGGATGGAACGAACTTTGGACTACCATCAGGAAAAAAACAGCTACAGAAATGAAAAATAAACCCAACTGAATAATTGTGTGAGCATAATGATTCAAAATTCAAGGTTTAAAACAAACAAAACAAAAAATCCCCCCAAAACCCACACACTTGGAATTTTACCTGGTTACCTGAAATTTTCAAAACAGCATTTTACATTTGTACGGGTGGAATATTCATTTCAGGTCTTGGTGTGCATTTAAATGCTTCCAAGTGGATCAACGTGATTTAAGTTAGGAAGTTGAGTACAATTTAAACAACCAGTTTTAGATCTGATTTTGTACTTATTTTTGTTCTTTTCTTAATTGCTGTTGAAGACAAATGAACATCTTGTTAAAGACCAACTAAATACAGTCATTAAAGACCATTTCCCTCTCCATCCCTCTACTCCAACACCCAAAAACTCAGGTCCCCATTTTTTATGGAAAAGGATACATTTGTTCTGATTGTTCACTCTTACAAATACAATATTTTAAAGTTTATTCTTAATTGGAAAACAGACTTGCGGTGGTTTGACTGTGCTAATTATGAAAAAAAAAATGTATTTGCCAGCAAGGCCCCACGACCAGCCCAAGGACACAGGACCTGCAGCTCCTGAGCCAGGTGAGCTTGTCTGGGTGCCCCGGGCAGGGGGCACAAGAGCACTCTGCTCCTCAGCTCATGGATCAGCTTTGCTGATTTTGGGAGTCCCTGTGCACGGCCCCACCAGCCCACACATTACCACGACAGTGTGGAGGATCTGAAACACTCCTTAAAAATCTGACGTGTTAGACGGGGAGGGGGTGTTTAATCACCTTTAAACCCTCCTCATGATGCAGCTCGGCTGAGCATTTAACAAACTTTATTTAGCATTTACTGCGGGTTTTTACGAAAAACAAGTAAACAAAAAAACAAATTAAATTAAACCCAAAACAGTTCAGCCATTTAAAGTAATTTTAAATTTTATACTCCAGAAGCACAACCCTGAAGGTGCCGCCTGTTTCTGCACAACCTTCAGGGGAGGGTCAGCTCAGCAATGAAAATCTCATGAATTCCTCAAATCTTTCAAAAAAGGTCCAAGTGTTAGCTTGCTAGTTCTTAATTCAGAATAAAATCAGATGTTATTTTTTTGCATGTCTTACATGGGAAATATTTACTATGTTCCTTTACTGTATTTAAACATTTTAAATTACTTTAACAGAGATGATGTTCTTTGTGGGTTTTTTGTTTGTTTGTTTTGTAAGAAAGTAGCCTTTCAAGATGAGAGAATCAAGAGAATACCCCTTTAAGATCAGATACTCAAATATTTCGATGGTTTCTCAGGAAACTGACTGACTATTAGACCAGAAAACCCACCTTCATGCTCAGCCCTAACTCATATTGGCCATACAACCCTGTTTCCTTTGGCCTTGGTTTGCTTCTTGACACAGCAGCTACTGTGGCCTCTTGACCCATAGTTATCTCCCAAAAAGAAGGTAACACATTAAGCACTTTTTCCCTTCAGCTGTGGTCCTAAGAACAATTTGGGTAAAACCTGCAAGCTGCACTAAGCTGTCAGCTAACACACTTACAGACATCTTTCAAACAATTATGGCACGCAAGTGTTTTTGGCTTGTCCAACGTGCATTTTTTAATTAATATGCCTTTGTGAACTCAAGTTCAGAAGAATCCCTCTTTGACATACAACCAAACACATCTGTGGGACTAAAACAAGATCAATCATGTCAAAAAACCCTTAAGATTTTTGGAAGAATATTTCAGAAATTTGAGGAAAAAAACCCATATTTAGTATCCTTTCCCACTGCTGGCACACCAACCCCTCAGAGACTCCATTTACAGTCTCTGGGTCACTGCTGTTTGTGGCTTTGGTTTGGGTTTACTTCCCTTGGTGTTCCCACTTCAGGACAAACCTTTCCTGCTGGGTGAGCCGTGCTCCTCTGGGGCACCCAAAGCCCCCCGAGGGGTCCCAGCCCGTGCTGCCCAACAAAGGGCTGTGGTCTCCAGCCCCCACAGCCAGGAGCAGAGCCCTCACACTGCCCACCAAGGAAAAGCTGTGAAAACCACAGCCCCCAGCCCGTGAGACATGGCACGTGCCCATGGAACTTCTCGGGCAGGGCCACCCCAAGCCAGACACAGCACTCCTTGGCCATCGTATTTCTCCTGACCTGCCAGCAAGGACCTTGCCACGATGCCAGGGCAGCCAGCTGTGGTCACCAGAACCTGGCAGCCCACCCCAGACCTCACTGATGTGTTTGCAGCCACTGTTTCACCCACACTCCCAGAACAAGGAGCGTGTGCAGAGGTGAACAGCACCAATTACCAGCTGACAAGCAGTTACTTCGTTAGACACCCCGCCAGGTGCCTGGCTCTTGGCCATTCCCTCCTCTGACAGAGCCTCAGGTCCCACAAAGTGACACTCCCCCTGAGTGTCCCTCTCTCACACCGACCCCCCAGTTGTTTGTATGTGTAATGGGGACCAAACACCATCTCGGTTCTCCAGAACTCTCCTTTAGGAGACCCAACAGCAGAGACCACCTTCACTCCCAGCACAGGGGCTCCTCACCCCATAAACACCGCAGCCCCAGAGCCAGGGCTGCTTTCAGTTCACAGGCATGTGAATTCCTACCAGGAGGAGTCCAAAAGCTCTGTGCGAGGCTCCCTTCCTCCCCAGAAAAAACAAGGGTTGGCCAGTTTGTTTTGCTCAGTCACCCTGTGGCACACACACTCCTGAAAAAGTGCACATGCTCCTCTTTCCAGATTTCCATCACAGACAGAAAAAACTGTGAATCTTTGTCTTCAAGAAGGGAACCTGTTGATGCTTTCACTCAGGTCTCAGAAGAGCCATCAAGTACCAGGAGACAAACACTGCAGCCTTTCCATTGCTGCCAGGAGTGGTTCTCACTGTTCCTGGTGGGAGCAGTGCAGGCACTGGCAGGAAACTTGCTGTGGCCACACAGGACTGATGCTGCAGAGCAAGAACAACGATGACAGAACCCCGTGCAGAGGAACAGCAGCCTCTGAACTGCACCTACTTCACATCAGGCTCAAAATACAAGTGAGCTCTCCAAACGCCTTTCTGCTGCCTCCATCTGCTGCTGTGTTGCTGTGCTGTGGCTCTATGGACCCAGCCTTGCGGAACAGCTTCCAGCTAATTCACCTTTTCCATTTGCTTTAGTCCACTCCCCAGAGCTCCATATCCAGTAGATATTTATTTTAAAGCTAAGCCAAAACCATTCAAACGCTAACACTTCAGGGCCTTCAATACTCCTGGTTGAACACAGTAGGGCCTCTTTTAGAATAAAGAGCGTCCACTTTGGGAACTAAACCAACATAATTATAATTGGGCTGCATGTCAAGGTTTTACAAAACCCCAGACTGGAAATAAAGTAGGTCTTACTCCTCACAGATCCTTTGTTACAAAAGGCATAAAACTGCACTGCAGCCTCAGGAACACCGATTCCTCACCAGAGATTCCAAGAATTTTAAAGTGTAAGAAAACTGAGCTACAAAATCCAGTTTGTTGTTCTGGCTCCTCACTGCATGGCATTCTTGCTTTCCTAATGGAGAAACAAGTCACAGTTCCCTCAAAATCCTGGACACTGTACTACATGAAAGTCCAATATATATTTTCTTTGAATGTCTAAACGATGTCCAGGATCAAATCCCAACCAAAAAGATGAAGTCAAAGACTTTTCCAGTCATTAAAACATGCCACTTTTGCATCAGGCATGGAAATACCATATTTCTTTCAGACTTCTGATGGTGCTTAGGTTTTTATTTTCATAATTTAGGAACAGTCACATTGATTCACTCATTCTTCAAAATATTACTTGTGTCATAAGGAAGCTGTATGGAGGGAAAGGAATAAATAGGTTTAGATTTTAGAACAGGTTCTGCAGAACAACCATGCCCAGGTTTGCTTTAGAGGTATGACATGAGTCTTACAAACGTGTAAAATACCTACACCAAGACAGAAAAAACACGCTATTGTTTCGGCAAGCTGGGACATGTTATTCAGATTATTCTCTACTGGAGGCTGATGCAAACATGCCAGGTCCACAAACACACACTAAAGTGTCTACGTGGCATTTCTGGCACATTTGTAAAGGCCCAACTAACAACCAACTCATGTGGGAGAGCAAAAGCCATGCTAAGGAGTTGTTCAAGAATTTAAGAAGTGCACAGGTTCAACAGCAGAAGCCAAGGGCAGGATCCATGGGAGCAGACATGGAGGGAAGCCCAGGGAAGCCACCAGCCACCTCCCAGCCACACCTTCACAGCACACGGCACGGGGACCTGGAGTGGGGACAACACAGCCCACGCTGCTGAGCACTCATTCAGGTGGAGCCTTTTCTTCTATCCCAATGACTTGAAATAACCTGAATGTTTCTTTCTGGACAGAGACGGGTTCAAATTATGCAAAGAAGTTGGAGGAGAGCCAAGACTCAAAGGCTTTAACCTTCATCCTACCCACAAAGATGTACCTCTGCTCTCACAGACGGGCGTTTGCGAGCTGCTCTGGGCACAAAGCTCTGCCCAACTGAGCTAAAGGGCTCTGCCTGAGAGGAACAAGACATCAAAGCCAGATCCTGACCTACTGTGGGCAGGGAGGACAGCCCCCGAGTCAGGAGATAAGCAGAGATGGCCCCACACCACATACACGCCTAGTCACCCCTAACAAGGAGAACGGGTGGAGTAAAAAGGCGCTTGCACGGCAATTTTCATCATCATCATTTCATTTAGACTCAGGATCTAGACAGGTTTTGCAACTCAGCCCAAAAATAAAGGTCAGCTGGAATAAAAGTTCCTTAGATCAATGCTCAGTATGTAAGAATGCATGTCCAGAAAAGAATTTCCTACGTTTTCCAAGTATTTATATTTCTACTCTAACCACAATCACCAAGAGAACACACCCCTCCATTTTGTTGTGGGGTTTTTTTTTAATTCACAAGGATCAGCACTTTTTTCATGTACTAAGGGTACATCTCAAATGCTCTTGTCACTTAACTTGAGCCAGTATTTAGAAGTCAAATTAAAAATTGCCTTCTTTTTTAAATGCACAACTTATTATAATTCCACTCCTAAGGAGATAGGAATTCATTAATTTAACATTCAGACTGGTGCACTAGAAGTTGTCCATGTTTTCGTTCTGACAACAGAAAATAAGGAGTTGCACACAGTGTAATCCTACAAGATTGACTGCCACAAACTCCGCTGACAAATCACCCTTCTGATCCCAAAATCAGCTGGAATAGTCCTTTTTTTTTCTCTTTTTTCCCCACTGGTTCCACTTATATTTATCATTCTGTGCAAATACTTTTGTATCTTTTTATCTTTTATGCCAGTTAGTCTTTAAGTTCTGTTCAGCAACTTCTGGCGAAGGGAAAACTTTTAATCCCTATGTTATTTATCACTCCAGCCTGAGATTTGCCCAGCCCATGCCATCAAAGTCGATGTTTTAGGAGGCTGGTACCCACAACTGTAGCTGCAGCAGGCAGTTTACTCTCCAGCAGCAGTAAGGGCTGCCATCTAAGGGATTAAAAAAAAAAATTTAAAAATATTACTCCTTATGAAGTGAAGAAGAGTTTTAATGTGTAGTATGGACACACAGCATGGACACAGCTTTTACCAAAAACCAACCTGCAGTGTATCACCTATCTCTTCTCCAACTCTAAGAGTATTATAAACATAATACGATACAATTAATATTCTCTTCAACCAAACCATTATCTTTTAATTCTGTTTTCACTTTTAAGATCCAGTCTTAAAATGACTTTAATTGTTGCAGTCCTCCCACACAAATACAAGAGACTAGTTTATTGCAACGGAGAGCCCTAAATAGCACAGTCTGGTTTAGGCTGACTAATACAAACACGCATTTTGTTTAATTTTACATTTGTTCCTAGGGAGATTTCGCTCTCATCTCTCCTACCCTGGCAGGCTGAGCAGCATGGGCAGCTCTGGCTCCGTGTGTGCCAGCTCGGGGACAGGCTGGCCACCGCTGGTCACCACGCTGCAGAGAAGGGAGGGCAGGCAGGTGGGACCACCAAAAACGTGTGTCCGAGCACGTCCTGCTGTCACAGCCAGAGCCATGAGCAATCCAGCAGAGAGGAAACCTGCAGGAACTCCCCCTGGGGAGCAGAGCACAGCAGGTCCCCCAGGCCAAGGCACACTAAATGTCCCCCTAAATGCCCCCACGGTGCACTGGAGCAAGGCACCAGCCTCCACAAACACAGTCCTCTGCATCTGCTCAGCCACTCACAGCCTCAGAAATCCCCCCTTAGCACCAGCACAAGAAAAAGACCTGGGAATTGACCCAGCTTAGAAGTAACCTGGCAAAGGCAGACTAAGTTTTAACCAAAAAAATGCCTTCTCAGTGTATCCCATGACCAGAGATGCCAGAACAGGAGAAAGAAGAGCACAAGGAGAAGGAGAAGCAGGATTACTTACTCCCCTGCCATTAGCAGCTGGTGAAAAGGTTTGCGCAACCACAGCCCCAAGTGCCTCAAACCAAGGAGCCAGGAACTGCAAGGCATTGGGGGAGGGCTGGAGGGGCCTGCTGAGGCACACCGACTCCTGAAAGCAGAGATCAGCAGCTTCCAGGACTTCAAAGGGAAGCCACTCGAGGCCTCCGAGCTACCCCGCAGCCAAAGGCGGCCGGCGGAGGCTGCCAGCCCGCTCCTGCTGTCACAGGATCCTTGCCAGGCAAACAGCAGACCTGCAATTAGAAGAGGTGTTTGTTGGCCTCTCTTCTGCAGCTCATTAGCAGAGGTAAGGTTTGCAGTCAGAACAAGAAAGTCCCGACCTCCAGTGAGCACAGCTCACTACAACTGCTCTGTAAGACAAGGAACAAGTCCTCCCACCAGTCTCCATCCAACAGGATGACCGGCTCCAGCATGCTGAGAGGGAACATTCCAGGCACTCAGGACAGAAGGTGAAGTGTTGCAGCAACACACCTTCTGTAAAAAGGCCCAGATAACAGCTTTTGGTGTTCCCTCTCACAGTCTTCTATCTCCATCTTGGTTATTTCAGACAATACAAATGACTCCAAAGGCAGCCTTGGACAATCACCAAACGGGAGGTCTTGGTTTTAGTAAGCTTTTCTTAACAAGGCCAGAGCCTTCCTTTCCCCAAAGCAGACCGGAGTTACTCTACAACAAGCTCCAGACACTTTCAGAAGCATCTTTCCAGTAGCACCATAGGCAGGAGCAGTGACTTGCTCTGACCCTCCAGGAGTGTTTCAGAAGGGGAGATGCAGTGACAACAGGATTTCTCGGGAGAGAACCACTGAACTGCCTCTGCACACCAAAGGGAGGAACAACCAACAACACACACCCCTGGCCAGCAATAACCTGACTCCAGAGGAGGCCAAGAGCAGACGCTCAGGAAAAAGCATAAGGACACAGCATAAAAGGCTCATTCTTCCACCCTCCTCTGCCCCCAACCCCACATCTCTCAGTCGGAGGCAAATTCCCAAGCCCAAAACTCGTCTGAATCACTGCAATTCCTGGCCCCCCACAGGCCCACCAACAGATCCAACTGTTCCTCAAAAGGATAAATCTCCTGAATACCCCACTGCAATCACTCTATAGCTTAAACAGGCACCACACAAAAACTATTGGTTTTAGTTTTAAAGCTGCTGACAATTGATGACCCCTGGTATTCCCCATTTCTTACAAAATAAGGAATTACCTAAGATCATCCTTTCCCATTTACTTGCATCAATTGTGACTTTGACATCTCTATAGTGTTTCCTTTGAAGTATTTCTCCCCTTAGCAAGTCAGTTTATTTATACACCACCTCACTCAGCCCTGCAAAACCAGGCTGAGACAATGTCCTGTAGAACTAAAACAGGTCCCAAGCTTGAAGAAACTGGAGCTGAAGGACATTGATTATCCCAATTGCTTAGGGACTTACAATGCCTTTGTATTCAAACAGAACTCCATCTCTTGGGATAAGGGCCCTTGATCCAGGGGGCCAGAGAGGTGTTTCAGAGCTGGTGGCACAGCAATTTGCAGGCACAGGGAATGCAAACCACGTCCTCAGCAGAGCTGGCAGAACCCTGTGTCCAAGGAGCCCTGGCCCAGCCCTGCCAGGCACAGCCAGCACCGGGGCACCAGCAAGGTGAGGCACTGCATCAAAGGCAAGAGCACATCAAAAGAGCCCTTAAAGAGGGATCTGCACTACCTGGCAGACTGATGCAGCACCTGATGCTGACTATTCAGGAGCAGATGAGCCATGAGGTCATCTCTGGCCTTCCAGGGGAACGGCAGCGTCTGAACTGCCAGCAGAGAACAGCAGCACCTCTGACCTGCACTGCTGCTTCTCCCACATGAAGGAAGAGCTGCACTCACTGCACTGGGAGTGCACTGAGTGTGCACTTACTGCACACCCCTCACCTTCCTCCCAGAAATCAGCATCCCGTGCAGTTCACTGCAAAGGTGTGCTCCAATGCTGCTTTGGAACTGCAGCTCGTTCTCTGTGGATCTCCGTACCAGAGCAGAAATCTGGGAGTGTGTTCTGAACAACCTCAATCTACAGATGCAAATCACTCTGAAATGGGAAGCTGTGAGCACTGCACACACACAGCTCCAGAAGAGCACATTTAGGAGGGGATTACCATCCCCTGAGACTGGGTCACATACGAACTCAGGGTCAATGTAACACAGAAAACTACTGCACTACAACCACTTACTGTTATCAGACTGCACTTCTACGCTTTTGAAAGCATTACTCTAAACCAAGTTTTGGCTGCAAACAGAGTGGGAAAAAAAAGGAATTTCTGGAAAGCATTTCCATGGAATTCCATACATTTTGTAGTCAACAACACTTTATAAATTTGTGATCCCAAAACAGCTTTCAAACACACGTGAATTCAGCTTTCCAACACTGCTAGAAAAAACCATCATTCCTGATTTTTACAGATACGTACAGGTATGTACAGGATATAAATGCCCTACACCCCCAACATGTGGCCACAGAACTTGTCCACAGCAGTGCTCAAAAGGTGAGGATTTTGATAGCATCTGATATTCTCTAACTAAGATGCTCTTAAACCCTCTGAGTCTTGACTACCCTCAGGTCCCAAAGCAACTAATCCATCCCCTAATCCATGTGCACACCCTGGCTGAGGCCAGCCTGCCATCCACCTGAGATAGCCATGAATCCTCACACACAGAGGCACCCAGCAATCACCTGCGTTCAACACCACCACTGCAATCTGCTGCAGCTCCTGACAGCTGCACAGGTGAGTGGGACAAGTTTCTAACCTGTTTATACGCACTGGAGCAGGTATCAAGATGCCCATTTGAGAGTTCCAGTACCAAGAATGTAAATGAATTCAAGTAGCTTTTCTCTGGCAGGGACAAGAAGGGCTGAACGGGTGCCTAATTATTTCACAACGGCTGTCCCTAGATCCTATTTTAGCATCGGGCTTTCATTAAATTTAAGCATGACTTCAGAGTACCAGCTGGCTGGAAAAAACAAAAACCACAAACACAACCCACTCACAACACCCCACGGGTGTTCTTTCCCCCGCCCATGTTCTCTTCCTACCCTCACTGAGGGCTTGGAAGACACCAGTTCCATTTGGAAAGCCAGCCTCAAAAGCAGATAAGTTCTGCAGGAAATGGCTATATTTAGCCCTCCCCTTTCACCTCAGCTCCTCCACACACTTGCATTCTCCTGCAAAAGGATCTTTCTACTCAGTGTTAGAGGTGATCTTCAGCAGGTCACCTCAGCAGAAGAAACGCAACCAAGTTCATAGGTGTTAAGAGAAGAGCGTGAACAATCACCAGAATATCAAATATTCAGCTACTAAGGCATACAATAAAATTCTCACGTCCCAAATCATGTTGAATTGCAAGCTCCAGGAACACAATATGGCCAAAACCACTTTGAGTGGTGCCCACGGAGGGCGAGGCTGAACCTCTGCACACACTAACCAGGTCTCCACCAATTTTGTCAGTAACTAACACAGCCATTCTACTCTCTAAAGAGTATAACTCAACAGCTCTGAAACTGAAATATTTTCCAAATAAATAATTTTCTAAGTTTATTTCCTAATAAATCATAAAAAAAACCATTAACAACAGTTCCTGGGCAGTGGAACTCAGGCAGAGAATATCAGCAACACCACTGGAAACATCATCAGCACCAGGCCAGTAGGATTTCCCTTTCCCAGCTTGAAACTTTGAGACACACTATATGACTTAAAAGTAAAAACATGTAACAGGGTTTTTTCCCCTCAAGTTGTTTCATTTAAATAACAGCCTCACCTGATATAATTCTGTCCTAACCATGATTTAGGCCTGTAAGAGCTGATTATTTACAAACTGAGGAGGCTGAGGCGTGAACTAAGTGACAGCAACAGGCCTTAAAGTTTATCCCAAAATGAGGACAGAACAAAACTCACCTCTCACTCAGTGTGAGGCAAAGAGTTACAGTTGGGAACTTCTCCCAGGTCCTGTGCCACTGGGCAAGGAGCACACACCCACCCCCTGAAACAGAGGAATGCAGGTCTTATCCCAGCAAACAAATCCTGAGGGAAGGCAAACCTCTGAAACCACTGCACACACTTAACACCTCCTGGGGAGAGCACAGGGCATACAGGAACTTTTTGTTCCCTTAAAACAGATCTAACACCTCCTCCAAAAAAAAAAAAAAAAGTTTCGGCCATCAAAGGCCCCAGCCATGCACTTGAGAGCTCTCCACAGCCAGGGCTCCAGCTTTTCCATTTCAATTGCAAGGCACCCCAGCACTCTTCAAACAGCTCCAGCCCTTCAAGGACAGGGCTCAGAGTATTTGCAAAGTGCCTGCTGCATTCCAGGTCAGCACCATCCCTCTGAAGATGAGTATAAGGATCATAGCAAAGATCGTATTACAGGAAACAAAAGAAAAGTGAAAGCTTAAAAATAGACTTGTCATTGCCCACAGTTACAGCCACAGGAGTCTTCTTCAAGGAGAAGAAGAGATGGGCTTCAATGCAGGCCACAAAAACACACGAGATCTGGAAAAGAAATCTGTTCTCTTCTGAGATCTCAATGTGTCGTTTTAAAAAGTGGTTTTGTACAAACGTGCCAGTTCTGCAGCTCAATCCAGAACCTGGAAGTTCCCACCAGTAACATCATCCTGAGGCACTGGTGCCTCCTACATGAACTCCAGCTCCTTGAGAACCTGCTGAAGGTGAACTGCTCTCTCAATTATCGGAAAACAAAGCGGTTTAGTTTCAATGTATGTAAAAGCACTGCTAGAAACAAGTTATTTCAGCACTTTTTACAGTCAAGACTTGGAAAGACTGCCTGGGTAGCTCCCCTTACTAGATTCACGGCCCAGAGTTCACAGGCCGGCGTGTGGGCTCAGAGCCTCCAGGTCACCATGCACACCTGGCCGGGCTGAGAGCGGCTGTCTGCCCCCGGACCGTGCTCCCAGCCCCATCCTGCCCCCGGACCGTGATCCCGGGTCCATCCTGCCCCCGGACCGTGCTCCCAGCCCCATCCTGCCCCCGTGTCCTGTCCCCTCAGCCCCGGCCGTGCTGCCCGCGGACCGCGGGGCTCAGAGCCGCTGCTGCCCGCACGGCAGCCTTGGCCAGGGCAGGAGCACCTTCAGCAGATGAACTGGCACCGGGGACTTTGGCCTGTAACTCTCCTGTCCCCATCAAACCGCGGACTTTCGGAGTATCGACGTGGGCAGAGCCAGCACACCCACGGGGAGCTCACCGCGCCTCCCACCCGGGCAAGCTCCGCGCAGCCCCACGGCAGGCACCGAAGGGAATCAACTCTGCCCGGACAAAAACACCGCAAGTTCATAAAGAGCAGAGAGAGCGGACAGCCCCAGCCCTGCCCTCCCCGCGGCACCGCAGCGATGCTGCACCCCAGACCGCGGCCGCGGCATCGCGGGGCCTCTGCGCGCCCCCCGCCCGGACCCGGGGACCGCCGGGGTGCCGCCCCCCGCCAACCCTCCGGGGCGGCGGGACCGACCCGCTCCGGCGGCCGGGACTCACCCGCTGGGCCGGCGGGACGGGGCGGGGCCGGGCGGCGCGGGACCGGTCTGGACGGAGCGGCGCGGAGCGGCGCGGAGCTGGCCGTGCTGCGGCGCTGCCCCGCTCGGGCCGGCGGGGCCGGGGGCGGCCGCGGGCGGCGGCGGCTCCGCTGACAAAGGAGCGCGGGCGGGGCAGCGCCGCACCGGCAATGGCCGCGCGTCACTTCCGCCCGCCGCGCCGCGCCGCGCCCCCTGCCGGCGCCGCCCGGGAATGGCCGGCACGGCGGGGTCGGGGTCGGGGCTGGGGTCGGCTCGGGTTTGGGGTTGGTTTGGGTTCGGTTCAGATTCGGGTTAGGCTCGGGTTTGGGATTGGTTTGGGTTCGGTTCGGATTCGGGTTAGGCTCGGGTTTGGGATTGGTTTGGGTTCGGGTTCGAGATCGGGATCCGGTTTGGGTTTGGGTTCGGTTCGGGCTCGGGTTCGGGTGTCGCCCCTGGTGCCACTCGCTGCCCCAGCAGGACCATCCCAGAGCCCAGGGCACTGCAGGATCCGTGTGGCTCTGGGACATCCCCGGGATGGGGAGGAGACTCCAGCCCCTCTCTGGGCTCTGCTCAGAGCTGTGAGTGACCCTGCCTGCACCCAGGGACACTCAAGGACACCCAGGGACACACAGGGACACCCAGAGACACCCAGGGACACCCAGGGACACACAGGGACACCCAGAGACACCCAGGGATACCCAGGGACACTGAGGGCCCCTCTCAGCTGGGGCTCCTCTCCAGGCTGAGCAGCCCCAGCTCCCTCAGCCTTTCCTGGGCACGGAGATGCTCCAGCCCTTCCTCAGCCCCAGGAGCTCCTGTCCCTGCTGTGCTGAGGATCCAGGGCTGGGCACAGCACCCAGAGGTGCCCCCAGGGCTGAGCCAGACTGCAAATATCCTGGTACAAGACTGATGTGCTTAATTTTATTAAAAAAAATATTCAGACTCCAAGTGTCACACCAAATTATTCATAGTTATTGTCATGTCATATTTTTTAAGGTTGAAGGTGTCTTCCTTCATCTTGAAGGTTTAGCCCTTCCCCATCCACCTGAATTCATTCCCCAAAATCATAAATTCTTCCAACCATGGTACTTCAATCATAGTCCAAGTCACAGAATCCCAGAATGGCTTGGATTGGAAGGGATCTTAGAGCCCATCTCGTTCCACCCCTCTGTGGGCAGGGACACCTTGAGGTGCATTAAGGTCACCATGACGCAGACTTTGGGTGGAACCGGTGGCCCTGTGCCAGCTGCACTAAGCCAACGTCACCGAGGTTCCTGGAAAGGCAAAGGCTTCTTCCTAAGTGGGAAAATGAAGCGGATTTCCAGAATAACTGCATCTAATTACTGTCAGCAGAGCTCTTCCATTATGACATGATGGATTAAGGACGACATCCTACATTTTAAATAAGCACAAACAATCCTGAACAGACCAAGTGCATGAGAAATTCCCAAATATTATTGACCTGATGCTCCACACACGTTGTGCCCAGTGCCATGGTGTGCACCCCAGCACTGCTCTGTGTTTCCCCGAGGCAGTGGTGGGATGCCAGAGGCACTGGGGAGGGCAGGTCCCACCACCCCAGTGGGACAGACTGGCTGACCCCATTCTCTCAGCTGTGACATTCCCCCAGGATCAGCTGGGGCTGCCCTCGGTCCCCAAACCTCACCCTGCTCATGCCTGGGCCAGGCCGTGTCTGTGCTCCTGGGCACTGCCCTGCTGGATGGACATGGAGCCCAGCAGGCTCCAGCACCACAGCAGCCAGCACACACACAGCCAGAGACAGCACCCAGCCAGGGACAGCACACAGCCAGGGACAGCACCCAGCCAGGGACAGAACCCACAGCCAACACCCAGCCAGGGACAGCAACCAGCCAGGGACAGCACACAGCCAGGGACAGAACACAGCCAAGGATTGCACCCAGCCATGGTCAGCACCGAGCCAGGGACAGCACTCATGGCCAGCACCCATGGCCAGCACACAGCCATGGCCAGCACAGGCACCCTGGGGCTCTGCAGGGACAGCCACAAGCTGTGTCCCAGTGCAGGGACAGCCACAAGCCGTGTCCCAAGGACAGCAGCCAGCCCCCAGACTGCCCCCAGCACCACGTGCAGCTGTGCAGGCCCACGCATGGGTCACCTCAGGAGAGACCACTCCAAAGTCTTTTAGACACTGGAAGGGGCTGCCCAGGGGGGAGGTGGACTCCCCATCCCTGGAGGTGTCCCAGGCACCACTGGATGTGGCACTCAGGGCTCTGGGCTGAGTGACAACGTGGACATCGGGCACAGATTGGACTCGATGATCTTGGAAGTCTTTTCCAATCTGACCCTGTGTGATTCTGCTCCTGTGCCACGAGGGACGTGGTTGTGCTTTTCCTCCACACGTGCTCTTCCCGAGCAGCAGCAGCATGAGCATCTGCAGACAGGAGTGAGGAGCTCAGAGGGGTAAAACAGGAGACATGGAGATGTAGCACCAGCCAGGCTGGGACAGCACGGGTAGCAATCACAGTTGTGGTGCCAGGGCAGGAGGCAAATGCTCATTCCCTTGGGAAAAGGCAGGTGGATGGAGGGTTTGGACACCCCTCCCAATGAAGCTCCTTTGTGCATACAGCCCATTTATGCACAGCCTTCCAAACGGGGCCAGGATTTGACTCACTGTGAGTAATAGGAATGTTTCAAACAGAGAAAAGAATACTAATTCCCTTAAAAATACAAATAGGTCTACATTTGGCTCAACAGCACAAGGCCAGTGATTTTCCACAGCGTACTGCCAAGTAGCTGAATGTGACATTCAAGTAGCTCAAGTGTAGGTGTTCCTTGGGAGAAAATACAGCTCTAACAAGGACCATTTTCCAGAAGAGAAGACTAAAGGTTGGGTATCTAATACAGCTTTTCAAAATTTAACCAAACAACTACATTTGCAGAAGTGCCAATTTTCCCTTGAGGCCCCACAGGTGGTGTTGGCAGCCAACCCTTCTGAACACCCACCTGCTTATTTGCAGCCCAAAGCACTTTTGACAGCAGTGGCCCATGTGTTTATCCGAGCTCCCAGGAAAGGGTGACACTGCTGGGCTAAGAGCCACCCCTCACTAATGCCTGCAGGGTTCCCAGGAGACACCAGGAGCCGCATGGGTTGGAAGCACTTTGCATGAAAAAGTTTTTACTTTACATCTGGTAGAAGAATATGAATTTTGGAACCTGTCATTGAGTAACCCACGCATGGCTCACCGAGGGACAGCTGTTGCTAAGTGCTCATTCCCAGCCACGGGGGGAACCAGTGCTGGGAACTGGAATCAGGCAGCTCCTGCCCACAGCCTCCTGTAGCTGGATCATGTGCAGTTTACATGCCACTGATTCCTAATTAATACTGAAGCAGAGGGAAGGATTAGGTTACTGAAGAAATGTCAGCATAATCTATAAACAGGGCTATTTTTCTGTTCTTTTGAATGCCACTTCTTATTTATCATCATAAGTATCCTTACAAATAAATTTGCTTTACCAACAGTGCAGAGTTTTTTCGATTATCTTTTCTATAGGTAACATGATTGTTGATAGGAAATTCCAGCTGTAAGTAGAATTTTATCTGTAATAACGTCATCTGGGGAGAAAACCAGGGCTGCAGTCTGAGAGGGGTATCATGACAGTGTTTGGGTCAGTGGCTGGCAGTGCCATCTCAGCATCAGCAGTGCCACTCTGGAGATTTGGGGAGGATCACAGGGCTGTCTCTGTGCCCCAGGCGCCGTCCTGGCACAGTGAGGGTAGTAAAGCACCTGGCTTGTCAGGTATTTTACAGTCCCCCAAAGAAAGGTGGAGTGGATTTGATGGGGGTATTCACACACAGCTGACTTTGCACAGCTTTGCAAGGAGTAGAGTGTGATTAAATTTGGGGTCTTCCAGTTCCCAGTAGGAGAACCTCGTGTGGCTTTTTCCCTGCTAGAGAACAGTCTGGAACTTCTTCCTGGAAAATGTTTGCATTAATCAGATGTAATAATGGCATGTCCATGTGAAAGGAGCACTGTGGGCACAAATTGCCACCCACAGACATCAGAATAAACACATTAATGTTATGCAAATACCGTGGTCTTCAGAAGTCTGTGGGCCCCAGAACACAATGCACAGAGAGAACACCTTGAGCTACGGGGCAGGTTCACCCTGTCATCCCTCCTTCCACACAGAAAACCCTCCCAAGACAGCAAAATCAGTATAGCAAAATCAGGCTTCTCTGTTTTGAAACAATTTCCATGGTAACTTGAACTGCCTTGGTTCTTCATAAATTCTGCCTCTCTCTGGAGCAGCTGGGATTTCAAGTCAGACCACTTTGCAATGCTCTGGGAGTGCAGAAACAGCTCACGCAGCTGAAAGATGCCATGAAGGAAACGTTCCAAAGAGGGGGCTGCCAGACCCCAGACCAGCCCCCTCCTTTGGTAAAACCATCTCCCTTTAGACTCCCGTGCCTTTTCAAGCTCTGTGGAGAGGTGAGCATTGCCCCAGACTGACAGAGGGGAGCAGGCAGGGCTGGGGGTCTGGCCCAGGCCAGCAGCACACATGGGGAGGGACAGACGGACCCCAACTGTGCTGGTGTCTGGTGCAGCTTTCCCGACCAGCCTTCTCACCAGTCTGCATGTGAGGGGTACAGCCTTGTACCTTTGGTGTTTGGTGGGTCTGAACTTCAGGCTGAAATGCAGTAAACGGTGTGGAAGAGGGAGGACTCTCACATGGGTTTCACCAGGCTTTATTCTGCCCGGAGACCCACCTGAAGAGTGGCTCTCTGGGGCTCAGGTTGCCCATTAAGTACCAGGGGCGTCTCCCGGGCAAGGAGATACCCAGAACCGACCCCAGGGAAGGGGGGGAGTGACCAAGAACAAGGACAATTGGCAGGGCCATCTAGGAACAGAAAGGGGAGTGGGGAACTTGATCAACCTGAAGTTTCAAGATCCATCACCAGGGAAAGACCACAGGGGATTTGGGGATGGGGAGTGTAGGGATGAACCATTATAAAACTAATAACAAAACATACAGAACTTTGAAACCCAAAATGCACACCACAACACCCAACAGCAAAAACACACCACTAACAAATGCTGTTATCCCTTCTAAAATACACTGTAAAATAGCATTTTGTTGCAGCACACAAAACGAGGCTGTGCATGACAAAGCCAGCCTGATAATTGCCTTCAGAGCTGCTGAGGTTTTTAACTCTTTAGCATTATTAACATCAGCACATAAAGACTTTGCTTATATGCTTGAGGTGAGCTGCGGTACAGAAATAATAATCCAGGTGACCTTCCAAGCTGCTGCTTGTCATGAATTATTTTCTTCTGCCTTGAGGAAATTTCTAAATATATATCTGTGTATATGCATGCAAACAAGCAAACCTGGCAGTTGCAACGCAGCGAAGTTGCATCACCGCCCCTCCCAGCACAGCAACCGGCCCGAGCACAGCTGCTGAGAAAACCCCAGGAAGCACTTGGGTTTGAAATTAAAGAGCTTGTTCTAATATTTAGCTGTGATAAATGTGACTGGGAGTGCATGTATTCCATCAGGCGTCTGTGAGTCAGGCGTGTGAGTCACAGACGGAGCCGCGCTGGGGCAGCCGGTGGGGCCTGTCCCAACAGCCCCACGCACACGGAGCTCCCACTGACTCCCTCGGGAGACTCAGGAGTGTGAGGACAGGACGGGGGCATGCCCGTTGTCCCAGCAGCTCTGGAGAGGGCCTCGCCCCCAGCACCTTCCACGGTTCTCCTTTTTCAGGTCCTTACCTCGTGTGTGTCTTCACATCACAAACCCCATGGACTCCGGGGCATTGGGGAGCCAGGTGCAATTCAGCCTGAGCACAGAGAGGAGAGCCCAGCTCCAAGTAATTAACAATAATGTATAATTGCTACCAATTTGGTTTTACACAAATTACACAGTATTATTAAATTAAGCAGACCATGTTCTTGCATCTGAGCATTAGCAGCATAACTCATTTTCATGCCACTTTTTAAAATAGCACTGGTAATTAGTCCTGTGCTTTCCAAGCCCGTCACATGCAGCGCTTTGTTTTCAGCAAAACACCCACCAAAAAGTGCTCGAGTTCTCTTAATTGCAAAGATTCACTTCACAGGGCTGCACAGTTCCTTTCTGCTCTGGGTGTTATTCAGGAACAGCCAACTGGAATTTATTGAAATTATGCCAAAACAGGAACGATGAAACTACTCCCCAGCTCAGGGGGGAGCCTTTGCAGGGCAAGGTTCTGCCCATGGAAACTCTCACAAGGGAGTCACCGGGCACCGGGGATCAGAGTGAAAATGCTGGCAGGCTCATTTCCATTTCAAAGGCCGAACGCGGGGCACGGAGGAGCTCTCCCTGCCGCGGACACTGGGTGCTGTGACCCGCTCGCTGCCCCTCTCAGTGCCCCCGGCAGTGCCCTGCCCGCTGCCATGCCCATCACCGTGGCAGCAGCAGCCCCTTTTCCAGCGGGGCAGCGCAGCCGGGCTGTCCCCGTGCCCGCTCCTGCCCGCAGCGGTGTCCCCAGTGCCAGCCCCGTGTCCCGCCCGTGTCCCGCCGGCCCCGCTGCCGCAGTCGCCCCCTCTCCTTCTGCTTGGCTGGGAAGGAGCTTTTTTTGGCCTCTGCTTCTGTCATCTGGCATTTAAATGTAACGAGAGCTCTCGTTGCTAACATTTATAGCAGCAAAATATTTAAGTTCCAGGGCCTGTAACACATGTTGTCCGTGTCCCCTTGCCAGGCCCAGCTGCGGCTCCCAAAGCCTTTCCCGGCTCATCCCGGGCCGTGCCAGAGGACGGACACGGACACGGACACGCGGACACGGACACGGACACGGACACGGACACGGACACGGACACGGCCCGGGCGGGCGGCGGTGGGCGAGCGGGAGCTGGGGTGGCCGGGAAAGCCACCGGCACCGGGACTGGCACCCGCATGAACACCGGCACCGGCACAAACACCGGCACCGGCACTGGTACCAGCTTAGGCACCAGCACAGGCACCAGCACCAGCACTGGCACCGGCACCAGCACAGGCACATCCCGCCGGGGCTCCGGGAGAGCTCCCGGCGCTGGCCGCGCTCAGGGCTCCGGCACACGAAGGGCGGAGGAGTTTGTCGCACTGGTCCATGTGGCGGGGGAGAGGAGGAAAGAGAAGGACAAGGCTCAGTCCCCAGCCTGCCGCGACTCCAGGCACAGGCAGCAGCAGAGAGGGCGGCTCTGAGTGCCGGATTCAGTCCCGCCTGTGCCAGGGCGTGTGTTTGGACGTTCCTCTCCAGCCCCGGCAGTCAGCCCACGGAACCGGCCCGAAAGGAAAGGTGCAGAGCGAGCACAGCCCACGGAACCGGCCCGAAAGGAAAGGTGCAGGGTGAGCACAGCCCACAGAACCGGCCC
>QVAJ01000336.1:570907-582134 GCA_003546035.1 Mixornis gularis
GAGCACAACCCACGGAACCGGCCCGAAAGGAAAGGTGCAGGGTGAGCACAGCCCACAGAACCGGCCCGAAAGGAAAGGTCAGAGCGAGCACAGCACAGCCCGCTGTGCCCCCAGGGAGCCGCACGGGGCTCTGTCCCTCACCGCCTCCCCGGAGCCCACGGTGCCCGGCTGCCCCGGGATGCTCCGGCTTCCAGCAGGACGAGGGGACTCGGCAGCAGAAAGCCCCAGCACCACAGCCATCTAATGAAGATGATCCTGGCTTTTGAAGAAGCCTAAAGCACCATCAGCTGTTACCAAGGAGTCTCTTCCTCCTGCTCCTGTTCTATCTACCCTTTGCTAAGGTAACCTCAGAGAGCTGGTTTGATCCACCAGCACCAGGGCACAGCAGGAGAAGAACAGCAGTGGATCCCAGCCTGGCCCCAGTGGCTTAGGGCCATCCCAAAGCCATAGGCCCTGGACACACTGGACACCTCGGGGGCTGTGCAGAACAAGAAGAGACCCTTCTGACCCTTAGGGCCACAGCAAGCAGCTGGAGATGCAAACGCCAAAGGCTCAGTCAGACGAGACAGAAAAAAATCCCACTTTTTAAGCCTGCAGATTTTTGAGCCAGTCTCCAGATCTGTCTCCCTGGGGGATCCCTCACCTCTGCAGGAGCAAAGGAGGGGCCAGCAGCCATCTCAGCCACCAGCATCTTCTTCTCCCACTTGTCTCTCAAGACTCCCCACCTCGTGTGGGCTCAGGGGGGTCTCATCACCTGCCCCTCTCTGTGACAGGCTGCTTCTGCTTGGAGACAGTGGCCAGGTTGTGAGCCAAAAAATGGCTCAAAATATGGAAAACCATATTGAGTACTTTGGAGCAGCCCTGACATGTGCTCTTCTACCCTGAGAGCAGACATGGGGGAAAGGAGTGCAGACCCAGGAGGGAGAGGAGGTGCTGGTCTCAGCCTGATACCATCCAGCACAGACCAGGACTGATGCCTCCATAGCACAGGAGTGGGCTCAGAGCAGCAAGGGACAGGGCCTGAGCAGCTGATAGGGAGGACAGGCTGAGGGAGCAGCAGCCACAGTGAGGACAGTTCTCATCATTTTGTTCTCCTAAAGCCAGGCATCAAGTTTATTTTCCTCTCCAACAGCTGATTAAGAGGCTGGTATGGGGAAGACAAGTAATTCATCGTCTGACTCGGGACAGGGAACTGAAGACTATTCCCTGTGATGCTTCTGGACAGCTGGAAAGGGACAGAGAGAGAATGTCTGTCAATACTGGAGGTGACAGAAATAACCCAGCAGTGTATCAGAGGGCAGACAGCCCAGCAGAGCCAGTGTGTGCCATGAGATGCTGTTTAAATAAATCACTTGGGAGGGCCCAGATTTCGTCAGCTCTTCTGTGACTGGCATGGCTGAGGCTACAGCCTGGCTGGTGTCCTTCTCCCTGGGTGAGCCCAGCAGGACCCAGCTGGCTGCTCACCTGCAGGATCCTTTCTGGGAGCACAATTCTCCCATGGGATAGCCTATGGCTGGAATGTGGTGTGGCACACGGCAGGATGCCGCTGCCACTGCTCAGCTCCAGGGCACAGGGAGAGCTGGGTGAGGGGATGGGAAACAGGGACAAACTGCCATGGAAGCATTTCCAGGGATGGGCAGCCACAGCTTCTCTGGACAACCTGTGCCAGGGCCTCACCACCCTCACAGCCAAGAATTTCCTAATCTCTAATCTAAATCTTTCCTCTTTCAGTTTACACCTTGTCCCCTCACAACAGGCTCAGCTAAAAAGTTTATCCTCAGCTCTCTTGAATCCCCTTTCGGCCCTGCAACGGGCTCTGAGCTCTCCCTGGATCCTTCCCTTCTCCAGGGGAACATTCCCAGCTCTCCCTGAATCCTTCCCTTCTCCAGGGGAACATTCCCAGCTCTTCCTGGAGCCTTCCCTTCTCCAGGGGAACATTCCCAGCTCTTCCTGAATCCTTCCCTTCTCCAGGGGAACATTCCCAGCTCTCCCTGGAGCCTTCCCTTCTCCAGGGGAACATTCCCAGCTCTTCCTGGAGCCTTCCCTTCTCCAGGGGAACATTCCCAGCTCTCCCTGGAGCCTTCCCTTCTCCAGGGGAACATTCCCAGCTCTCCCAGCCTGGCTCCAGAGGGGCTCCAGCCCTGGGGCAGCTCCGTGGCTCCTCTGGGCTCTCTCCAGCAGCTCCAGGTCCCTCTGATGTCAGGGCCCAGGGCTGGGGCAGCTCTGCAGGTGGGGTCTCACCTGAGCACAGGGGCAGAGGGGCAGAATCCCCCTCCCCTGTGCCCACGCTGGGATCACAGCACACGGGGGGTCTCTGGGCTGCCAGCGCAGTTTCAGGGTCGTGTCCAGCCCCTCAGCCCCGGCACCCGCTCCTGTTCCTCGGGGTTTCACTCGCTGTAATTGAGCGAGCTGCGCTCTCTGTCCCCACCTCTGCCCGGGCTCCTCTGCTGTGCCTTTTAAACAGCTGGCAGGGGCTGCACCAGGGCCGGCTGCGTGCTGCCCCTGGGAGGAGTTTGCAATGACGCCATCGAAGAGAAAAGGGGGAAAGGAATTCTGTCCGTGCCCGCTGCAGGGAGAAACGTTTCCACACAAGGTGGCACCTGTCTCCTTCCTTGCACGCTCCAGCCGGAGACGCTGAAAGGCGCCTGGAAATATTCTCTGGAAATTAACTCCTGCGAAACAAGATGCAGAATCCGTCATTAATTCCCTCGTTGGCCATCGCTCTTCCCTGGGCACTCAGTCAGGCGCGGCAGGAATCGCTGCCACAGTCAGCGCTGGGGCTGGGCAGCAAGGAACGGGCAGGAGGGACGGGGTGACAGCAGCTGCCTCCACTCCAAGTGCCCGGGACACACGGACATCGTCTCGGAGCCTCCCCGCACCAGGAGGGGCCTGGGAGCCGGAGGGGATCCTTGCCCACTCCCCTGTGCCACATTGCACATCCCACTGCAGATGGGCAGAGGTTGATGTGCTCAGGTCCACCCTGTGCTTTATCTGACAGAGATTAATGCTCTGTGCCCGTAATCTACATCACAATTAAGGCACTTTAGAAATCTCTTCATACATTCTGCAGAGCAGTGCAAGCACTGCTGACATAAGATGTGCTTTTGCATTCCCGTGCAGGATGCTGGAGAATCCTGCCTTCCCCTGCCAGGCTTTGCTTCTGATCCTGACCTTTCCACACAAGGAAAATGCACAGTGTGATTGCATATCAGAAATGCAGCATAGCTCAAACATCTCTGGCATCAAGCAGTGAGACAGTTCCAGCACTGACAGGTTAAGGAAGGAGCTGGGCTGTCCTGGCACCCTGTGCCCTGGGTACCTGCACAGAGCCCACTGTCACCCACAGGACCCCTCAGCACAGACCTGCTCCTGCTGGGCATCTCCTCTGGCAGCACAGCCAGCAGTGCCATTCCCCCCAGCCCTGCCCCAAGGTGTGCACACCTGAGCACCGTGGGTTTAACCTTAAAACCCTTGGTGAAGCAGGGAGGTGCCGGGTATCTCACTTGTGTCAAGGTCCTTGGCCCTCAGAGTTGCAGAGAAAGGCAGGGATCTGTTTGAAGGCTGCAAGAGACCACTTTGATTTTCATGTGGTTATTTTTAACCCCTATCATGCTTCTCCCATTGTCTCCAGCTCCATGGTCTCTGCTGCCCAGTGCTGACACAGTGCCTGGGGGCTCAGGCTCCCATGTTGGTGGAGCAGGACAGCAGGTCAGGGAGGGGTGCAGGACAAACTCTCCCTCTCCAGCCTTCCTGGAGGAGAAGGGGAAAGGACATGGGGACAGAGAACATGATAAACACAGGGAAAAGGAAAGGAATTGTTTGAAAAAAGGAAAAAACACTGACTTCAAGCCTGCTTGGTTTACCTGGGTGCAGGGGAGAGGGAGGAAAGGCAGGGATGGTTTTGCTGGGGTCTTCCATGTATCTCCACAAGGCAGTGAAATGCAGGGCCAGCACCAGCAGAACTAAGTGCCTCCTCTGGAACCAGCATGTATTCCCTGTAGCTGTTTCCATCTCAATAAAGTTGGATAAGGTAGGATCTAGATGCTTCATTTTGAAGTAGTGGGGTCAGTGTAAGTCTGCCCTTGCAGGGAAGCCCCCAGTCCCCCATGGAGTGCAGGAAGGTGTCAACAGCCATTCTCAGTGAGCTCAGATCCTGACAAATGCAGCACGTGAGGTGATGCAGCAGCTACCACCAAGACCACCACACTGCCAGGGCCAAGGACCACCTCATGCTCCAGCCCTGCTCCAGCTGTGGGCACTCCATCAGTGTGGGGCACGGGCAGGAGGGCAGCTTTGGGGCTGGGGCTCACACACCCAAGCCCCACATGTTTCCTGATGGAAAATTGTTCCTTGTCCTGTTCCTGAGACGTGATTGGGCTTGACAAGCAGCGTGGCTTTATGAACTGTGCTCAGGCCTTGCATCATTTGCCTTATTGTGGCCAAAATCTCCTCCCAGCCCTCCCTCCTGCCTGCACCCACAGGCACCAGCGGCTGCAACACGCACCCACAAGCCCAAAGAGCAAAAGACAAAAGGATAAAAATACCCATGTAAGAAAAAGAAAAGAAAAAGAGAAAGAATACCCCAGATACCATCCGGATTTGAAGCCTGGAGAGCAGAGAAGTGCTGGGCAGGAAGGGAGCAAACAGAGAGGGGCTCACTTGCAGATTCCACTGCCAGTTCTGTGCCTGCTCCCAGCACAGCCCATCTCTGGAGCCACATCCCTGCTCTGCCTCAGCAGACTGGGCAGTTACACAAACCTCTGTGGGTACTCCCAGACGCAACAGCTCACTGTCCCTGTGGGGTGGGAAGGGTTGGAGCAGCAAGTGTGAAGGGAACAAAAAGCAGCATGGAGGAAAACAATGGGGAACCCACCCCAGAGCAGATGAGGGGCCCCTGTTGCCAAACTGCCCCACTGTTCATCTTCCTTCTCACTTCAATTTCATCCTGCCTGGAGGCATGAGAGGAACTCAGCCTTGGGAGAAGCAAGATGCCAGGAGCAACATTTCCTGCTGAAGTGGATCCATGTGGGGCCAGGGAAGGAGTCTTCCAGGATGGCAGCATCAATCCATGAGGATCCAGGCAGAGCCAGGACAGGATCCTTGCTCCTTCAGCAAGTCAGCAGCGAACCAGCACCAGCCCCAGCCAGAAACTGGGTTTAAACCCAAGCAGAGCCGTTTTTCCAAGTCATGTGTGGGGCCAGCCTGGTGGTCCTTGAACCAGATGTGGGTGGCTGCCACCCTGGTGTCCCCACGTCCCGGGCAGCCCAGCGTGGGCACAGCTCTGGGGCAGGGCAGGCAAATCCCTGCGTGTTCCCAGGGTGAATCCCACCTGCCAAGGGCAAGGCTGCAGAGAGGGGATGGTGGGAAAAGCGCCTTGTCCACAAGTCTAAGGAGCATTCCTGCAGTGGAGCGGCAGCACTCCAGCCCCTCCTGTGGAGCGACACGGGACTGGCAGAGCAGCAGCTCC
The DNA here is from genome assembly GCA_003546035.1 of Mixornis gularis. Taxonomy (NCBI): domain Eukaryota; kingdom Metazoa; phylum Chordata; class Aves; order Passeriformes; family Timaliidae; genus Mixornis; species Mixornis gularis. The sequence goes on from QVAJ01000336.1 coordinate 576,375, forward strand.
TGAATTAATCCTGAATAGCGACACAGGTCAGGCAGCTGATTTCTGCCTGAAATAAATGGCTTTGCGGCAGTGCTTCCCCTCAGGGGAAACATGTCCTGACAAGCTGCAGTTACTCGAGTGCCCCGAGGGTTTGTGGAGCCTGGTTCCTTTGGAGAGTGTTTTACTGTCTGCTCCCACTGCCAAGAGCAGCTTTATACCAACAATAAACAAGGCAAAACATGGAGCCAGAGCAAACAGCTGATAAAAATCCACATTTTGCTGCCTGTGTTCGCCTTTCTGGCTCGGCAGCACAGGGCGGGTAAGGGGAGCAGGAAATCTTCGTGCTGCTGGCACATGGCCTTCCTCCTGTCAGGTAAAACACTCCCCGGTGCTTCTGCTGCTCCCTTATGCCGACTGCCAGGAATCATCGCTAGAGGAACGCACAAGACATCCCTCGGACTGTGCGTGTTCATCAGCTCTCTGCTCTGGAAGCAGAACCAGGAGGCTGAGCACAGGCTGAGGTGCCGTGCCGGGTGGTGCTGGAGGAGCTCACTGCTGCGACCACCTGCTCCTCCTGCCCGGCCCGACCCACGGACGGGGCTGAGCTCCGTGCCGCTGGAATATCTCATCCATCAGCAGCTCCAGGGAGCGGCAGCAGCAGCAGCAGCACCGCGGGAGGGAAGGCAGGGACGAGCCGAGCGCAGGAGGAGCTGCCGGGGCTCGCCGGGATCGAGGCTGCGGTGCCCCGGCAGAGCCGGCGGGTGTGAGCTCCCTGCCGCGCACAGGCTGCCGTGGCTGTCTGTTCTAAAATAGCATTTAACATGACAAGAGGTGTCGGATGGGCGCGGGAGCGCTGGCTCTCCCCAGCTCTTCCCTTGCCGAGAGCCTGTCTACACTGCCATATGTTACTCTGCCGTATACTTCATCGTGCTTTATTTGTCATCCTCCAGCACATATGGTAACAGCTCCACTGCCTGGCACTTGGAGAGGCTGGATTTAGCTCTGAATCAGGCACAAACAAACACTCACTGGGGCAGTGCTCTTTGCTTCTCACCATCCCCACCTCCCCACGCTGCCTCGAGGAAGAGAAACAGGCAGGCAGCTGGGCTAGATCAGCACTGCAGGCCCCTTTCAAATGAAAGCGTTTTATTTCAGCATTTTATCCTGTCCTAGTCCATTATTCTATTCAATTCGACTCAATTCTATTAGATTCATGTTATTCTATTCCTTTCCATTCTGCAGCCTCTGCCATGGCAAGCAGGAGAGGTAGAAAAGAACAGGAAAAGAACAGGAAAAAAAAGAACACTTCAGTTTGGGATTTACTGAAAGCCATCCCAGAGAAGACCAGTTGTGGGAAAAATAATCACGGATGAAGTAACCAAAGGTGAGGGACTTCTCATACTGGCCAGGCAGGCAGCTGACCCAAGCCAGACAGGCCCTGAAACCTGCATGGGCATGGTGGTGGCTGCTGTCCCTTCTCTTCACTGTCACTTCTGGGAAGCCAAAAGCACAATCCAACCATTTAACTTGGTGCAATCATGTTTACTTAAGCAGAACACACTGGTTCCTCTTACCTTGGGCACAGCAGGGACAAACACCTCAGGAATATTGCTTGCCCACCAGTTGTCAGCCTGACATTCCAGATAGAGCTGTGGCTCCAGGGGACTCTGTCCCTGCTCACTCAGCAGGGCCATCCTCCAAAATCTTGTCCCTTTTGCCAGCACAGGGGAGGTCCCTGCCTGGGACCGAGAACATCAGGAGCAGAGGCTGCAGCAGGGCAGGGCAGGGGCTTTGCTGACCACCAGACAGGGATGCCCCAGCTGGCTGTGCTGGAACACTGTTTTTCATAAGAAAATATTTAAGAAGTTGTCCATGTGCTCAGGAAAATTGTTTTATCGTGGATGGTTTGAACTGTGCAGGTGTGGATCCTTCCAGGTGTGCCCAGACATACTGTGCCATGCAAGGCAGGCAGAGAAAGGGGGACACACTAAAGCACTGCCTTTACCAGCCCAGGCAGCCTGGGGGAACACTCATGCCCTGCCACAGGGTCACTCAGGTGTCCAGCTGTCTGTCCATCTGTCCACCCATCCCTCCACCATTCTGCTGGACCCTCTCTCCCTGATGAAAGCCCTGCCCAGCCGTGCTGGAGGTGGGTGCAGTGCCAAGGCCTCACGTTCCTCCACCAAACAAGACCAGAGAAGGAGGAGAATCCACAGGAAGGCTCAGCCTGATCTCACCTCCCCCAGAGCATTCCCAGCCGCCTCTGGCAGACAGCAGCAAACCTTCTGCTCCTGTTCCCCAGACCAGGTAACTCTCAGTGGACATGACCGGAGGCTCTGCATGGAGCCCACTGTGCAATCGCCGTGTGCCTGAAGCCACAGCAATTGCACCAAGTGACTTTGGCAGGCAGAAGGTGTGTGCAGCCCCAAGGAAACTTTTCCTGTGCCCTCGCAGAAATCTGGTGCTTTCTGAAAGGGAAAAGAGTCTCCAGATCCTTATTCTTCAGGAGTGCTGTGGAGCGTCAGTAATAAGTCATTTTTGGCAGGCATATGTGAACAGCATCCAGGGAGGGAGAACTTCATCAGAGCAGAGAAATCCTTCCAGCCTGCCTTTGGTATGACTCCAGCAAGCCTGAAATATCCCTGAGAGTTCTGCTCCTTCCCCTTCTCAGAGCTATCCTGAGCCTATCTTGGGCAAGGCACCAAATTTACATGTTCCCAGGCCACTGGCTTGCAATGTTTGCTTATTTTCACACAGGGTTTTGCAATTTAAAGGGTTTGGATGGGTAGCAAAATGGGCATTTGCTCAGGGAAAGGCTACCTTAGTTACAGCAATTTCTATCCCTCCCCATTAGGGAAGCAGGACCACGTCACTGCTTGAATGCAGGGTGCAAGTGAGCCCAACAAAATCTGCTTTCACCCAGTAATTAATTACCTAGCACTTCTCTAATTATCAGAGCTTCCATTGACAATTCCCAGAGGCCAACAGCAAATGGCAGGTTCTGCCCCTCCAGCAGCTGCCTAAAATATCTTCCAGGGCAGTGCCTGCTGTTGTTGGGACAGGAAGCAGGACCAGTATCTCCAGTCTCCTGCTCCTGCAGGAGCATCACCCCCTCATCCCAGAGCCCCACAAGCAGCCTGGCTGCCCTGGACTGGGACCTGTGCCAGGCTGCCCCAGGCACACTGCACACTGTTCTGTTGGGCTCCTGGGCTGAGACTGTGAGAGCCAACTGGGCATTGCTGAGAGTGAAATCAGCCTCCCCAGACCACGCTGGTGGCCCTGGAGCTGTTCTGAGCAGGGCTGGAGGTTGGCTACAGCCCAAAATCCATTTTTGTGCACCCCAGACAAATGCAGGGATGTTTTGGATTTGCACCTACTGGGGCAGAGAACGGCTCAGGCAGCAGAAGTGTCCAGGCCAGCAGCAGTGGCCAGGCTGTCAGTGTCCTTCAGTCCCCAGGGCCAAGGAAACACAGCCCAGGATGGGAGCACAGCCACATCCACCTGGGACAAACCTTCTCCCCAGGGTGCACATGTGCAGCCACGTGCCCAGTGCCCACCCCAGTGGCCAGAGGGCACGAGGTCACAGGCCAGAGGGCCAGAGGTCACCAGCCCGCCCTAGGGCTGCCAGTCAAGGTTATTGGTGACGCACCTGCCCCAAAAACCAACGTGGGAGGAACCATGGCAGGCAAGGAGGAACCTTGGCACCTGAGCCAACACAGGGGACTGGCCACTGTTGACCTTGGGAGCTGCACAAAGCACAGGAGGTATTTAACCCCCTGCAGAACCCCTTGAAACCTCTTCTGAGCTCTGAACCCCGACAGCTGAGGACACAGGCAGTGGTTTCCTCACCTTTCTGGCAGGGTATCGCTTTCTGCTGACTCTGGCCAAGCCGCTATGACAGAAACAACAGGTTACTCGGGGTAAGTAGCAGCAAATATCTGAATTTGTTTTAGTAAGAGAAGAAAAATGTTCTCTGGGTTTCATTTAAGCCTCATTTACAAAACTGACCTGCATTGCTAGTTTGTTGCTTTCCATCTCTTACAGCAGGTGGAAAGGGACAGCAAGCTGGCCTCTTGCTGCCTGCAGTGTCTGCACTCGCCCTGCCAAGCAGTTATTTGGGACAAGTGTGAAATCCTGATTTGCTAAGAGCCTAATAAACTGTCACATAGAAAATAGCACAGTATATCACCGCTGGACATTGCTGGCAAAACCCTATGAAGGAAAGAGCTAAGGCTGTCGTTGACAAAATTGATACATACAGAGACATACTTTTTGTCAAATGCATAGATAAAATAACAGATGTGTCAAAGAGGTTACCTGGAGCAGAAAGACAGCTGGTCCAAACACCACACACAGCTGGCTTGTCTCTTGTCCCTGTCCAACACCAGGGCTGTGTGTGCCCTCGTGGAGCCTCCAGGCTGCCCTGTGCCCCACTTCTGCCTGTTCCCCTCGTGTGGGCACTGCCTGGTGGCCCAACCCAACTCCTCATTATCTCCCTGCAGGAGTGGGCTTGTCCTCGTTAAAAACCCACACCTGGACTTGATGGAGGAGGACATCCTGTACCACTTGGACTTGGGAACGAAGACACACAACCTGCCAGCAATGTTTGGGGACATAAAGGTAAAGAGCAGGTCCAAAAGGGAGGCAGCAGTTCTCCCCTGGACAGGCTCTCCAGCTGCACATCCCATGCTGCTACTGGCTCATGCTGGGGCCCTGCTGCTGCCAAAGCTCCTGTGGGGTGGGGTCGGGCTGCTCAGCTAAGGGACTCAGCCGCCAAAGCAGCCTGGGCAAGGAGGTTGTCTGTCCTTGCTTGTTTTTGGCAGAAATCACAACAGAAAATTATCCTTTTAAAAACCTGTAACTCTGTAAAACTTGATTTTATATTGGCCCCATGTTGGAGGACAGACAGAGGAGTCATTTGTCCAAAGCATTTTGATCATCATCTACTGCAGACGAGGGAAGGAGGATGTCATATCATTTTTGGTTGAGACCTGCTGTCAAAACTGACTTGTCCCGATGGCATCCTCTCATTTCAAACCAGAGTTGTGCGGGGGAAGAGCCTCAGTGCCCAGGGCTGGAGCAGCCTGGCACAGCACAGCGTGGGCTCCTGCTGCCCTGCACCCTGGCAGCAGGATCAGCAGCACTGCCCTGGCAGCTGCACACTCATCCTCCTCCTACCTTCAGCGAGCATATTTTCCTTTAATATGTAAAATTTGTCCTTTTTACTCTCTGACTTTATGGCCTCTGTGCCATCAGCAGTGCTCACTAACTGCAGCCAGCGCTGTCCATAGAATAAATTAACCAATGAGCTCCTCCAACATCTGGGTTTGCTTTGCTATCAGTGGTGATACTATCAGCTCAATTTTGCTGAATTCTTTTAGATTTTCTTGCCTAGGACTGATACCCAAGTATGAGCAGCTGTATGGCTGCCCAGACCCAGGGTAATCACCACCCTGCCAGAGTGACAGCCTGGTTTTCATGTTAACTCCTGAGACTGAGGTTTGTGACCTCAGTCATTCCAATGTCCCTTGACTGATGGTGAGGAAGTGGCACCCCACTGCCTTCTCTGGGAAGACGTGCCTGGCACAGCCACCACCGCCACAGTCAGGCTGACTCGTGGTACTTGTTCTAGATAAGTACCAACACACCAATATTTTATATTCCGGCTGACTCGTCGTCCTTGTTCTAAGTACTAACACACCAACATTTTATATTCCGGCTGACTCGTGGTCCTTGTTCTAAGTACTAACACACCAATATTTTATATTCCGGCTGACTCGT
>QVAJ01000336.1:601268-618481 GCA_003546035.1 Mixornis gularis
CTGCCCAGCCCCTGGGGATCCTGCCCAGCCCCTGGGGGCCCTGCCCAGACCCTGGGAGCTCTGCCCAGCCCCTGGGAGCTCTGCCCAGCCGCTGGGGGTCCTGCCCAGCCCCTGGGGGCCCTGCCCAGCCCCTGGGGGTCCTGCACACCTGACCCCCCTGCTCTGTGGGAACAGGCACTGCTGCCTCTGCTGCCTGGCAGGGCAGGACGGGGCCACACTCCCTGCACCCCTTCCTGCACCACACTTCCTAACAAAACTCCTGGGGTGGCACTGACCACCCAGCCCAGCGTGCCAAAAATCCATTCCTGGCAGGATCCTGGCTGTGCTGGTTAATAGCACACCTGGTCTGCACACCTGGCCACGGGCAGTGCCACCTCTGCAGTGTCCCAGCCAGCGTGGATTCACCTCAGAGCTGTCACCAGCACTGTGTGCTCATCTGTTCCACGCTGGTTCCTACAGGATTCGTGATGTCTCCTTTTTGTTGGCTTGCCAGCTCTTTTTGTAATGGATTTGTCAAGCAGTAACAGAACCCTGCACTCCTCTAAGGAACAAGCATTGCAGCCATTTTTCAGCTGGTTTTCTACACTGCAGCACTTCAATACAAAGATATGAAAATGCTTATAATTTTTCCACCTTTGCTGCATTTCACTGGCTGTGTGTGCAGATTATTAATTCTTCTGGTTTGTGCTTATAAAAGATGTTCTTGTTAGAAATCCAGCACTCCCCATGGTCCAAGGTTCTCAGAGAGCTGCATCTCTGAATGATGCTGTGCTTGCCCTGCTTCCTGCTAAAATAACAATTATACCTTTTTCTTTGCAATACACTGAACAATGCTGTGACTTCTCGTGGAGTGCAGGCAAAGTGATAACATAAAAATAACCTGAAGATGCAGAGGGTGCAAAGAGGACAGAGCCAGGCTCTTCCAGAGGTGCCCAGTGACAGGAGGGGAACACCTGAAATTCCAGTGCATTCATCACTTCCCTCGAGAGGCTGGAACCTGCTGCCAGGGAGGCTCTGGAGCAATTTGATTCAACACAGTCCTGGGTCACCAGCTGTACCTGACCCTGCTTGGGCAGGGGTGACCTCGGGGTCTGGGGAGGTCCCTTCAGCCTCAACACCCCAACCGAGCTTCCCACACACTTAAATTGTGACACCAGGGCTGCCTGAATTGAACTCTTCATGTAGCAATTTTGCCAGCAGCCTGCCCATGCAGTTTAGCCGTTTAAGAATCTAAAATAAAATGCTAAATTGTTTCAGTTACCCTTCACTTGCCCCGCTAATGAACTCAAAAAGGAATGTTTTGAAAATGAGTCACAAGAACGTGCAATCCTTTCTACCTTGCTGCTGAAACAGACTGAAGCAAAACCTACACAGAAAGCTTTAAAATCTAATGACAAGCAAACAGTGAATGAAATCTGCTAAAAGCATACTCAGATTGGAGCTGGGATAAGCTGCAGGAGCATTTGAAGGAGCTTTAAACTTCTGTAATAACATCACAGATTTTCTCAACTGATATGAGGTAACAGATTATGTAACAAAAAAAAATTGCTTTTTGTAAGCCTGGATTTCCCTACATCCTGCTTCCCACTCCTTTCAAATGCTCTCCAACACTGAGGTCAGTGCCGCTGGGTGCAGTTCATGATGCAGCTCCAGTTCCCTCCATGTCTGAGACCTCTCCTGATCCTCCAGTGGTCTCCTCTGAACATTCATTTATAACCAGGGACTTGTTTGGTTGTTTGATTGCAGCCATTACTGTGACCAGGCCATAAATCAATCTCAGAAGAAGTTTCATGTCCCTGATCCTTCAGGGGAGCCAGTGCCTGGAAATGCCCCTGGAGAACAGAGCAAAGCCTGCAGGGACTCTGGGACAATGACAACGGACTGGAGGCAGCAAACCTCACTGAGGCAGTGAGCAGACACAGACACTGACCTGCCCTGAAATCATCCCAAACCTCCCTGTGAATCCACTTTATCAGCAGCAGTTGGTGTGGTGTGTGTGACACCCCGAGCCTGTGATCACCCCCGGGGTTGTTCCATGCTCCTCTTTCCTCACAGCCTCCTGATCCAAGCCAGAAATCAATGTTGGGGCACAATCTACATTTCTGACAGGTCAGGTACAAACAAATGAGCATAACCAAGCATCAAATTCAGAACTTCACTAAGCTGACAAAGCATTAATCACACAGGAGTGTTCCCCAGACAGGAGTGACAGGCCAATAACTCAGTGTGTATCTCCACTCCTGCAATGCTCCCTGCTCTGCCCTAAATCACTACTACTAACACATGGATTTACTCAGGGGGTAGAACATGCTTTCCATTTTTTAAATTTCAATTCTGAATTTACTTTTTCATTTTTTAGTTAGGATTTTAAATGTATGAGCCCAAGGCCAGTCAGGAAAATGGGCAACAAGGATACCAGAGGAGAGTTTTACTGTACCATACTTGTTCACAATACCCAGTTATTATTTTCTGTATCCAGCACATGAAATTAGTTTAGATTATCCCTTCACCCTCCCATGTTTCTCTAATCCATGCCTTTTCATTAAGAAGAATAATTTCCTTTTAAAATATTCATAATTGTGACAAAAAAGGACATAATTGCAATAACCCCCACAAAAAAAAAATATTCAAAACAAAACAAAAAAAAAAGGAACATTGGTAAAAAGCCAGAAAAGCAATGCTTGCAAAATATGTATAAAATGTGACTGTGATTGTGTAGCCTGGCCTTATGCCATGGCTTTTCCCAGACGAAGAGTTGAAATCATACAGGATAAAATGTTTTTTATGCAGCAGAGGCAGAATGAAGTGTAAGAAGCACCAAAAGTCAGACATTAACCAGGTGATTGAAATACCAATACACTTCACTTTCTAAACCCCATTTGAACACAAAACCCCTCTGTCCTGGAGCAGTTCCAGTCTCACAGCCCCAGTCACTCTGTGCACCGGGCAGGGGAATCCACACCCAGAGGAGGTGGGAGGGGAGATCCCCCAGGAGTGCTGTGTGTGGTCACAGGTTAACCAGGAGCCCCGGCACTGCGGGCTGTGTGGGGCAGGCACGGCTGCATTCGCTGCTCTGTGCAGGGCCAGTGGGGCTGAGCGGGCAGGGCACAGTGGGGACAGCCAGGGAAACCCAGCACAGGGACCAGTGGGGACAGCCAGGGAAACCCGGCACAGGGACNCCAGTGGGGACAGCCAGGGAAACCCGGCACAGGGACCAGTGGGGCTGAGCGGGCAGGGCACAGTGGGGACGGGCAGGGAAACCCAGCACAGGGGCTGGGAACCTCTGCAGGGAGCCTTTCCTGCCCTTCAGGGCTCTGTGGTTAACAGTGACCACCCGATGCTGAACTGCCAGCATTCCTACAGCTGAGGTGTGCCGAGAAACCTGCTGCATTCATCGAGAAACCTGCTGCATCCATCGGGGTTTTATCTCCAGAGGCAGGATCATGCAGGTCTGGAGGACAAAAAACCTCCCAAACAATAATTCTGCTTCACTGCAGCAGCAACCTGGGACCACAGACTGCACAGAAAGGATTAACGTGGTCTTGATTGCGTTCTTCCCTTCCTATGAGTTCAGAATCAGAAGGGCATATTTTACTGTGTCAACAGTAAATGTTTTATTTAAATATTTTTTAAAAATCCTAGTAGTTAAACTAATATTGAAAATACACTGAAACCTGGCTCTCCCGTTGCCTGTTCCACAAAACAGTTTTCATTTTAGCAGTACAAGCACTGCCAGCATTAAGTTCTGAAAGTTTTTAATTACAATTGGCATTTCAAGTACATTTCACAGTTCATGTATTATTAGAGAAGGTTCTGCCAAGTGAAAGTAAATTGCTGTGCTGAACGGAATGCATACACACCTTTTTTCAGTTCATTATTTCAATATTGCATATTACAATAAAGTACAGTACAAACTAATTAAAGTAATAAATTAGTTCTTTCACTCTAACATCTGAATAGCAATAATGTATTTACCATTCACCTAATGTTACAGATACAACTCTTTTAAAGAGAAAACAATGCACAATGCCACAGGACCGTGTGAGGTTTCCTCTCCAAGAAGCAATGAGTTATTCTAACCAGACCCTGCAGCTGCCTGTGGGGACACTAGAGGTGGCACCAGGCTCCTCAGCTGGGCACACAGAGCACAGGGCAGCTGAGTGAGGAGACCAAGATCCAGCAGGGGCAACATCAGCCTTTGGAAACAGGAAAACCTGCACCAGGAACCAAAAGGATGTAAAATCCTGGGGGGAACAGTGTCAGAAATGACTACCCAGAGCTCAGGTCACTCCGTGCCACACAGACACACTGTTTTTAGGACCCAAATTATAAGCAGAAACTCCCAATAACTGTGTGATAAAGCCAGTACTTTTTGTCATGACTGAAGGCATAAAAGGAAAATTCTCAGAGATCCCCACTCTGATGTTTTCTGGATCACTTTTTCGACCTTATAAAATGACACAATCTAAATACTCTTCTAGAATCTCCCAGAGTCTTATTAATCTCTGAATCACTTCTGCTCATCTTTCCTTATTTATACTATGGTTTGCAAGTTTATTTTTCTTCTTCAAATTGTTCACAACTGATTCTAAGAATCCCTGGGAAAAAAATTAGAGGGTCTCTTCAAGAAAAATAACTTCACACGTGAAGATTCTACATGGTAGAAGAAGCCACAAAAAAGAAGAACCACAAGATTTTGCTAGCCATGGCAGAACAGAGCCAGCCTGTTCACAATGGGATCACAGGAGCACAACAGCTTCAGCTCAGGGCTGCATGGTCACCAGCAGCAAAAACGGGATTACAAGGTGACTAGAGACTCGAATACTATTTAAAAGAATTCAGTATTTAAAAACCCCCATGGATAAAAGAAGAAAACACACAAAGGCTGTTGTACAAAGCAGGTGGGAGATCCCAGTGAGCAGGAGCTGTGCCAAAGCTCCATTTCATGTTTCCCAGGGGCCAGCACGGGCTGCCTGAGCTCAGTGTCAGACTGTGTGTGCCCCAGAAATCAGTGCAGGTACCAATAACATTGCTCTTGGTGGCAAAGCTCCACGTAGGGCTCCTGAAGGTGCCCTTGGACCACAGCACAGGTCCAGCAGCTTTGGGGTCAGCCCAGCAGAGCCCAGCAGAGAACAGGGAAACAGCTCTGGAAAGGAGGAGAGCCAGCATTGCTGCCTTCCCACAGCACTGCCCACCTCAGACCCTCCTACAGCTGCTCACCTTGTGCCCAGGACAGAGACAGAGCTGGGAGCCCAGGGAGTCCACAGGCACACTGAGAAAGGTGCCTGTTCAGATGACCACAGTGATCCCCTGCCTGTTCAGATGACCACAGTGATCCCCTGCCTGTTCAGATNGATCCCCTGCCTGTTCAGATGACCACAGTGATCCCCTGCCTGTTCAGATAACCACAGTGATCCCCTGCCCACAGCAGCCCTGGTCCTCTCCTCTCCTTCCCAACCTCCTGCGTCATCACCATCCACCCTGCTCGGGGTCTGCTGGATATAGAACTGAGAGTTATCCCATTTATGGCAAGCCAGAGATACCTCTTGATTCTTCCAGATGGAAGCCACAAGGCACAGAGAGGGAAAAATGCCTCTCAATTGCAAATTTGGATTTAAACCACGTCAACTATGACATTTTTCCTTCACATTTTTGAAAAAAAGGCTGCAGCCTCAGAACAAGTCGGTGGCCGAAGGAATTCTGTTTATAGAGAAAAGGCCATTTTAGAGCTCTGCCTTTCCAGGGTGTGCTGAAAAAAAGAAAAAAGCAAAGCAGATGTAAAAAGTGATTAAGTGATAAGAGGTTATGTGCTGGAGAATTAGCAGGATTGTAACACCAGCCCTTCAGTAAGGATATTGCTCTCAGTCCAGTTCCTAATGGACACATCATCTAACAAGGAAAATTATTTTTTTAAATTTGGCAAACTTTTTATTTCCCCGCACTAGGTTCTTGCTTTCTGTCTCCTCAAGAACTGGCCAAACTGAGATCACTACAAGATTAACATGGAAAACTCGTTAAAAGGTGAATTTCAAGGCCAGCAGTGCAGCCTCTTTACTTGCAAGATATCTCAGTCGTTCTTCCTTCAGCCAAAAGCAGCACAGACTGATCTGTGTCTCCTGCCTGAGCAACTCCCTGCCATTCTCAGGTGCACAAAAAAAGAAAATCTTTTTAAGAAAATGGGAGGGAAACGTAGAAGAAAAAAAAAGTTAAAGACCCCAGTCTCCCACAGAAAAGTAAGGATTCAGTCAATTTATCTCAAGAGTAATAAAAGTTCAACACATAAATCCCCCTTGGGTTAATGGGATAATAAATCCCTTGGATTTAAATATTTTACAAATTAAACAGGACTATAGAAGCCTGTTACAAAACTAAACTTTTTTTTGAAGCCACTAACTGTATGGAAATGTCTATCTAACAACTACTAAAATGTGGTGTACTTCTTTTCAAACATACAACCCTGTGTGCTGCACAAACCTCACAGATTTCCACAGCTCCAGGCAGGACTTGTTCACCAAGACTGTAGAACTCACGAGCAAATTGTGCCCCGAGAAATCTGACATTGCCAAGGAAACTGGGATGTACAGGAGACCTGCTACTGATGGGTAATTGCATTAGCTGATAATAATAAAAAAAGACTTGCACTATTCAAAGCCACCACATGCCGAAATATAAAATATTAACAGTGTTATTTCTGGAAATACAATAAGAATAGGAAGTGAATGCGTGTATTCCTAAATGGAAAGCTAATGAGATGGGTGCCTCAGGGCGTGAATACTAGAGCTTATAAAAGGGAAAAAATTAAAGTGTATATTAGGAACAGTTCCCTGGAGTCTGAAATATTACAGGGCAGGGCAAGTTCATCCAAACAATGTGAAAAAGCCATCATTTCTTAAATTCAGAGAGTGCGTTTTTATAAGCATGGTACAACATCATTTTTCTTTTCTCAGGTGTCAGTAACCTCCTGAACTGCCCCAAAGGTATTAAACAGCCAATAGGTCAGGGACTGTCAGGTGGGAGAAGTTCAGATTTGCCAGGGCTCCCTGTCAGACATCCCCACCAGGCAGCAACACTCAGCAAGGACCATTGCTGTCCGTGTTTTGTTCAGGGGCTGAAGGCCCAGGCCCAGAGGTGTCCTGCTGCCTGTGCTCTGTGGGGCTCATCAACCCCTGGGGTCCACTCCGTTCCCAGCAGACAGACCCACACAAGCCCAGCTGCCATGGCAGGGCTCTAGGGCAGGGAGAGTTACTGCAGGGAGAAGGGAGAAGAAGGGAGAAGAAGGGAGAAGAAGGGAGAAGAAGGGAGAAGAGGGGAGAAGAAGGGAGAAGAAGGGAGAAGAAGGGAGAAGAAGGGAGAAGAAAAGAGAAGAAGGGAGAAGAAGGGAGAAGAAGGGAGAAGGGAGCTCCCTCCCTCTCCCTGGGCACGGCAGAGCTCTCCTGTCCTGGCAGGTCCTGTCTGTGTCCCTGCACATCCTGACACCACAGCCAGTGAACCTCTGACAGTAGCAGGGACCAGCACCCACGTGGTGCCAGCAACAAACTTCTGTGCTATGAACAGGTGATGTCTGAAGTCTCCATCAACTTTCAGCTCTAAAAATCTCCCCCTTTCTCTCTAAACTGGGGATCCTTCAACCCTGAAAACTTCTGAACAGCACCTGGAATCACAGCCAGACTCCACAGGGTCTTGAATGACAAACAAGAAATGGTAAAAGCTGACAGTTTCTGCATCTGACTGGCCAACACAAGACTTACAAGAAAAATTAGAGCAGCATTAGAGCAATTGGCAGTAGGATAATTAAGAAATAATACATTTTGTTTGCTAGTCTCAGAAGATAACTTCATTCTGGCTGTGGTTAGAAAAACAATGGAGGTTCACATCCCTAATAGATTTTTGACTGGTACTCTTGAGTAGCTTGTGCTCCACAGGCTACCTCTCAGAGGTTAAAAAAGCAAATACCAGAAAAGTGGTTAAAATAACTGTTTTGATCATTAACAGAATGTTGTCTTCAGTTATATAATGTTTAAATCTGAAAAAGGGATATGGAAGAAAAGCACTTGAGCACAACCCTCAGTCATGAGCTGAGGAGGAACACCATGTACAATTCCAGTGAGGAAACTGCTCACAAGGGCTGGGATCAGCACGGACAGAAGTTGGGATCCCGAGCAGGAGCAGGGTCAGTTCCCTGGGGTTGACACCATGTCACATCAAGGCTGTGTGTGAACAGTTTATTTCTCACAGCTTGTCCTTGTAGTTCCTCTCTTTCCTCATCCAGCATTATTGAGAACATCTTTCTGTTCTTGACAACAGGAATGTCAACATTTATTAGCTTGTGTAAATATTATATAGGCTTAAATATCCACACATGCATAACCTTAAGTAGGCTGCATTTCTGTTTACAACTACTTATCTAAATTGCTTCCTTTAGATACAGAATTCTCTCTTCTAGACCCATCTGCCATCACATGGAGGACAGCTCTTGTGATCCTTTACAGCAGCAAATTTTGGTGCAGCTTGACTTGCCTGAGGTGCCACTTTCCCCACTGAAGATCTTTCCAAGAAAACACCATTAGCAGGAGCTGTCTGCTTGTTGAGTTATCCAGCCTCCAGCAGCTTTAGCTACCATTGGACAGTTTGAACTGGATTTGAGGGCAGAGCTGTCTCAAACCTCCCCCAGCTGTCAGAGCCTTGGCAAACCCAGGTGAGCAGGTTACAGCCAGGCTGAGCCCTGCCTGCTCCTCTGGCAGCTCAGGGTCTGAGTGCTGGGGTTGTTTCACGGGGCTCAGAGCTCACAGATCAGTCCATGCTCTCCTCCCACACACAGCACTGCTCCAAAAACCTGCAATCCCAGCCCAGGGGATCAGCACAAAGCTGTGACAGTGTCCCTGCAGGAATCCAGAGGAACACACTGGGTGCTTCAGCAAACTGCTCTTGGCACTCCCCTGGTGCAGGGCTCTGCAGGCAGCCCAGCCCTGCCCAGACAGCCCAGGCAAATATCAGGAATACAGTGGGAGAAGAGTTCAGCAGGAGGTGGGTGGATCAGCAATAACAACACCATGTGATGGAGCACAGGGAAACAGAGGGGAAACAGAGGGGAAACAGTGCTGGAAGGACAAGCAAGGCAAACGTGCAGAGACAACCTCTGCAAGAGCTTCACATGTTCTGTGCATGAGCTTCGTCTGACCCAAAAAACACTGACACACTCTGTCAGTGCTGACCTCAGACTATTAAATCCAGGTTTATTAGGTCTGGATTGAAAACTTATTACTGAGTTGCCTCATCTTTGATGAATGTTAGAGTCTCAGACACTTGCTCACATCCATTTTGGAGAAATACTAGAGCATCCTACAGTTCACCACAAACACCAGTAGCTATATTTAAAATTTAGGTCATTATAACTTGTATTTTTTATGCCCAACAAATGAATGGGTCGACTCAGTGGTGAATAGACAACGCTTCTGAAAAAGAAAATCTTTCTTTTAAGTAGCTTACTGTTCAAATATTTATTCTTTTAAGAAGCTTCCTTCAAAATGATAGGATTATAGTCAACACACTGGATGTGATACCTCTGCAGATTTTTTTAACATTCAGCTGTAGTACTCCAGTGTTGATCTCTGATAATCACAGCATTTAAACCAGTGACTTGACTACATGCTGAATAGGGAAATACATTTTTTATTAAAGTTTACTGTCACATCCTTTCTTCCAATACAGGAAAAGAGAAGGAAAGCAGTCTACATGATGCTTTATACAGTTCACAATACCCCTGTTAATTCCACCTAATGCTTTTCTTTTTGAAATTAATTTATCTTAGTTTCTGCCAGGATAAGAAATGCAAGAGCTGCTCTCCCAAAATGCACAATGTGTTGCAAGAGGTTTTAACACTGGAATGGGGATTAATCCTGGAGCACAAAACAAGGGAGAGAAGAGATTTAAAGGCAAGCAGGAGCACAGCTTTGTGCTGAGGAAGAAAAAGGCCCCCCAAGCAGCGCACACAGGAGACCCAACTGCCCTGATATCTGCTGCTGCAGGTCTTCCCTCTAGTCTTCTTTTAATATCATTTGATATGAAGATGGAAAGTACCAGGTTACAAATATTTTAAGATAGATTCAATAGAAAAGTAATGTTTGGAATGTGTGCAGACACCTCAAATGAATTTGTGATGTAACACAGCAAGAACTCCAAACCCCAGCTGTGAGGCAGCACCTCCTAATCCTCTGAAGAGATCACTCCTCACTTCGTGCCTTGCCTACTTGCAATGTAGAAAAATTTGCTTCTCTGTGTTGTTTAGGAAAAGGAATTTTACAGAGAGAGGATTTGTTTTACACAGTGTCTGCTCCAGAACCCTGGAGCACAAAGCACACCAGACCTGTGTGACTCTTGGTCACTGTCAAAGTGGAACCCCTCAGGGCTTGTTTTGTTTGCCTTCCCATGGCAAACAGGGATGTTAAAGATCAGGCACATTTACTCTTTAAGAATGTACAGTGTATCCTCCCCAGCATCATCCATTTCACATTTTATTTCCTTTAGATGGCTGCCATGTGGCCCYGGTGATTTATTTCTGAGCTTCTTGGGTTGTTCCAAAGTTCCTCCTTAGGGACTTTGATTTGTGTTAAGGACACACATTGATCTGTGAGATGGAACATGGAATAAAAATTTGAAAGTCCTTTTCCCAAGTTAAAACTGCTATAAATATTAATTTAACTTCTCTGCTGCTTTACCTTTTAATTATTCCTCCCTGTCAGTCACAAGGCCTGGAGTCTCACCAATGGCATAGGTGCTCCTAGTGCATTTAAAACAGCTTTAAMTCATGTATTCTTTAGGCAGTCTGCTGCCCCTTTGGTCTGTTGTTGACGGAGGAAGAGAACTGTATAAAAGTTGGGTGATATTGTGTGGTTGTTGCAGTAACAAAACCAGGGCAAACCAGTCAGATTTTACATCTCTTTGCATGTGTGTGCCATCCCTTCCTTTACAGATGGGGTCAACACAAATGCTGTGGCTCTCTGAAAGCTGCTGCTGTAATGAAGGAGATCTCTGTCCCTCTGTCAGATACAACCAGCACACCCAGGTTTGCCTACAGGTAAATCATTATAAAAACTCCACTGCCCCTCTGCAAGGGGAGACAAGTAAGATTCCCTGGTGCAAAACTCACTGAAATGCAAAATGTTCAGTCAATCAATGGCCAAAAAGAAAAGGTGGAAGAACAGCCCTAATCCCTGATTTCCAGTTCCACACTGTCCCTCAGAGATAAACTCACTTTTTACCCATCTTCTGGATCCCTCTCAGGATGGGTTTTACCTGAGTGAATTGTACTGGACTGAGTTCCCCTYTACCTGCCAGCAGCTGCTTCCCATGTCCAACACTCTGGAGTTGTAAAGTTCAGAAGTGTAGTTGTTCCAGAAGTCTGTAAAATGAACTGTAACTGGGCAAACTCTGAGTTTTCAAATGCATATCCCCATCAAACCAAAACAGAAGCCATGGATACACTGAGAATCATTTCTCTGAAAATGAGTGAGCTCTGTGCCCAATCTCAGCTTCCGCCCTCCAGCCCTTTCAGCTGTGAGCTGATCAAAACAAGGTCACARTGATATCCTCCTTTAATGAAAGAAATGTTCCTTTCTCATTCCTCTTTTCTGGGAAACAGGTGACTTGGTTTTGTTCAAATGTTCAACATTTTAACAAAGATCCCTTTGAAGGTCAGCCTTGAAGAGTGTAGGCCTTATAGGTTTGAGTTTCAAACAGCTCCTGGAAACAGGAGGTCAAAATCCAAAAAACTTTCAGACAACGTTCAGTGCATCTGTGAGAATCTTAAACTACATGAAGACAACAAAGTACTCCAAAACCAGTTTGTTACATCTTGTGGGGAAGAAAAATAAAAGAAACAAAGGAAGAAAAAGTGGCTCAAATTCACAGTTCTGGAATAATTGGCCCTTCCATCTCTGGTTGTGCACATAAGAGGCACACAGGCATTCCAGCAAGGAAGGCCTAGGTAAAAAACCACCAAACATCCCCTCAGCTGCAGGGAACCACTTCTTCCTGCCCCTGGCTCAAGGGAAGGCTGACACAGGAGGCAGAGCAGGGTACTCCCCACCTAGTCATGCCCAGACAGTTTCTAACCCTAAAGTGTTTAGATTCAAACCTTCCTACGCCAGACAGCTCCAGAACACGAGACAGAAGGCTTTTGTGTTATTGCTACTGAAAACCAGCATCCACATCAAAATCCTGCCTCACATAACAGGTTTTACCCTGCTTTCCTTCTTGTAGAAAACCTAAATCAAGTGTTTAGTATTTCACTGAAAAGTGAGGGCACAGCAGAGAGAATATTGGTAAAGTGAGAGTAACACATGATGCAGGCTCTCAGATGTTCATTTCTGTGCAAGTCAAAAACACAGAGAGCAGTTTAAACAAATCTTAACATGCCTCTCATGCCCAGAAATGGGATTCCTCCTACAAACACCCGAGGYATGAACATCACAACACCTTCCCCTTGTGTCCAGCCTCCTCCCCCTTTACTCTATTCACTTACCAAAACCACACAGGCTTGGTTTTTTTTCACCTCTTACCACAGTAAATCAGAATACTGTGAACCTTCTGTAACAAAGGTAAACAAGTTATGGGATCCATTGTTTAATGTGYTAAAAAGCATTCTTAAAAATAAATAGAAGGGCGGAAAGATATCCATTATTTATCTGAAAACAGATTAGTCTTAATGTAAAAACTTCATTTTGAATGCATCTGTCAGATTCAGACTGGGTGATGGGTTTATAACTGAACATACCTTTGCTTTCAGGTCAGCACAGAGCTCCAGTTGCTTTTGCCTGGAATCAGCCAGCTCCACTTCTGCCTCATGAGCAGCAGCAGCTTCAGCAGCAGCTGCCCCTGCCCTGAGGACAAAGGCTCTCCTGACCCGAGCCCAGGTCAACAGCAGCACTCTGCGCTGGTTCCTGATGGAATGGCAACGATCCCAAACCTTCTCATGGGCAACCTGAAACAGGAAGGCATTTCAGAAAGGCTGACAAACTATGGGTTAATAAAATGAAAATTCCAGACCCTTTTGCAAACCTGGTGTGTGATTGATTTACTTCTTGTGTCACCAGTGTTCCCAGGCCCAGGGCACTCTGCCAGGTGCCAGGGATGTCACCATCTCCCAGTGTCCTGGGCRGTGACACCCTCCAGCACAGCCCTCTGCCAGCACCACAGCATCCTCCTGGCCCACTGCTCTTTGTTTGCAATGGCAATAAATGAAATGCAATGGTCCCTCCCTGCCCTGAAGGACATCACATATAAGTTGGTCCTTCARTACACCTCCAGAGACATTGGGCACTTCCAGCAAGATGAGGCTTTTCCTGGCAAATTCTGATCTTCAGGGAAACGGGGCACCAGTAACAGCAACTGTACAAAAGCAGTACAGGGGGGAATCAGCTTCACTTCTTTCCTAGCAGGAAATTTGGAAATAAAATCTTAGTTCACCAAGCAGCACAGTGCCATCACCAGTGTCACCACCCAGCAAAAACAGGGAGTGTTTAATCCAAATTCCACTTGCTTTGGCCTAGTTCAGTGAGGTCCATGAGGATATTCAAGGTTCAAGCCTTTGGTGGAAGGAGTATCAGCTAAGGCTGCATAGAATGAGGCAGCAGTCTTGAACCTGCCTTACATCCCCAAAGTATATAGGGATGAATGAGATTGTAGAGATGGCTGGCTGCTCCCAGGTGTCAAGGGGACCATCCCAGGCCTCTGGCAGGGGAGCAGGGGATGCTGGCTCACCTGGAGCCTGGCACACAGACACTGCTGTCAGCTCAGGGCTGGCTCAGGCTGCCCCTGGAGCTCTGCCTCAGCAGCTCCCAGGGCCAGGCTGCTGCCCCAGCCCCACAGCTCCTGAGGACAGACACTCCTGAGCCAGGCAGGGGCTGCAGTTTCCTCCCCCAGCACAGAGCTCTGCCAGGAGCTGCTGGCACCGAGTGCCTGTCCCTGAGCACTGTGTGCAGAGGGAAGGGGTGAGGAAGGCTCTGGGCTGCTGTTCCAATGTCACACACACATTTTAACAACAGATTCTTAACAGGGTTTTAACACTTCCACAGTTGTTGTGCTAATACACATACCAAGAGATATCAGTGATGTAGAATTAGGATTTTTAAATTCAGTGGTTTTAAATTTTAAATGAACCTTCAAAGAAGTTGGGACACCCATTAACAGTAGCTGTGCTTGAAACATTCCTGCACTGTCCAAAGCACTATTCAGCCCTATTCGGTCCAGGGCAAAATCTCTGAAATCCACAAGAACTTTATTTTTTARTGAAACTCTGGTTAATTATCAGTATCACTTCACTGTCATTCCTTTGCACTAGACACTCTTCTAACACAGGGAAGTAGATGGTCTAAAAATACAGACAGAGATAAAAAAAGCCTCCTACTTTCCTTATGACATCCTGAAGTGCTCTGGCCTTGAAATGGGTTTCTCAATTAGCTGCTATGTGCTTATTCACTGCGGAGTGCAAGAGGAATCAGCAATCAATTYGAAAGCATTATGTGTATAAAAATAGCCTCTCCCTTAGACTGGGAGATAACTTTCCACTCTTCATGCTATATATGTGCCACAGAACAATTAAAATCACTATTCCTAGACAGTGCAACAAGGCTGTACATCCTCATGAAAAATAAAAACACCAAGAGAAGCAGAGTGGCATAACACAGCCATAAAACTGTACAGCAGAAGCAATGCTAACAAATTATTTTTGTGAGTTTGGCTGTAAGATTATGTGGAACTATAAAATCTGCCCAGGACTTGTTTTGAAGAGATGGCAGGTTTTCAAATTCCTGCTTTTTGAAAACAGGGATGTTTCTTCTTTACTGTGCAGAATAAAATTTATATTAAGAAATTTTAAAATTAAAAAGCTTCAGTAAACATACATTCTTTAATACAACTGTTCACTACATAGTTTAAGAATTCGTATAATTGAATGAATATGTAAATCAGCACTGACCAGCTCCTGCCTGGATTTGTGGGGAAGATACYTCTGCAGCATATCCAGGTACAAAGYCCTCCTCCTGTGAAGATCACTTGGGTACTGATTGATAACAGTCTGGAAAACCCACTGGTCTTCTTCCTTCCAGTCACTGTTCCTGCAGGAATGCAAAACAATCCAGCCCAGTATAATTTATCCACTGAAAAGGAGGAGTCTGGTTCTGGACAGCCCAGCCTTGAGTGGGCTCAGTCCTGCTGCTGTAAACTGGATGTTGGGGCAGAGGTGACAAAGTCAGGTCAATGAAATAAAGCAAACATACACTGCTTTGCTGATATTACACTGTGTCATCATTTGAGTGAATTGCTCTGTTTCTAACCTGGCTTTTTATTGGGGAATGTCACTGTGTTTCTCAAACATGCCATGGATAATCAGTGACCCCACAGGGAAAACACAGTGTGAAAAAGAACAAGATGATCAGACTCTACCACTGAGCACTAAAAGAATGATCAAAAGGGAATGAATGGAGTGGCAATCCTTGCATGCAGCTAAATGAGGATCGAGTTTACCAAACTCCTAACAGCCATTAACTCATCAGCAAGGCATATGATTCACCATTTTTTAGGGTAGGAGCTGCAGTAATTAGTTTACATGATTCTGTCTCAGAAAATGAGAGCATCTGAAGGAACACCACAGGCTGGGATGCAGTTTTASTCTCCATGTGAACTCTTGGCCCTGAAGGGATTAATGTCAGGCTGTCATTGTCAGCATTAACATCCAAGCAGCAACACTGAGTCAGACCAAAAGGTCTCTCTGGCCCAGTGACCTGGTTTCTGAAGTGACTAAGAGCCCAGGGATAATTAAAAGAAGGCAACCACGAGACTCTACCCACCCCCCAAATTCCTGCTGCCTCCAGCTGCTCCTGGACTCCCCAGGCCAGCAGCACTGCCTCAGTGTTCCACAGCTCTGCATCCAGTTGGAACAGCCTCACCCTTATGCAGGYAGAAGGAATGGGTACTTCCAAAAGGGGATTTTTGTGAGAAACTCACACGTAGTTAATGTTAGACTCCATGATCTACCATTAAAGAAATCAATAATCCTCCTCTGTGAGCCCTGACACACCTCAGGATGGTGACAACAGAACATGTCACTTTAGTGACAGTAGTGAGGGTTCTAAGAGCTGAGATTTGGTTTTGTAACATTTTACCTTGGATATTTCAGCCCATGCAGGCTGGTGACCAAACAGAGATCTCCTGCCTACAAAGGTGAGTGAGGCAGAGTGAGATCTTGGTCAGAGAGCATTACACCTGAGCTGGAGAGCAGGAAGAGCAGAGATRCTGCAGCCCACGGCACTCCTCTGCCCCAGCTCCTGTCCCTCCATCCCACATTTATATTCCAGCTAACCATGGATCTCTGCACTGCTCTAAACAAGGAGAAATTTTTGTGGGAGATCCTTTGGGCAGCAATCAGCTGGAGAGAGAGCTACAAGTAGTTTATTGTAAGTAGGGACACACTGACTGCCAATGCCTTGGTTTGTCAGCTGTGCCAAAATTYGTCAGCTGTGCCGAGATTTTGTCAGCTGCTCATAGACAAATAGCGAAAAAAGAAAAAAAAAAACCCAGCATGACCCAGCCCAGCTTATTCATAGCCACCAAACACATGGAGAATTTCAACATATCCTGCTGAGCGAATCTGAGATGTCACCTCGCTTACACTTCTGTAAAATTCCAGACAGGAATCTCTCATCTAAAACAACTCTGAAAAGCACCAACATATTTGACAGGAATATTTAAGGTATTATCAAATCTCTGCACTGTCAAGATATTGACAAACACTTCCCAGGCTGAATGCCTGACCCAAATTGTAAATGTAGAGCCTTCTTTCCCTGTGTGCAGCATCGAGCAGAGCCCGGCACAATCTCTGTTTTGTTCAGAGCTGACACACAGCAATTGTCTCACGCAGCAGCCCCGAGGCAGCTGCTCCCTCTGAGGCAGATTTGCCGGCACTAATCCCCGGCTGTGCCCGCCCTGAGGAGCACAAACAGCCCCGGGGGAAGAGCCCTGTGCCCGCTGCGAGCCCCGCGGGGACGGCGCCGGGCACCGGCACCGGGCACCGGCAATGGGCACCGGGCACCGGCACCGGCAGCGCTGCCCGTCCTCGGCACACACCGTGACACACACGGTGACACACACGGTGATACCGTGACACGCACAGTGCCGTGCACCCTGCCACCGTGTCACACACACACACACAGTGCCAC
>QVAJ01000336.1:628088-665470 GCA_003546035.1 Mixornis gularis
GGCAGGGGTGGCACTGGATGGGATTTAAGGTTCCTTCCAACCCAAACCATAACCAGAGTGCTAAAGCAGCTCCTATATAAGGGTATTACAGAGTGTTTCATAAACAGTTGAGTAAACAATTAAACATGATAGCATACATACCTCCACCACTAATCCTATCATCTGAAAACAATGTTCCATGGTCCAGTGCACCCATTTTTGTTTTTTATGTATTTTTTATACCTGTTGAGAAACAAACATGTTTTGAGAATTGTGGATGCAATCTAAAAACTTTCAAAAGTATCTATTGTTTTCTGAGAAGAGGCATATCTCACTAAAAATGCAATTTAGACAGAAATTCCTCAAGTTTATCTTTCACTTTAGGAGATTTCATGTGCCTCATACCATTTAGCAGCCAAGAAAACAAAATACTATTTCCTTGATGAATCTGTAATGCTGTGACACAGCTCATCTATTCTTTGCTTTGTGCTTTTTAAAATACGAGTTCCTGATCCAAGTGTAAGATCAGGTTTTGAGGTGTTCTTCGTTTTATATAAATTAATCCTGAAAAGATCRCTCTTATTTTATCTGAAGACTGCCTAGGTGCCTTTAACCCCCCTGTGTAACACCTGTGAAACCAGGTCAGCTGTTCAGGCAGCCAGGCTCAGCTCTTGGTGAGCAGCATGTACCAAGTGCCCACATCATCATGGCTCAAACAGGAGGTTTCAGATGCACTAAGTTACACAACACAGGAAAAAAATGTCTTTTATGTGTCAAACCCCTTACTTCCAATTAAGCATTGGTGTCATCCCAGGTCTTGCATGGAAATAAAAGCAACAGATCCACCTGAGGTGTTTCAGCTGAACTGAATCTACAGCTGAGTCACACCAGAAAGGGAAGGTCATGTCCAGCAGGCTCCCCATGAACCCTCTCCCTCAAACCCAGCCAGGCTGTGCCAAAATTTCATACACGCAGAATTCCATCTCTTTGKCATACCTTTGGCATTTGCCTGGTCCCACAGCAAAGAGTAGAGCAGCAAAATTTATTCCTTTGTGGAGTTATTYCGTCACTGCTCTAGTGAGATGAAGTAGTTTATCCTCACAAATTCCAAGGATGGCACAATGCAGCAGGAAGGTGGGAAGGAGAAGCAGCAGAAGAAATGCAAAGGGGACTGCTCTGACAGCTWTTGTCAGTCAAATAAAAGGGCGAGACTGCAGCTGAAGAGAGTTTACAGTGTACTGCCCTGTGAGCTGTTTGCCATTCTGCATCCACCCTCTGCTCCAGACTGTCAGCCTTTCTCCTGCTTTCCTTGTTTCTGACCACCCGAGCACTGCCTCTACTGAGAAACCTGGGAAGGGAGTACCACAGTGACTCTCATCTACACCATATAATGAAGGCAAAAATAACATTGATGGGAAATTGGGAGTACTCAAAAGCTCTAAGAAGATTGGATCCATCACAGGCACTTCTCTCTATTAAAACCTTTTATTACAGTTCCCTGTGCAGCTGCTGCACCAGCGTCATTCTCCTGCATTACTCGTTTTGGGAACCATCATCCTAATCTGGGCCCATCTGGCCAGCTCTAAATGACAAGCTTCTGACACAAGACATGCTGCCCTTTTTGGAAAATAACTATGGATACTAGTAAGATTAGCAGCAGCAGAGCTACCCCTCTGGGTTATTTATTTATTCCTTTGTTCATTTGGCAAATTGTAAATATCTTCTTTCTACTGACATGTTTCTGGTTTAATGTCAGTATTTGAATAAAACTTCACACGTATTGACCTTAGCTTCACCTCCTTTCAAAAGAAACCAAGAGAATACATCTTGAGAACAGAACTGATGCAGAAAAAGTTACTGGCCATGTTCTGTAAATTTAGGGCTCCTGTATTTGATGAACTAAGTCCTTATTCCCTTCCAGCCAACCCATTTCTCTCTTCCACAATGATGTCATACACTTGTATTTGATCTCAGCCTTTCACAGGCATTATTTTCTGTTATTCAACATTTGACCTCACTAAAACACTGAAAATGAATGCTAAGATGATTTTGGAAAAGGAACAGATCCATATAAACCTGCATTTTATCTTCAGTAACTAGCAAATGTACTAATCAAAATTATAAAAGCACTGCCAGTTAAATTTATTTCTGCTTTAGTGYAGATATATCTAGAAACCTCTCCAATACTATAAAAGTCCATCTAAGCCCAAATTCCAATACCCTGCCTCAAAGCTCTGCTCAAACTTCAYTGCAGACTCCAGGTTGGGAGTCTTGATGCATCTTAGAAAGAAAAAGTGCAGAAGATCAACCACCCACTGAGCAGAAGTCCCTGCACATAGAAATCTGTGCCCAAGAATGCCAAGTCAGCTCTGCCTACAGCCAGCCACAGCTAAAGCTTTTAGCAGCAGTAAAAAGCACAAGGTTTATCAATTCTCTTCTTCTGCTCCTCTGACAATTTAGTATTTCACTATTCACCGAAATCTTTTAGGCAACAAAAATGTGATCTCTTAAAAGATCCAAACTCTTCAGTGCATTCCTGATGTCARCCCTTGCTGGTGTCTGAGCTATATGACCTGTGTTTATTCTTACATATGGGAACAGCCCGTACTGGGGCCAGGAAGATCCTCCTTCCTTTCATTTAAATGAAAATTAAAGTCCCCGGTGTCAGTCACCGGGAAGGAAGCAAAGCCTGCTGCCAGCCACAGACTGCTCCTGGGGACCAGTCAGGTCCAGTTCAGGCCCTGGTTCCACAAGGGAGTGCTCCCAGTGAGTCTAACCAGTGGTTTTAAAGGAGGCTAATTCCAGTGTCTCGATTCAACAAGTCGTTTGCACACATCAATCCTCGCAGATCTGGGTCACCAGGGCCATTTGTTCCTCCCAGCTAAAGTGCTGCTCCTCAAATGAAGGGCAGATGGATTTCTGGCAGGGAGGCACAGACCCAGACATGCCTTTTGAAACATAATTTCTTGTGCCTGTATTAAATCAGTCACATTATTAAATGTACTAATCAATAATACGAATCAAGTCCTCACAAAACACAATTTAATGACATCAGCAGTGACAGGACAGCAGGCATTCCAGGTTTGTGTGGATGAAGGAGGCAGAATCCTGTGACAGCAGCTGTTACAGTCCTCTCTGTGCCTCACCTATGTGCTGCTGGGGGTACACCACTAAAAACCAGAGCTGAACCACCGAGAACTTGGAACACAGCACCAACAGGAACTTGGATTATACATCAGAGCAGATGTTCCTTAAAAATATGAACTCAGAAAAAATCCCCAAACCCAGAAGCCCCTTATTCTCAGTGCTCTCTTTTGAATGTCTGGCTATGTCTTGAATATTTTGTGGAAGGCTTTTAAAAGATTTTAAAGTTTAATGGAAATGTTAATTGCTTAGCTACTGCATGTTTTCATTTAAAGAAAAGGAATATTAATACGCAGTTGTGAAACCCTCTGCTCCTAATTATTGTTAGGGAAAAGAGGCAAAGATTCACTCCCATTGTAGGGCGTGGAGTACAAACAACAAACAACAAACAAATAATGAGCTTGATCCCTTAATCAGATCCTTTCTCTTCTAGTTGAACTAACTATCTGAAAATGGCACCCATCCAGAACTTGTTAATCTTGCAGCAGTCAATCCTTTCCCCAGGAAGAAAATACACAGTAAAATACTTCTATCATTCGGTGTCAAAACAGTTGCTAGAAAAATCCCATTGTCTGATTGTAATTTAAATTTACATTCCCCTAAAGAAAGAATTATAGCTCTCTTTGAAATAAAGTCAAGTCTCAGAAATGGTAAGTTGCCAAAAGAGACACAGTCCTTTTTGTCTATGGTAATCTCATTACTTCCTCATTAAGTAAAACTTAATCCAAAGTAGGAAGATCAATTTGAGTAACACTTAAAACAATCAGCTTCATGGACTGCTCTGTCACACTGCAGGGGCAGGGAACAGCTCCTCTGCACATCACAGGGGAMCTCTATTTCTCCTCCATTCTTGGAATATTCTTAGAAAATCCAAGAGGAAATAGACTTTGGGAACACTTGGAAAAAACATTGAAACAAGCGGATAAAAAAAGGAAGTAAATGTTTTAGAAGTTGGTAAGTCGACATAAAAAGGGTAGGAAATGAAGTCACATCACCTTGGATCGAGTGAGTCAGGTGGTGTTTTCTGTTGTTTTGTTTCAAACAAAACGTGCACAACCCATTTCCAGTGACCAAACACAGCTGGCCTGCTGCTGCCAGCACACCTGGCAATTGCAAGGTTTAAAGGAAAGAGGATGAAATGAGAAAATGCTCCGATGCTTTGAGTAGTTAATCACAGAGCATTTGGGGGTGGATCTCAAAGCTCATCCAGCGTCACCCCCTGCCATGGGCAGGGACACTTCCACTGTCCCAGGSTGCTCCAAGCCCTGTCCAGCCTGGCCTGGGACACTGCCAGGGRTCCAGGGGCAGCCACRGCTSCTYTGGGCAACTCCTGGCATGTGGCAGGACAAACCTGGACAAAGTCCAGCTTTGCTGAGCTAAAGGCAAAAATTCTGAGGCATCGTTTGCAGAATTCTGTAATACAAGAGATTTGCAGAACTTTGTCATATGTTGTTTTTATTAATGTTCTATCTAGATTTCTATTTATTACCCCCATGTACAACAAAAGCTAGAAAACTAAACCATGTGCTTGAATATATGAAAGAATAATTGGAAGATGTGAGGCCGAGTTATCCATTACAGGAACCTCCAATTTTCCCCATTACTTAAGAAATAATAAATGTTTAGTTAAATTGACCTGTAAAGCATACCTGCTATTGGCTAAGCTGTGTGCAAAGGCTTGTTTGGAATGGTGCAGCGAGCAACTCACCCCCCTGCTGCTCTGCATCCATCAGAAAAAACACTTAAATCCACAGAATTCACTTAGCACAACAAAAGCAAAGATGCTGTAACACAAAACCGCAGAGAATCAACATTCCCTGCAATACAACAAAGAACCTGGGCTTTGTACTTCTTAACAATAGGCAGGATTTGCACTGTACCACAGGAATTTCAGAGACAGAGCCCACACACCCTGGGCCACTGGAATAAGGATGCAATTTTACAGGCAGGGTTAGTTAAGGAGCTGGACCTCAAAAGGAGCTGCAGCAGAACAGTGTGTTGGACTAGACCATCGGACACTGAAAGAGTCAATACTAAGTAGCAGCAGTTCAGTGGAAGACAGTTAAAGAAGCTCAGAGCAGGTCGAAGTCACTTTAAAAGAAAAAACAAAAACCTTCTGAAGACTGGACTTTAAAAAAATCTGTGCAACATATTTGGATCCCAGTTGTTAAATCACAGCCCCATTGCTCTTCAGATAAACCAACCAATGTGATTTTTGTTTCCATTGCTGCAAAATGCACAAWTGGAAATACACGGTCTGAGAGTCATGATAACTTTATCTTCTATATCTAGCTAGATCTCAGATTTTGTCAAAGCAGGAAGGGAAACAGGAGTCAGGTTCCTTATTTAAGGAATTTAAAAGGTAATTTTAAATTGTCCTAACCTTTTGCATTTGCCCCTGTCTTTACTACTGCCTTCTGTGTAGTATTTTTAATGAAAGCATTTCCTCCTACCCCATTTTCATGCCAGCTTTGTTACTGATGGTTTTTCCTTAACAACCCCAAATGTGTATGGAAGGGTTT
The DNA here is from genome assembly GCA_003546035.1 of Mixornis gularis. NCBI lineage: Eukaryota > Metazoa > Chordata > Aves > Passeriformes > Timaliidae > Mixornis > Mixornis gularis. The sequence continues at coordinate 633,734 of QVAJ01000336.1, forward strand.
CCTGCCCCACTGCTGGAGGCCTCTTCCTCACAGCTCTGCTGACAGACCAATTTCTGCAGCATTTCCTAATGAACTGCAGGCAGAAGTCAGCTGGCTTAGTTTATGTTGTTGGCAGAACAGTTTAACAGTGCTTCAAGAACGTATGACTCTGTCTGGATAAGTCCAATTTCTCCTTAAGCCAAGATGCTTTTCCCTGTTTGACCTGSCAGGAGCTGTGGCTGTCTGGAGGTGCAGCCCCTTGCACACCTGTGGTCACACCTCAGAGCAATCCTGCCCAAGCTCCCGGGTCACTGCCCACCCAGAGCTGCAGGGGACACAGCCAGGGAAACCCACGGGACCCTGAGGGACCTTGAGGGACCTTGGGGGGTCGTGCTGGCACCAACTGCTCTGTCACTGTCCTTTCAGGCAGCCCAGACGATTTCTGCCTGAGCAGTGTGGTGGGAGTCAGAGCAGAACGTTTGTCTGCAGCCTAGGAGAGACAAGCCAGAGGGACAGATAATTCATATGATTTAGGAGCCACTGCAGCTTATTTTGTCAGGAGCATCAGTATCATTTTGTACAGCYTCTGCCAATTCTGCTAGGCCAAATTCCCAGAGTTATGTGCAGGGAAGCATTTGGCACAACTTCACTTTAAATTATTACATAATGTTGTCTGATATCCTACTACAAAAAGCAACTCATCCTTGTCTGGGGCCTCTCAGTCACTGCCATTAGAAATGTACAGTCCGTAAACATGAATCAAATAATMTTTCTGCATATACATTTTCTTTGTTGCCTCTTTATTCAGAAGTACCTCTAGATCTCAGTCTGACATTCTGTATTCCTGGTCTGGTAAGAAAGATTACAATTTGGTTCATTTCTCMACATTTTTTCCAGCCTCATATATAATCTAGTAAGAAGATGGGTAATATTTTGTTCAGCAACTGTAGCAGTTGGTACAAACTGCAAAGGATTTTCACAGACCTTTCCCTGTCCCTGAGCAGATATAAGTACCTGCACTGCCCAGAGCTGGGGTGCTGAGGGTTTTTTATTTCTTTGTGGGCACTGGGGGGTGTTGTTATGGGCTTTGGTTGCTGGGGTTTTTTTAAGGTTGTTTACACAACAATTACAAGCTTAGGACCTGAAAACCCACASAACAGACCAACTGCTGATGACCTTGTCTTTACTGGACATCCCACTCAGCATTTCCTGCAGTCTTTTCTCCAAATCACCCACTTGGCTGTTGCCAAGCTGCCTYCTGCTTGTTTCCAGGTGTGCAATATCCAAGAGGAACCCTGACTTACAGGTGCACATGTGATGAAAGCTGATTTCACCATTAGCTGGCTTCAGCAGCACAGCTCACTGCAGGACATCCCTTCTCCTGCTTCCCCAAACACAACACCCTCACACTCCACTCCTGGCACCCACTGCCAGCTGGAACAATATATTGGGACAGGATTTGTGGGGCTTGCCAGGAAAAGGTTACTGAGCTTACACTACAGTCAGCAAGCTGCTGTTCCCCAAACCTTGTCCATTTTGCTGAAACAGGTACCCAGRGCAGAACCTTCCCCACTCCTGCTGTACAGGGCTGCCTGCACATTCCTTGGTGTGCTCAGGAAAACGGATCCCCCTGAAAACACAAGGGCATCTATGCCAGGGAGGTTTCTGGGAAGCTGGATCAGGTCTGTAATGCAGCTCCCTGCACGGACCCTGATGCTGGCACTGAAGCTGGAGAGGGAGATCATTCCAGAGCATCAYTGTCCCTGCCGTGGCAGCCGGGCTGAGCCAGAGCACAAGGCTCTGCAGTGAAGGCTGCTGGTCATGCTGAGCACTGTGCACCATCTACAATCAAATACTCCTACCTGATGCTTCAAAGCCGTGCAAGAAAAAAAGAAAGTGCAAGCAACCTGTCAGTATCCAATGGTTTTCCTCAATATTTTGTTTTACCACAGGRAAAGAGTAACATCTATCCACGGCAGAGCAGTAATTTTGAATGGCACTGTCTGAAATAGAACGTTTCCACAAAAGCCCTCACTGAAAAAACAAAATGTCAGCCCACCACTTCCCTCAGACCTGTTAGGTGCTTTACCTCTCCAGTTAAACAAGTAAAACTGGGAGAACATTTAGTGCTTTCTACACCAAATGAAATTACAGTTTCAAAATTACCCAAAATAATTTGTATTGTGATTGACTGAGTTGCTGTGACATCAACACGATGGCTTGAAGTAACTTTTGAAATCAAWTTGTAGGTTTTAATAAGAGGAAAAAACCCACACATCTAAATAATTCCCCATGTGAGCACTAAACAGCTGCTCATGTGTTGTGTTAGCCTGCCATGAGCATCACTCTGYTCTCCAGATATTTTTTTCCCAAATCTTAATTTCAGTACCTGGAAGAGATTACAGTTAAAGTGGGTAGCATTAAATAGCTTCCAGAAGAAACCAAACCACACCCCCCAGCCCACCCCAAATAACCCCCCAAAACCAAACCAACCAAATTCACAAAAACAAAAACAAACAAAAAACAAACAAACAAACAAACAAAGGCGGAAAAAAAAGGAGAAAAAATCTAAACAAGCCACCAAGAAACAAAGGAACACTGTTTTTGTGACTGATGTTTATCACTAAAATTAAAAGAKAGGCATGTCAGTGTTCTACAAAGGCTGTGAACATCTGTGGAATATATTTTATAAAACAAGACTTGAYTATGGATTAATTTCAGAATAGATAAAAGAAAGCAGAAAAACATATTAATGACTAGRAATGCTGAAGAAGCACAACAGCAGCAAAAGAACTAGCAAATACCTGTTAACAACATTGCCATCTAAACCACTGGACCGTTAAGGGGTCAGRTCTAAGGCTCAAGAGAAATCAGTAGGGTCCCAAAGGAAAACATGAGACTAGGCTGTTACAAATTGCAAACATACTGGAATCGTGGCTTTCCAAAAGGGAATGAAACAAACCATCTCAGTTGCAAGTCACATCCAGAAGAAGGCCAATAAAGAGAAACTGTACTTGTTTGTTGCTGATTCTAAAAATTACRTAAGAATGTTAATGTATGTTTAACAAAGACCACTATCAGCTTTCAATAAGAAACCAAAGAATCACCCTCCATGCAGTCCTGTGCATTGGGAAGTTAAAATGGGGTGCCTTCCCACAGGCTGTGTGGGAAAGGATTGCTGCACTGGGCCACACAGCAGTCAATTAGGTAATGTATTGGCTGCTCAGGGTGCCAACACAAACCAGCTATGAGACCATGAACAATACCAGACAGAAGGAAATAGCTTTTCCTCACTGACAGTCATTCAACATATTTCCAAATCTAACAGGACCTCAAAATCTTACTGTCAATTCTTTCTACTTCTTTTGTGCCACAACAAACCGATTCAAGATACCTTTCTCTTCCCCAACAGTATTTCTCATCCTTTCCCACCTCACCCAATGGGAAACTCTAAAGCAGAGGCAGACCTTGCACTGCAGGGCTCTGCAGGGATGCAGACACCAGAACAGCCYGTTCCTGATGCCATGGAAGCACCCAGACCCGGGCAGGCCTGGGGAAGGCACTGTGCCACCTCCCTGTCCGAGCCTGTGCCTGCCACAGCCCCCACAGCACATCCAGGAACAGTTCCATTTACAGGGGGACGTCCCTCATTTCCCAAAAGCTGTTATCTGTGAAAGCCAAGCAGCATAATAATACCCAAATTACAGTGAAAACCAATTGARACTGATCTGAAGCTAATTTAATTAATCTAGTACACCTTTGGTAGAAGCAGCCTCACAACTAGTGAARGTCACAGTTCTCACACATCCTGCACTTTCTCCTCCCTTTATTCTAGACCTAGTTATTTCACATTTTACCTTTACTCCCTCTCTCTACTCTCATTTGACCCTTCCCCCACTTATTTTATTTCACACCTTTTACTTTCTATTTTACTAAGTTTCTACTGTTATTCYCCTCAGCTCCTGTTTTCCATTTCCTAGACAGAGACCATCATTCTGGTTTGGTAATATTTTATGTGTAGTTCACATGGCATGAATCACGGGATTTTTCAGAGCAGTGAGGACTCAAGACTCCTGTTTACAGCTGCCAAGTGTTTTCCATGTGGATATCATCATAATGTAGTTCCTACTGCATTATTCAAAACACAAATAATTATACAAATAACAGCAAACCCCTCTGAGGTTAAATATCTTACCAATAGCCTACATGGTTTCCATATAGCAGATTACATTCCAAGTGGGAAATTCAGAGAAGGGACTACATGAGTTTAAAGGTGACTCTCCATGCTCAGCTACATCCCACTTATTACCTGCAGTTCCCTCCTAAGCAGAGGCTAATGAAGGACACGGTTCTACCTGCAGCATTAGCACCAATTAAACCACATGACAAGTTCATGTGTCCCTGTGCCTAAAATAAAACTGTGATCCACCCCATCAAACACTAAACCGAAAAACTGAGCTGGATGGAAAACAGGCACAAGTTACAATGTGGATACTTTTCCCCTGTTCCTTTACAGCAGGCTTTCTACACCATCTGCCTCAATACAACAGGGGAAGAAGGTGAATAAAACAACCTCTTGAACAGCAAGAGCTGCTGATTCAAGTGGCCATTTGGTTTTGGCTCCTCTYGGCCCTTTACAGCGTCATTCAATGAAGTGGAGAATGTGAATGGCTACAGTACCTGCAGGGTGGGAGGAGAGGAATAAGTTAATGGAAAATCAGTCACACCTGGGATAGACCGGGACAGTCTGTTCGGGAGGAGAGGAACGGCTCCAGTGAGACCCTCGAGACACACTGAGATCATGAGCTCAGGACAGGCATGGGATGCAAAAAGTTGATCAAGCGTGTAACACGCCCTTATGGAAATGTTTTACAGCGGTTTTGGGGATGCTGGCTTTTCTTCTCTACATCTATGATTCCTCACAGGCCATCAAGAGAGTTTGGCTGCTACTGGAAGCTTAAGATGGTGGGATCTTCCACTGCGGAAGGAGTTTTCCCGTCTTTCCCAAACACCTGGGTTTGGACCGTGGGGTCTGAGCAGCGCCGCGGGCTGTGCGCTCTGCCGGTACCGGGAGAGCTCGGGTCACAGACCCCGGGACGGCAGGTGGGCCGGGACCACAGCCGCCCCAGCGGGGCCGTCCCGGAGCACGTGGCACAGAGTGACGGGCRCGGGGCCGGCCCTGCGGCTCGGCCAAGCCCCGGGGGTCCGGCCCGACCCCGCTCCGCTCCCGCGACGGCTCCTCCGGCGGGGCAGGAGGCGGCCGGCACGGCGGGACGGGCACCCCGCACCGGCCATTGTGCAGCCGGCTGCTCCATCCCCCCGCAYGGCGCTCGCCCCGCCGCGCTCGGACACTCACCGCGAGGGCTCCGGCGGGCGGCGCGGCCGAGCCTCCCGTCCCCACGGGCAGGCCCGACGGAGCCGCCACTGCACAGCGCGGGTCCGGTCAGGCCGCTCCCGGCGGAGCCGCCCCCGGCACGGGTTGGGCTGGTTTAGGTTGGGTTGGGTTGGTTTAGGTTAAGTTGGTTTGGGTTAAGTTGGTTTAGGTTGGGTCCGTCCCGTCCCGTCCCGTCCCGGCCGCGCCGTCTGCCCCGCACGGCATCGGTAACCACGGCAACCTCAAGTCGCGCCGCCATTGGCGGGTTCAACGCGGGGCAGCAGCCAATGGGGCTCCGCCTCGGGCCGCGCCTGGCCAATGGGGGCGGGCGCCGGGCCGGGCGGTGCGTGACGCGGCGCGCGGGCGGGGCGGGGCCGGCGGAGCGGGCGGCGGGGCCGCCACCATGGAGACCCCGGGGTAGGGCGGGCGCGCCCGGCGGGGCCGCGGGGCCGCTCCGCGCGGTGAGTGCGGGGCACGGGGGCGGCCGCGGGCCGGGGCCGCCGCGCGGGAGGGCCGGGGGAGCCGCGGGGCGCGGCCGGGCGGGCGGCGCGGGAGGCGAGGCGGCGGACCCCGCCGGGGTATCGGGGCCGAAGAGCCGTCGTCTCGGGCGGCCCCGCGGGCGGAGCGCCGCGCACTCTCCGTGCCCGAGGGGCCGCCCGGAGCCCGGCGGAGCCGCCCGGAGGAGCCCCGCGGGCGGAGGTGCCGCCGCCCGGCCCCTGCCCCGGGCGGGAGTGCGGAGCCCGGGCCCGCCGGTGTCCGCGGCCGCGCCGTGTGCGTGGGGTGTGCGCGGCGCCGGGAGCCGCCGGCCCGGCGGAGCCGCGCCGGGCAGGGCCACCGGGCCTCGCCGTGCCCGCCGCGCCCGCCGCGCGGCCCCGCGCACGGGGCCGGGTGGGGACGCGGCGGGTGGTGCGAGGGACGGCGGGGTCGGCGGAGCGGGCGGGGTCGGCCGGCGGTGCCGGGCCCGGTGTGCCCGCACGGGGCGGCCGCGGGGCCCGGCGCCCGTCCAGGTGTGTCCCGGACTCCCGGGCTTCGGCTGCCGCCCCGGGATTCCCGGGGGCCCCCGACCGCGCTGCCGTCGCGGCGTTCCCTGCACGGGGTTTAAATATGGATTTTTCACCCTTCGCGTGACCGCAGAACGAGCCGCGCTCCCGTCGCCGAGTACCGGGGGGCGGCGGAGCATCCTCGGCCCGCGCACCGGGAGCGCGGCTCTGGGGGCTGGAGTAACTTTTGGCGGTGTTCTCTCCTCCTGTCTCCCATCACCTCGGCGGGGCGGGGAGCGGAGCACCACGTGCGGGGACAGCCGTGGCCCGGCGGGGACAGCCGTGGCCCGTGCCAGCCGTGGCCCGCGGGGACAGCCGTGGTCCGGAGGGGACAGCTGTGGCCCAGGGAGGACAGCCGTGGCCCGGAGGGGACAGCCGTGGTCAGTGCCGGCCGTGGCCGTGCCAGCGGCTGGCCGTGCCTCGGGCACGCTGCAGTGTGTGCGGGATCACAAAGTGCTCTGCAGGTGCCGGTTACCGGGCGCCACCGCCGTGCCTTGGACTGGGGGAGCTGGGAAATGAAGTCTCGCCGCAATAAAATAAATGCTGATGCTGAGCCCAGGCTGTTTCGGCGCAGAAAAACCAGAGTTGATGACTCAAGCCCCCTCTGGTTCATTTCTCCTCCCGCCTGACGCTCAGGAGGCATCACCAGTTCACGGGCAGGGAGCTGAGTGTTACTGAAGTGCCTCTGTTTGCCCCATAGACCTTTGTCCCTTTTTTTTTTCTTCTTCTAAATAGCCTCCCGCTCCCTGTTAATTTTACATTAGTCATTGCTTCCAGATTCGACTGTTTGAAGGAAAAGGTGTGGTTGGACAGAGAGCACCAGTGTTGCATGAACGGGCTTTTCAGTTTTTTCAGCATTGACAWTTTCTGATAAATTGGAGTTGAGAGACTGGGAGATGACAAGGATGATAATGTTTTCCCCTTAACTAACAACTGTGTTTTTGAGGTCATCACCAAATAATTTGTTCATTGTGATAAAAATATGGGAACCTAATAAATGTACCTGTTTAGTTTATGAAGAGACAGTGATTCAGTCATGATCATCGTATCAAAAGTGAGGGGAGTGTGTGTTTTGGGGGCAAAAGCTTTTTGTTGGCATTTATATCCTGTAATGTTTCTGTTAAACATTACAATGTTACATGCAAATAAATGTAACCTGACTGGAAAGGTAGATTGCAGTAACTTTTTCCTTCTATTGAAATTGCTTGTGRAGTGCTCTATTGCTGCTGAAATAAGATGCTATTAGTATTTTTAATTAAGGTAGAAAAGCTGATAGGCTCTTCCCAGTAAAAACTGTGTCTTTTTGCCTTTCATCTGGTTAGATGTTCAGCATAAATAGCAGTAGTGATATCAGAAGTTCTGCTTTAAAACAGTTGGAGAAAGTTTTGTGAGAGTCATCTGCTATGAGAGGGGGGGATTTGTTCTAATTTTTCTTAGAATGTCAACAAGATAACACCTTTTGGAGTTTACATTTTTCAATAGTAATGCAGGATCCTTTTATAATGAACAGTTGAATTCAGTTCCACAACATAAACAAGGAAAATTATAGGATGCGCTACCTCTTTATAGAAGCTTCTTGCAAGAGCCAAATAGCATCTGTAGTGCACGTTGAAGTATTTTTCATATTCAGTGATAGCATATGCTATGTACTAATAATTGTAATCTTAATTAGTAATGTGTGTTTGGTGTGTTGCAGAAGTCTGCATGCACTGAGAGAAGACTCTGGAGAAAAAGACGCATTTTAAATGAACAGAAAACATAAATAAGAACTTCATGTACTTCTGCTTCACTTTATGTAGATTATTTCAATACATTTAGTAGAGATGAAGAGCTAAAACAGTTCTGAGCAATGGGACTGTGTGAGTAATGTCTTAATTTTGTTATGGGAATTTTTTTTTCCTTAAGTGTGATGCAGAAAAAAATCAAGTACTGCAACATTTGGTTATTTGTTTGGTGCAGGAAAGCAGTGGCTAGTTCAAGGAGTTCAGTGAGCTTAACAGTAGTTTGCTTCAGTACCAGGACATAGTGTGATGTGGTACAGAAAAGTCCCCTACAAAAGCAAGCAGAACTCATGATACTTGTCTGGAAAAGCGTAGTTATGAGCCTGCTATTGGCCTTAGTCTGTATTGCTCTCAGTTACTTTTGTCGTTTTCAGTCGAATCCGTGGCTCTGGGTGGTGACATRAGTGGCTGTGGATGAGCAGCTCCTTTTCAGGCGCTCACACGTGGTGGGGCAGAGCAGTGCCAACAAAACAGTTCAAATGCTAGTGAAGATGGAGAGTAAACACACAGCCACAGCCAGGCCCAGAGCCAGGGCCTGTGGAAACGGCCCTTCCTGAGGAGCAGGCTGTGCTGGCTCCGGCAGCAGMACTTGGGAATGGAGCTGGGGGGATGATGGCACCGAGCGGGCTCTGGGCACGCTTGGGAGCTTTGCTGATTCTCAGCTGCTTTTCCTGCGAGATGTCCTAGTTCATTGGATAACTTCTCATGTTCTTTTATCCAAACAGAATACTCATTTATTCTGCTCGGGGGAGGTTTGCAGAGGGAGGGGAGGAGGTGGATAAAGACAGCCAAAAACTGCCTCTGGTGACCTTCCCAAAGCTTTTGCTTGCACGGAAGAAAATCCCAGTGTCTTGTCAGTTAAATCTCTGCAGCTGGCAGCAGTGTTCAGACCTTTGCTCCTCTCTCTTTGCTGCCCTTAGTGCCTCTCTCCTTTACTTCAAGGCACACGAGAGAGGCCTGGATTTCAGGAGGCATTAAGGAGTCCGTCATTTTCACGGGAGATTAATTCTTTTCTTTTTTGATAGTGGAATCCCTGACTCTGTCATTTAAAGGGAAGGCTTAAGGAGACGGGTCTGTGAGTGGTGTCTCACGGCAGCTCAGCTGGGCCAYGGGAGGCTGGAGGCCGTGGTGCTCTGGCCGTGGAGCAGCYGAGTCCAGGCTCAGGCGGGGCTGTGTGTCCAGGCTCAGGAGGGCCGTGTGTCCMGGCTCRGGGGGCTGTGGAGCAGCAGTCTGTCCCGGSTCAGGGGGGTTGTGTGTCCCGGCTCAGGGGGCTGTGGAGCAGCAGKCTGTCCCGGGTCAGGGGGGTTGTGTGTCCCGGGTCAGGGGGGCTGTGGAGCAGCAGTCTGTCCCGGGTCAGGGAGGTGACTCTGGCACGGCCGTGTGCTCCTTCCCGGCCGGGCTGTGTGAGTCAGCCGTGCTCCCTGAGGAGCCGGCGGTGTCTGTGCGAGGGCAGCCCGGGGAACCAGCCCGGCCAGTTCGCTGCTGCCTCTCCCTGCTTTTCCTCCCTTTGCCTGCCGGGATCCCTGGGGGATGTCTGGGGCTGTCTTCAGCTTTCTGGTCCTCTTCATTGCATCCCGCTCTTACCGGAAAACAAAGGTGACCTCGGAAAGTTGGGAARACTCCGTTCTTTGTGTGTGGTGTTTTAAAACAAGGTGCCATTTTAACGGAGTTTTTATAAAAAGGCATACTTTTGTTATACATGTGTTTTCCTACTTTAATTTTAAGCAATTTTAATATGCTAAGAAAAAAAAAATTGCTGATTTTCTCCAAAATGTCTTCATGACCGTATCTTACAGATCTTCTTTCTTTTTTTTTTTCCTTTGCATAGCRTTTTAGAGATTTCTTACCTAGCACTAGGAATTGAAGACCAGTCAACTTCCTCTTTAATTGCTTTTTAAAATAATTTAAAATGTGTCTTTATTTTAGTGGAGAAAATGAAACTTGGAGTTGTTACTTTATTTGAGAGTCATTAAACCATTATTCAAGAAATAAGTAAAATTAAGCCCCCCACATAGTGTTCCAACTGAAATGTAGCGTGTTTTTGTGAACCTTCAATTAACATTATAGTTGATCTAATGTTTTGATTGATATTGTAATGAATTCATTATTAAAGAGCAGAAAGGAATCTATTGTAAATTCTTTGAAGGTGTACAAGTTGAAACTTGCTTTCTGCATCACAGCTCAGTGGGGGGATTTTTAATGTATTTACTGTTTGTGCCATGGGTTGGTGGTTGTGGGCAGTGARTGAAATTCCCCCGTGGCTATGGGATCTATGGGGTGTGTGAGGCAGGAGGGATGAGCKGGCCTTCAGGGTTCACTGAGTTTGTGCAGAGGAGTTTGGGGCACCACGTGCCCGTTCCCTGGTGAGTGAGATGAGACATTTTGGAGCGTTGCATGGGGGAGCCCTGGTGGGGTTTTCTTGTCCCGGGGCACCTGTGCTGGCTGGCAGTGGGGGTAGGTCTGCATCAGGCTGGCCCAAGAAATGCCCTYGGACTGACTGGGGCCACCTGCAGAGGCAGCAGGAGCAAGAGGGAGAGTGTCCTGAGAGGAGGTGGAGGGGCTGAAGGCAGGAAGGTAGAGGGGCACTTTTCCCAGTGCAGGGTAGGGCAAGGGGYAGCAGAGGTCTGGGAACAAGTGAGGAAAAGAAGGAGCTGTGGTGTGATGCCAAATGTCACCTTTTGTCCCATGAGGTCCAGCTGCAAGGAACAAGGAAGAAGCATTGAAGAATTTCTGTTTGTTTCTGTGGATGCCAAAAACTTTTCCTGTCTTTATCTTCTTATCAAAAGCTCCTCATGTTCTGTCTGTGGTGTGGCAAGCCAAAGGCTGTCATCTGGGCTATGCTTTTAACAGGTTTTTATGAATGTACTCAAAAGCATTTGCCTTACATGTGTCCAAATAGGAAGCACCTAATCTGTCCTTTAGTTTGCYTTATATGATCTTAATGCCAGCTGTGCTAGAAATCTGATGTGAATGAGAGATTTCCAGTTTGTGGTGGATTTCTATCCTGTTCCCCAGGAAGGCAGCAGCAGGCAATGCATCCTTGGTGCTCTGAAAGGAAACTTTTTCAGTTCCAAATCCATGTTCTTCACTGTCTTACCTTGGCAGAACTTCCTGTTGTGTAGCCCAGGAATTAAGTATTGGCACATTTGTTATCATAGAGATAAATCCAGTTGGTGAAAACTAAAACCAAAGAAAGCTAAAAAACTAAAACCAAAGAAAGCTAAAAAACTAAAACCACCTCTCTCTGAAACAGTTTCAGACAAATGATAGTTCAACTTCCATGTCAATGTGACAGGCTTAAAGCTGAAGCATTTCATCTCTTTCACAAAATAAACCCAASATGGTATATGTAATGTAACTGATTTCAGTGGCTTTTGGACAAGTGGAGCACTGGACTGTTAATTGAACACATTCTGTGTACAGGTGTGTTTATGTAATGGTGCTCAACAACTGTCTCCTGCTAATTCATGCTCAAGCCTTGTGTGATAACTAAACGTACATGGGGAAACAGATCTCAGAAAGTGTCAGTAWTTTCACCGTGTTTTTATTTAGAAACAAAATTACCATATATTCTTATTGAGAAATAACGCAGCAGTATTGAAATTATACCGTGTCATGAAAGGAGATTTAATTTGTATCATACAGTGCCTAAACTCCAAATTGATGTGGCCCTCTGTGAYGTAGAGGGAAGTCCATGCTCCACAGAGCTTACAGGCAGAAAGGGTAAAGCTTAAACTGATGAAACGACTGGAGAAGATACCAAGAACATCCCTTTTTGTAACACACACCTGATCCGGGGTGCCTGTGACCCAGTACTAAACGTGGGCTGTTGGGCTGTGTAATTTGATTCAGCCTTAATCGAGGATATTCTGACAGAACTTGCCACCTGTTGCTRCTCCATAGTCTTCCTATCCAGCTTTGTCCTCGTAGCTAATGTAATGAAAATACCCAGTTCCATATTTCAGCTGAAATTGAAARTATTGGCAGTGAGATGACTGATATAACTCATGCCCTGCTCCTGGGAGCATGTTTATATTTCAGATAGGAGATGAAAAAACATTGAACCCAGAAATCTCAGACTGGCTTGTAGACTTGTGAGATGTGCCCATTTGCTCTGTGTTATTTGGACTATCACATAAAGAAAGAAAATTCTGAGTTTTCTTCATTTTGCAATTGTTCCTTAGCATAAATCATAGCAACAGCATACACTGAGATTTGGGAAATTTCACTGTCATTAAATACATTCTTTTCCAGAAGATACTTAAAAAGAAAAATCCTAGTTTACTRTTCTTCACAGAGTAGGCTGACTGGCAGAAAAACTTTCTGTGTTTCAAGGACTTGACACTTCTTAAGGAAGTTCTGAGGTTCTGGTAGAGAGCACTGCCTGTTGTGGGATGCTTTTTGTTCAGGCTGACGTAGTCAGTCTTTCAACAACACTCTGAGTTTTTWAATTTAGTTGTGGAACATAGGTTATTTTTAAGCAGGAAAAAATTCACCAGGTCATGTACTGACACTGAGAYAAAATCAAAAAACTGCAACGACAAAAGCCCAAATCACAAAACAAAAAAGCTCATCCTGAAGATATGCAGTTAAAAAGTGTTGAATTAGCAAGGCATGCTGAATCCAGGAATTGGATTTGTCTGATGAGCTACTGAGTTTTATTTTGGCCAACTTGAGTGCTCTGGAAGGAACCACCCACTGTCCATTGGGAGCTGCTGCTGCATTGATCCAGTCTGGAAATGTAGTTGCACAGTGRAGGAGGATAACAGTTTTTATTAAACTTAATGCATTTATTGCTGTTCATAATGGGTAGGCTTTAAATATCTTATTTACTGTTGTAGATACAAAAGAAGATATCCTGAATCACAACTTCCTGCTTTGAGGAGGTGTGAAGTGCATTGGATTTAGGAAGTCTTGCCTTGTTAGAATTCCAGCAAATGCTGTTTTAGTGATACAATTCATTGTATTAGTTAACGTGATATTATTGAATTGTTTTGTACTACTAGTATATTGATTTAATCTATAATATAAATAGTAATATATTTCAGACTGAAATTTGAAGTACTAAAGGAAGTTACTTTTTTTAAATAGGGAAGATAATTCAAATTATTGCAATTTTTTCAGAATTTTCCTTTGTTTTCTCTGCATCTCAATGCATCGCAGGAGTCCTATTGCAACAGAACAAAAATATTTTACTATGGCSATATTCCAGGGTTTTCTGTTCTTTTAGAAAATTGAGAAGTATGCTTTATGTGCAGCAGTGCACACTGTGGGATGATGTTTTCCCTTGGTCATGTCCCAGTTCTAGAGTGACCATGTGGTGCAGGGTGTGTTGGTCAGGCTGTGTGCCCCTGTCATGGGCAGAGCACCAGTGGCTGCAGGAAGGCCCAGGGCAGTCTGCACCCACCCAAATTACCCACCCTGTGCCAGGCTGGCCTGCTGGGGCTGCTGCAGGAGCCCCTGCCMTCCTCAGCTCCTCACTGAGCCTCCCAGCTGTTTCCCCAGAGTGTGCTGAACCCTGTCTCTCCAAACTGATTCTTCCCCAGCTTGGTGTTCTGATGGAGCGTGGTGAAAACAAAGGATTCTGCTGTGCAGACACTTCTGTGTTTTGGGGCATAAATGTGACCTTTTTCCTTGGTCATGGGAGCTGATTGATCACCCTTCAGAGTAATGTCCTGGTGTGGGGAGTTCAGGCAGCCCTTCCTTCAGCTGGGCAGCACTCAGGAAGGCCAGCAGCTGCCTTCTGCTCCTGTGGGATGTTCTCACACAATGAAGAGCTGCTAACTCTGAGCGGGTCACTTCTAGAGTTGCTCTTGCTTCTCTTGGAGCTGATAATTGGTTCTTCCTTCCCCCGGGTTCCCTGACACAATCAGGCCTTTGGAAGAACTTGTTACTGTTGTCTGCATGGCAAACAGCCACCTGCCTCTGAGGGTTTTCTTTCCAAATATTTGACGTGTCTGTCTCACTTCCAAGTCTTTAGTGGGCAAACTGAGACATGTTGGAGGAAGGGGAGACAGGATGTGCTGCTGCGTTGGGCTGTTTCCCTCCTTGCACAGGATCTGGTGGAGGCTGCCTTAGCTTTGATCTCTGGTCTTAAAACTATCCTCTAGCTGACTGAAATGGTTTGCATCTTGCACGGAATTATAGCCAGAATAGAGATTTTTTTATCTTGGAAGCAAAAATGCCTTGTAAGTCTAGAAATTCAAGGGTGGTGTGTCCTTTTCCCTAGCACAAACATAAATACTACATGTGGAAGCTCTGCTATGTCATGCTGCTAATGCCCAGGAACTAATTAACAACCATCCTCAGAGCCTCTGCTTTGGCAATTTATAGCAGCCTGGGGCAGGAGGAGAGCAGGGATGTACTTGTGATGTCTAAACAGGCTTCTTGATTTTCTAAATTTTTACAACATTTATTTTATCAACCCTCCCATTGTACTGCTGTCTTTTGGATTTACACGTGTCGATGCATTTTATTATTTCTTACACCAAGGTGTGAGGTGAAATTCCTTATAGAAGAGTTTAGTCTGTTGAAATTCAAAACTGTTAAGCTTGCTTGACCTGTATTTCAGAATCAAGTTTTGGTTGGTTCTAGACAACAGATGAATAACCTCTGTTCTGCAATGTCTCTGGTTGTAAGAATCACTTGTACTTAGAGCTTTTAAAAGATTCCTTACAGAATAGGGAAAAAAACTTCTGGGAAACAGCTAATACTTGGTGTTCCGTCAAAGTATTTATCCATTTTACACAAGTTTTAAAAMGATCCTGTAAGTTGGAATTTATCTCCTTTGCAATTATGTCCCCATAGTTTAGTTGAATCCAGTAATTCCAGACTGGAAGATGCTGTTTGTGCAGCCAGCTCATTTCCTTGTGGAGGCTGGGAGAGAGCCCCGGGGTACAGAACAGTCCCTGTCAGCGGGGATTAGCCCGAGGGAACTCTGCTCTGCTGCACTGGAGCTGCTCTGAAGGGTGTGTGGATAGCTGCCTTTGCCACGTGCTGGTGAAATTTGGACCTTTTCAGTCTCTGCAATGGCCCAGTTCAGTGGGAAGACAATGCTTGTCACTGAGGGTGTCTCTTTTTTGAAATCCAGTGCTTGTTAATGCGTTGGCTGATGTCTCACAYAGTGAGTGCATGGGGCGAGCAGCTCTCTGTTCTGTGCTGTTGGGGACTTGGTTTGCCTTTCAAAGGCCCTTACTGATGGACAGCCCTGTATGCTCCAAAGTTCAGACTTCTTACCAGTGTACTTCTTCAATATAAATGTGAATCAGTTTGGTGTGGTGTGTTAAATTTGTGAGGCTTACAACTTCATAGATTTATGAACATCAATGGCACCCTTTCAGTTTTACGTGTGCATCAGTTTTTCACCCAGTTTTCCTTGAAACAAAAGCTGGTGTTTGACATGATTAATCTCTTGGCGTGGGGCTGTGAAACTGGCTGAGGTGGTGCTAATCCCTGGCTTTATTTCTGTTTTGCCTCTTTTGTCTGGAAGTGTGTGTTAGGAGATGCAGTGCCTGTGCCTCTCAGCTGGCTGACACTGATCATTTCTTCTTCTAGATGAAAGAACACGTCTGTCAAACTTCCTGCAGTGTAGGATCTGTGCTGGTTTCCACAGCAGATTCAAAGGGAATGGTGACTTGTGTGTGCAGAGTGACTTGGGTATGGGGCAATCAGCATCTCCCCCAGGTTACTCCTCATCATGGCACAACTACAACTGTGATACTCATTTGGGTGGGTTRGAGCAGCTGTGGCTGTGACTTGCTCCTCCCCTGGACAGACAGGATCAGATCCCTCTTTATCCCAGGTGAGCTTAAACCAAGAGGTGAGGTCTTGACACAGTACTAGAGGAGGGAGACAAAGTGACTTGAACTAAAGGTTTTCACGTGCCAACTTGTACTTTAGAGGTGGAACCTGAAGATGTGATTTTGTGGGCATGCAGATGTACCTGGCATTGCTGGAGTGCTATGGGTGGATGCTAAATGCAGAAATAGCTTTGGTTGTTACTTAGTTGAGCTACTGTATGAAGATACAGRTGTGTATTTTATTAAAGAGTCTTAACTGAAGTGGCCTTACCRCAGGAGGAAAGCAAGCAAATCACCTTGATTTGACCTTAACATTTTCCAGTTGCAGAGATACCAGCAGAATGTGAATCAAAACAAAACTGCCTGTAAACACATCCCAGAGGAGCCAGCTACTTTCTGCTGGTTTAGCTCTGATTGAAGGACTTTGACTCCCCTTAAGGTAGATATGATTTTATTTGTACAAATAAGAAAAAATAAGTCAGATTTACCAGTATGATAAGAATCCTCTCTATGGATCCTAACAGTGCAATTACAACAGTGGAGAAAGTAGCCACCAGTAATTCTATTCTCAAATGGAATACTCGCTATACTTTTTTACTTTTCAAAAATGTTCATTTCACTGGGAAATTTCCTAATTTTTAGTTATGGTGATAAATTTCTTTATGGTCATTTAAGACCTGTTTGGTCTTCTCTCAAATATTTCCTTATCCTTATTTTTACACCCAAGTATTCATAGAAGACAATATCTTCTCAGTTTCTATTTTGAAAGGTTTCTGGTGATGAAAAAGAAGGATTTGGTTTCTTTATCGTCATGACAGCCTTTGAATTCAGGCAGACCAACAGAACCAGCTGCAAACGTGAGAAGCAAGGCCTGTGCCAGGTGCTGAGTTAACTTCCATTTCATTCTAATGGGAGCAGCACCTCACATTCTCTGGTGAAAGTGTGTTTTTGATGCACTTTACAGCAGCATGTGCCATTTCTGTGGCCGTCCCACAGGAGCAGCTATGTTCTTCTCCCCAGTTACCTCTTGGTGATGGCCTTTCTGTCTGTCACAGAAACTTCCTTTGGTCACTGTCTGTGACTTGGGTAAAGAGCATTGGCAAGATTAATGTCCCGTGCCCTTCTTGCCTGCCAAACCCCCCCAAATTTGGAAGATATGAAGGCCCGTTGTTTTGCCATGTTAAATGTGATCAATTACAAGGGAATTCCTAGTGGAGAAACTTCTCTCCAGATGGAGCTTTGTGTTAATTCTCCTTTTTTGTCTTCCTTCCCTTAAGCAGGCTGCATACATAATGGTGGTCGTTTGACAGCAGAGGCCGTGTTTATCTTGGTSTGACTGAGGTCCCTGCCGGGCTGTTGTTACCTGCCTGTGTTTCCTCTGCAGACAGATGTCTCAGTCATTCTTGGTTCTGTGCTGTTTTAGCAAGCCCTAGTTGGCTGGCTTGTCTCTGGCTTTCTCATAACTCTGTTATTTGACTTGGAAAACAGCAGCAGACAGGTAGATTTCTCCTCTCCCCTTAGGCTAGGAAGGGAACATCAACCTTTTGCATTTGTATCTCTGTTAAAAGTAGGTATGCTTCCCAGACAAGGAATCCTCTGTTAGCTTACTTGCATGCCTCTGTGTGTCATCCCTTCCACTGCTTTGGATAGCTATGGATTTATTTGGGAGCTGGACCATCAGCTCTGCTGGGTTCAGCTGGCTCATGTCACCACATTGTTTTCTATTTCGTAAGACTGGTTCTTCTCAAATCCACCACTTAAGTTACACTTCCGTCTGCTTGAATTATCTTTCCATTTAGAAATTGAATCAGTCCATAATGCTGCGCTCCATAGCAATTTTGGCAACTGATTTTTTTCTGTTCTATCTTTTAGGCTTGAGTTTGTTGAGTAATCTTTTTCATTTAACTGTTTTGTTTTTTTTGTCACCATATCCATTAAATGAACAGCTGTGCCCCACCATTGTGCTGGTTATTCATGCTTCATTGATGTCCAGAGCAGCTGGGTCTCACAGGACCAAGATTCTGGTGGAATCTGTTTCTAATAGAGCTTGACCCCAAAGTGTGAGTGGCCACTACTAGCAGCTGCTGTTGGAGATTGACTGAACAGTGTCAATGGTTATGCTGGAACCTCTATCCTTTGTCATGTGAAGGAACTCCAATTACAGAACTGAACAGCCTCCAGAGAGGTGACTTCTATGACTTCTCTTGGTGACATGACTGTTGCCATCCTTTGAATTTTGCCTTCATCAGTGGGTCTTACAATTCACTGATGGGTTAAGACTGTAACTGATAAATTGCAAATATGACRGAAGTCTATTGTGAAGATGGTGAATTGATAGCTTAGTAAGGAAGCTTTTTTTTTCTGTTGGAAGTTGGTAGCTTTGAGCGTGCTGTACTTTGCACCAGTGCAAGTTTTTCAGTCTTTTGCTGAGAGGTTGTCAGTGAGGTTGGGTCATCAGTTCTTTAGAATTCAGTGTGAAACCTGCAGTTCATACTGCCATTCCAGTAAACAGTTTCACTGTCATGAAGACTTACTTGAGGATAATGGAGTCTAAAGGCTTGTCCCACCCCTGCATGGTGTTTGTTGGTGGCAGATATAGAACAAGTAACCAGCCTTGTGTCAGAGCTTTGTCCTGTGCCAGCTCTACCACCTTTGCCTTTAAATACTTTGATTTCTCATTTCTGTGCAGGATAGGAGTAGTGATGGTAGTGATCKTGGTTTTGAAAGAGTATCAGCCTGGCTTCACCAAGATGAGGGCTGGCTCCTGGCACTGCTTCTGGAGCCAGGCCTGACCCCAGGGCACGGGTGTGCCAGCAGTGCCACGGTGCTCCTGCCATCCCTGGGGCCACAGCAGCAGTGTGTGGGCAGGACAGCACTGCTGGGAGGGAGCCTGGCTCCTTCTGGGCTGGATTATCAACCTGGATGGTTCTGGCTCAGCCCTCGTGCTGTGGTTGGGTGGTGGCTGCCCTGCCTCAGGTGTGAGCTGTGCTCGGGTCCCTGAGTGCCCAAGGACAGCAGCTCTGCAGGATGTCACCCCAAGACACGGGCAGGGTACTCTGTCAGCTCAGTTGTAAGTAAATGCTGTCTTTGAAGGTGACCATAAATGACAATGGGCTTCTTGCTTATTCCTGGGCATATCCTTCCTGTGGCTCACCGAGAGGATGTTGACAGGCAGCAGCAGCATCAAGTATTAAGAACAGATAAAAATGGGACAAGGTAATGCGTGTGCATGTTTACCCTGCTGTACAGGAACGTGCTGATCTGAAGTCTGCATTAATAACCTTGCTGAAGGCTACTTTTAAAACATATAAAAAATATTTTGACAGCGTTCATCAGAAGATGTGCTGAGTGTTATTTGAAATTAACCAGCAGCCTTACTGTAGAGAAACAACTTACAAAGCATATTTGCCATTTTAAAGAAGCAACTTCTTTGAAGACCTTATTTGAAGAAATAATTATGTGCAGACTATATATATATATATATATATATGTGACATTTTTCATTAAGTTTTTATTGGGCTTTAGTTTGACAAAAGAATTGTGGTGTTACACACTTCTTTTAAACACAGTATGTATAAGGTAGATTCTTGAGCCTACTTTTGCCCCTCCTTGCTGGGCATGTTCACATTTGCTCTGGTATTTGAAGTTTTACCTTTCGGATTGCATGAGAACTGAAGTAATAGAGAATATTCTATATTAAGTTAAAGAAAAAACCCAAACAGTTTGAACCTCTGTAGAACTCCTGTGCTGTTGCTGAAAAGCTCCATTTTAAAAGCTTTGGATTTGAAGTGGTCTCTCACAAATAGGCAAGAAAATGCAATTAGGTGGATAAGCGTTCTGTTACCATCTGTAATTTATGCTACTGTCTGTGATACTGAGGAGATAACTAACAGCTGCCTTGGAGCACCTTACTGAAATGGTTCATTTCAGGTGGCATAAATGGTTTGTGTGCCAGGTGTTTTCAGCTCCTGCAGCACAGGAATYGGGGTGCTGGTGGATTGCTCCCTTCCCCAGGCCCGGGTCCCGTTCCGTGTCCTGCCGAAGGGCTCGGGCACTGCTGGGCCCGGGCCATTCCTGCCCAGGGCTCCACTGTGTCTTCCCAAGCCCAGGAAGGACAGCTCAACAGCAGCTAGCTGAAACTATATATTTGTATGAAGCTGAAGTAAGACGTTCTAAAAATGGAAAGATATGCCTCTAACTACAATTACCCCTAAGCGTTACATAAAAGAGCAATAAAGAGCGATCTCGCAAGTGGTGGAAGTGCATTCTTTTCTGCTGGTGTCATCCAGGAGTGTATTTCCTGAGTTGTATTGATGTTCTCCTGAACTTGCAGAGAGCAAGCAGGAGCAGGCTTTCTCAGGTTTGAAAGTGGAAATCCCCTAAAACACTAATTAATTGTTGTATTTTTTTAAGAATAAAAATTGCGTAATTTTTCAACTCCCTCCGTGTTACTGAGAGGCTTTGCTTTTGATTGCTGCCTTTTAAACTCTTCATTCTGAGACCTGTGTTACAGCACAGTGAAAATAWCTGGTTGAGTTTGTATCTTCACTGTTGGTAGAGCTGCTTATTTAAATATACCAGTATTAATTTTCAGGCATATCTAAATCCTTCGTGTGAACATTTAATTTTTTCTATTATGTGTAGTTGTGAAATGACCTAAAAAATTGTGTTTGTTTGAATTTGGAAGGGCAAAAAGGAACCCCAGTATTCCATTTAGAGRAGACAGCAACACTTGAATAATTAATGTCATTTATATTGTCTGATATGGGCAAGAAGAGCTGCAGCTCTTAAATATTATCCTTGATTATTGTTTTGTCTTTCCTGCAGTGACCTCAGTATTTTGGCTGTTACTGCTTTTCCCAAAAGTCTCTGCTTTATATCCAAACACGGGCAACTTCTGCATAAAATTTGCATTGCTTTGGTTGCTTTCTTCTGACTTTTCAGTAGATCCAGTTTGAAATTGGGTGCACAAAACTTCAGTGAAGCASTCTGGGAAAACTSTGCCTTTTCAATGCAGTTCCAAATGGAAAAGAAGCAGGAGAGATCAGTGAGGTTTTTTTGTTTTTTCTTTTCCCTCTCTTTGCTTTGCCACGGGAAGGTGCTTTGATTACAGGCATCCCAGCTTTGTGTTTTCCTCAGGGCTGTTGTTTTGCTGGATCTGCTTGGRTGCAGGACTTGGTTCTCCGTGTCACCTGCGTCACCTGGAGCGCGGGTGAGGCAGGGTTATGTGTGGGGGCTGATACAGAATTGGGTATTGCCAGGGTCAGTGAGCAAACTTCAGTGTTTGGTGTGAGTTGGGGTCAGCTGGGTTTGAGTTTGCTGTTTGTTTTAAGCTGGATTCTCCTGTAGACCCCTGTGTGCTGGCCCTGCACTTCCTGTTTGTGCCCTGTGGAATGCCTCCAAGTGCCAGCTTCTGCTGCTGTCCCGGGGAGYTCGGCACAGCTGTGACAGAGCCCACTCCCCAGCTGCCTCTCCGTGCAAGTGAGCTGCTGCTTTGGTTCCACCTTCCTGAGGAGGTGCCCTGGTCACCTCTCTTTTCCCCAGCTCTCTCCCCTGGGCTTTCTTGGCCGCATTTCACAGAGCCGTGTGGCGGTGTCAAGGCTTTACACAAAGTGTGTTTCTCTAGTGCTCGTCACAGAACAAAATTTATGTAGATTTGATAAAACAAACCCGTGCTCTTTCCCAACACTTGAAGTTCTAGTGGTTGCTCCTGGTTTTGGTGTGCTTAATTGCCCTGGTCAGGAATTAGCATGTGACTAGAATATGGGGCAGGGAATTAAAAGGTAGAAATAAGATTGGTGGTGCTGTGACGACTATTTGAGATTCCTTTGATGTTAGCTTTCGAAATATGTTTSAGTCATACTTTCAGTCTTTCAGGAACTGAGGCAGGAGAGCTATCTAAATTGCATCTCCAACTTGTAAACTTCGATGCAAAATGTTGCCATCTCATGACAAAATTGCATGCCTTTAGCAGATTTTACAGGAAGAAATGTTTTTCAATGTGMGAAGCAAATCACATCTTAGGATCTTGTAGTGCTGCATAAAGATGCAGTTCTGCCACACAGCAGGAAGCCTGTGAATGCTGTTTTTAAAGTTTCTCCTTGTTTTAACTGAGCATCAGCAAATAACCATATGCCTTCATTCGGTATTTGTTTTGCTTCTTGACCATTTCCACACTTGCTCTTCATTCCTTCAATATATAATTTTCTGTCTCTCTGAATTTTTTTGTTGCTGTATGCTGGATCGCCTACATTTTGCACTGTGGACGTCTGTTTTGGAGTGTGGTTACAGTTATTGACATTATTTAATGTACCACTGGCCTGACTTTTTTCCCTTCTGGCACTTCTGCAAAAGGTTTCCCTGCCTAGCCAGAGGCCTGAACCTGAGTCTGCTGAATTTTGTAACTGTGTTTCTGTCCTCTACCCCTGCTACAGGAAGGCAAATGGGTCATTTGGATGGGAACAGTACGTGTGATTTTGTGTTTATCAACATTGGCTCATTCATCTTTCTTTGTGGTTTTCCTCAAATTACTCAGTTGTCCTTGATCTCCTCTAATTGTGATATCATTTGTAAATTTTGGTGTTCACAACTCTTCATCTCTTCATAAAGTATTAGTAAAAATACTAAATTTTCTCTAGAGTAATGTGTAATCCTGCCACCAGTACTTTCAATTTTGAAGGGTGAACGAAATCAAATATACCTCAGAAAAATAATACTAATCTTTGGGATATTGGACAGCTGATGGAAGTATTGGTGACTGTGGCCTTAAAACCCAGATGCTTGTTGTCTAATTCGTATATTTTGCTTCTACATTCAAGATTTGTTTCTTGCTTCTAGCTTGGAGAACAGAAGAGGAGAGAGCTTCATTTGCTTAAATGTAAAAGTCTGCAGGTAGAGTGTTCTTGGCAGCAAAAAGAGTTTTGCTGTGCAGTTTTATTTCACGGCAAAAGGAAGAGTAAACTGCAGTTTAGTAATTGATAAAATTTCATTTTAGTAAAGTCTTTTGCTAATCCAAAGCCATGTTTATTGGAAAACAGTAGTGTTCTTCAGTCTGTGTTTATAGTATGCAAGAATTCAACATTTCTGTAGTAGTCATTTGAGCAGGAACATCCACAGGTAGCACTGAAAAACTCATAAATGTATCCTGAATAAAAGCAGGGTTTCAGCATCACCAGTTTTTCAGTTTTGCAGGGGCATAGTGGGGTTGTTGTCCCTGCCAAAGGCAGTTGAACCACTGCAGGTCCATGCCTGGTTCCTGAGGCTCTCCATGCAGGGTGCAGGCTGTGGTGTCACTGGGCACACAGCTCTCCAAGGGGGATCACTGCTGGTTCCTGAGGCTCTCCATGCAGCAGTGCAGGCTGTGGTGTCACTGGGCACACAGCTGTCCAAGGGGAATCACTGCTGGTTCCTGAGGCTCTCCATGCAGGGTGCAGGCTGTGGTGTCACTGGGCACACAGCTGTCCAGGGGGAATCACTGCAGCTGTCCAGGGGGAATCACTGCTGGTTCCTGAGGCTCTCCATGCAGGGTGCAGGCTGTGGTGTCACTGGGCACACAGCTGTCCAGGGGGAATCACTGCAGCTGTCCAGGAGGAATCACTGCTGGTTCCTAGGGCTCTCCCTGCAGGGTGCAGGCTGTGGTGTCACTGAGCACACAGCTGTCCAGGGGGAGTCACTGCTCACAGCTGCTGGGTTTCTAAAGCAGGATATGACCAGGGTTGGTAGTGTGCAGCTCCAGACCATCTCAGATACCACAGATATCTTTTTGAGTGATACCACATCACTCAAAAACTGCCACTGTCCAAACAGGAGGAGCTGTGGAAATCTGTAGCTCTCCAGCTGTCTTTTGTAATGGGGGTTGTAGCTGATAATTTTTATAACTTAGAAAATTTTTTGTATAATACATTTTTTTCAAATATGCTTTATGACAAAATTGAGACGCATACTTTTATAAAGGCATACAACAGATCTGGGTTGCTAATACTCTCAGCTGAAGCATGTCTGCCTGCAGGTAGTGAGTATTCTCTCCAGCAATAACACAGTCACACTTCAATAATTTTGCTAGGAGAAAATACAAGTAGAAATTGAACAGGAGCTGCAACCATTGTAGTGGCTGGTAGTGGTCGTATCTGTACTCACAGCCATTCTCATTTTAATTGCCATTTGCTTGTTTGTAGGAGTGTTCAGGTGGGAGATGGAGCAGGTATGGGTTTGGAGCTGGGTGCAGGGCAGCAGTGCTGTCAGCACAGGGTGCCTGTGCTGCACATTCTCAGCTGTCAGTGTGCAACTTATGTTGTTCTGTGATATTCATTCTGAAGGACTGCAGGCCTACATTAATTGCATCTATTCCAACACCAAGCTGAGAATTTATCCTTCTGTGCATGGTTGAATGAGTAATTGATGAATGTCCTTGTCACCTGACAGTCTGTTTGAAAAACCTRAAATCCTTCTGTGATGCTGCATGTCCCTCCTCCTGCTCAGTCTGTGATGGAAGAGAGACTGAACTTTATCCCTGGAGATCAATCTGCTGTCTGTTTGCTAGTCTGCAGAGCTGCCTTTGAGCACTGTGCTCTGATGAGGCTGTGTTGGATGGCAGTGGGTTTGGATATCTTGGCAGAACAGAGCAACAGAGATGTGGGATGGCTCAGAGGGAAGGTTCAATTTTGGGGTCTCTTGTTTCTTATAACTCATGGAGCCTTGTTGACTTAAACTACTGAAAACTCTTATTTATTGCCAGTTAGCTTCTTGTACTTTGTACATTTGCAAAGTGTAAATGCTCTCTAGACATCCTTCAGATGACAAAGAGGCTTCTTTTCAGGTGAGCTACAGACAGTGCCTCAGGCCTTGCAGGACGTGGTTATAAATATGTCTTTATTCAAAATGGTTGTATTGCTGTACGTGTCTGATACCTTCTAGTGAATGGTTAGTTTGAAAACTATAAAAGATATTAGTCTCGTGAGCATGTTACAACTAGATATTTGGGGATGTAGGATCTTGCCTGCTCTCTGGAGTGGAGTTAAAGTATGTAGCAATCAGCTATTAAAAAAAAAMCAAAAAAACCAACTGTCTTTTCCTAGGAACTGCAATAAAAATATGTTTATCGAAAAACTAGAGTAATGTACATTTTAAGATTTTAATCAGGACATAGTACCAAATGGTTTTTGAACYTGCATGTGTTTAAGTAAAAGAAGAGAAAATAAAAGGAAAAAATGTATCTTGTAAAGAAAAAGGGATTAGGAAGAGGCTAATTTAGTGTAAGTCAGTTAAACATATCTCCCACATTTCTCAGGCAGTGGGTCAGGTGTGTGTAGGTTTCCTTTCTGACTATGAGTCTGCACAACTGTGCAGGTGGTTTTTATCCTGCCATTACTGAAGTCAGTTTCKTTCATGTTTTCATCAGATAATGTGTTTATTTTCCTGGTTTCATCCTTAAGTCCACATGAACGTGTGTGCTACTAATGTCCATGAAGGAAACAGATCTCTGAACACAGTGGCTAACCTGTGGTGTGATGTGGGGAGTATCTTCCCCTACTGCATCTGGAAATTTCAAACCCTGCTTTCCATGTGAACGCTGGAGCCGTCTTTCACAGAATCCATTTTTAGTTGTTTTCATCATCTTTGCAAGTGGGTAAGTTGTCATCTGCTGCCTCTCCATCCAAACACGTTCTGCAGGCTGGCAGACGGAACGCGGAGCGTGGTTCAGTCCCTTGGTTGCGGGAAGCTTCGGCATGTGAGTCCCTGCCTGGTTCTCAGGTGAGCAGCACTCTGGCCTTGCAGCAGGCTGGAACCAACGGGAACTGCTCCTGCCTGGAAGTGTTCTGACAGCTCTGTGAAGGGACTTGAGAACAGATACATTTTAATCGTGTCTTCCTGTAAAAACAAGAAATGTAGTTTGTCTTGGTTAGGTTTTGACTTTTTGTGCACACCGTAAAGGATGAGAAGAGCAGAGTCTTTGACCAAGAGCTGAGATATGCCTTGTTGCTCTAAGTGTAGATATACAAGAATAACTTTGTCATGCAGTAAATAAYGTTAGTGTCCCAGCAAGTTGATTTTAGCTTATAGGAGTGTTTCTCTTCTGTACTAATGAGTATTTGTCTAATATCATTGGTAATTTGCTATTGTTGCTTGAATTACCCTTGTAGCTAGATAAATATGAGGATTTTCAGTGATGAAAGGTTGGCCATTGTTTYTCTCATGTTGCCCTTAGGAAATAAAACCAGTTCATCGTGTCCTAGCTGGCAGAGTTGGTAAGAATTGTATTACCTCCTCGGCATGAATTGTGCTGGTGACTGTTCTTACTGGCTGCAGGTCAGCAGTGGGAGGCTCAGAAACAGGGAACATAGGTAAGGAGCAAATAACCAATGTAAGGAAGGCAGGAGGAATGTGAAGGGAAGGGATTAGGAAGTAGTGAAAAAGCACCACTTCTGTCAGGCATCAATCCTCAAAAGATCTGGCTTTTTCTTGGGCCTGCATTAAAAGAAGTGGGATTATTCAGTACTAGCAAAGATGTCTGGATATGTCTAAGAAAATAACAGGAGGAGCACTGAAAAGTGGGGAGTAGAGACTAATGACAATGAAGACTTAAAGCATAGTTTGCTACTTGGTTTARTGATTTCTCATATTTCTTCTCTGCTTCTCAGTAGTACGTTCTTGCTTCCTTGTGTCAGTGATTACTTGGCTGCAAGACCAGCTGGCTCAGGAAAACACCCCCCATCTTGTCCCCAAGAGCATGACTGTGTCAGATGAACTCCCAAATGAGTGGTAGCACAAGTCCAGGGAGTATTTTGAGTGGATAAATCTCACACTTGTGTAAGGAAGAAAGAGGGGTTTGTATTAACTCCTCTTAACTTCTTACTCATACCAGATTGTAAGGCTCTCACAAAACCWGCTCTTGCTATTTCCTGTTCCTATAAGGTGAAATGAGAACCTGCCTTGACCTTGTGAGTTCCTGTCCTTAGGCAGCATCCCTARGCAGGGCTGTGGTGGGGGAGACTGGGCCCTGGAGAGCTTCTGCTCCCTTACTGTCCTGTGCTGTCACCCGAGCCCACAGCCTGACAGGATGAGCAGACTTGTTTATTAGCTCAAGTGTGTACCTAAGTGTTTGTAGGATCAGAGCCAAGTTATTTAATGTTGAAATCAAGATTAGAAAATCGGTAACTTTGCCAAGAAATGTGTTAATTGAAGGAACATCAGTTGAAACAACTGCCTGCGTGAAAGGGTGTAGGTCTGTGATTACATCTCTTAACACTGAGATAGATGTATATTTAACACTGACACCTTCACTAATAATTAATTTGATTGGCTTTTATCTGGATGTTTTATTAGATACTCAATACTGGGTATATTTTMTGTTCCAATGAATTAGCACACCTTCCAGCCAGCTCAGAGGGATGTTTTCTGGACTTGTTACAGAAATTTTCTACAGATGGGTTGAGAAGTTATTCACCATGTTGGGGTGAGAAGAGAGAGAAAACTGTGGAAAAGACAAATTGAGATTGTTTAATTGCTGTATTTTGTACTTCTCTCTTGGAAATCCCAAAGTACAGCAGGCACTGCCCTGTTACGTGCAGGTGGAAACACAGTGGGATACATGGACCCACAAGCAGCCCYCTTCTGAGAGAAGTGCATGTGTAACTTGTGAGTTTTTGAGACTTGTCCTTTACATTGCTTAGCAGATGTTTCTAAATGAAGGGAAGGCTTGATTGGGTAGTTTTATTATTACTTGATATGCTTGCAAATTTATCAGGTCATTTAGAAACCTAAAACACTGAGTTATARTCATAAAAGAACTACATAAGTGATATAAAAAAATCAGATCTGACACATGAAATTGTGGCATGTATTCTGTACTCTGAGTTCTTATTGCTGGATTAAAGAGTTGGTTCTCAGAAGTAAAACTTTGAAGAAACCATTTTTATTTTCTGAAGCCATAAAGTTGYGCATTTGACTTTTCGAAATCCTATTATACAACTATTAGAGGTCGTTTTTTATTCTGCTGGCTTAATTGCYGTTTAATGGGTCCTGTAACAACGGTCCTTGAAGCTTTAGGTGTGCACCCGCCTGACGTGCGGCTTGTGACAGGCTCGATGTGGCAGCCTTTGTATCTGCAAGCTGAAGCCAATAAAAACAGCGTTTCAAAATAGCCAGATATGTCTGGTTATTCATTCGTGGCACCTCGGAAGTCAAGTAGCTTTTACTGTCACTTTATTTGCCGAGAGCAGGTTCTGTTGCAGTCTCCGAGCTGGCGGTGGCCTCCCGCGGGCCTGGAGCTGGGGCGATCCCCGGGGAAGCCGCCATGGCCGGGCCGGGAGGGCCGCGCCCTGCCCGGGGTGCCCTGGCTGTGCCGGCACAGCCGGGAATGCTCGCCCTGCCACACGGGACTTGGGCATGGGGAGGGCAGCGAGCTGTGCCCCTCACAGGGCCGTGTCTGTGGGGAGAGAACGTGAGGGGAAACCCATGTGTGTGGGGAGAGGAGACCCGTGTCTGTGGGGAGGTGAGGGGAAACCCGTGTCTGTGAGGAGAGGAGACCCATGTCTGTGGGGAGGGAACGTGAGGGGACACCCGTGTGTGTGGGGAGAGGAGACCCGTGTCTGTGGGGAGGGAACGTGAGGGGAAACCCGTGTGTGTGGGGAGAGGAGACCCATGTCTGTGGGGAGGGAACGTGAGGGGAAACCCGTGTGTGTGGGGAGAGGAGACCCATGTCTGTGGGGAGGGAACGTGAGGGGACACCCGTGTGTGTGGGGAGAGGAGACCCATGTGTAGGGAGAGGAGACCTATGTGTTGGGGAGGGCAGGTGAGGGGACACCCATGTCTGTGGGGAAGGAAGGTGAGAGGAAACCCGTGTGTGTGAGGAGGGAAGGTGAGGGGAAGCCCACCTCTGTGGGGAGGGGAGAAGGGAGTAGAGTGGCCCTTGGTGCGGCTGGGCTAGCATGTTCAGGTGTCGTTGTGTAGTGCTGACAGCAGAAACTTTGTGCCGTTTCTTTTGCCTTGCTCCAGAAGATARATGTGGTGTGAATGCGTGGTTAGAATGAGCTGTTCATATGGGCTCATTTCAGGATATGTACGGGGCAGCCTCCCTGTGCTTTACCTGCAAGGTGCTGAGGGGARAAGTCCTGCCCTGCTGAGTTGGGCTTCTTCTCTGAGGTGTTTGGGGAGCACCTTTTCTTTCTCCATTTGCAGTGGTTGGTGACCAGGCTTCTGCAGCACAGGTTGCCCCCATGACTGCTCCACTGCCTCTCATCACTCATCTCACCTGAGTTTGAGGGAAACCATTTGATTCCCTCAGTGGCTGATGTGAAACTGTGCATGAACCATGTCACCAGCCCTTTTAGCCAACAGGAACAGTGTGGTTAACAAAGACCCCGTGCTAGTGCCAGGAGAGCTCCTGGGCCTGAAGAGGAGCCATTCCTCTCACAGCCCATATGCTGCTGTACACAGAGCAGAACAAAAGCACTTGTTCTTGCACCATCACCTCWGCTCTCCCACAGCAGCACAGCACTCCTCTGACAGCACAGGGCTCTGCATACAGCCGTGAGGGAGAAACCTCGTGAGAGAGGCTGTCAGTCCCAGGAGAGATCCCTCCAGGGTCAGCTCCAGTCCCCTTYCCACCCTGTCAGAAACATGCAGCTCTGCAGCACAGGTGTGCAYTGTTCCTGTGCATTGTCCTGTGCTCATTCAGGTGCTCTGCACTGAGGGGTCTCACRCATCCGTTCCCGGCCTTGGAGCCCATTTGCAGCCTAAACACCACCTCACCCTTTGAGTAATGAATGTAATGGGGAAGGAATCTGTTCCTGTTTGTCTGCCCTAGAAATATTGGGTGAGTTTGTTCTGAAAATCTAAAATGAAATATGGACTACTTCTAACATTAGACCTCACAAGCTTTATTTTCTGAAGGAAATTAAAGAGTGGTAYCTGTGTAGAAGCTTTGTCAATGCCACTTACTTGCTGTTTTTAAAATGTTAAGCACACTTCATAAGTATCTCTGTAATATTGGTTAATAGTGACTTTGATAATTGAACAAATTAATTGCGTTTTTCCATGGATTGGAATTGTAAGTGTGCTGCCTCTGCAATAACACAGTTTGGGATTATTGGAGGCTAATCCTGTCAGTCCTTTCCACACTATCCATAGCCCAGGGCAATTACTTTAACTTTAGCATTTTAATTTCCTCTTTTGTAAAAAGAGCATCAGAAGCATTGYTCCCATTAAGCTTTTATTACCATAATTAGTCTCTTCCATAGTTTGTTCCTGACAGCAGAGCATTCTGCTGCTACGTGTCATTCTTCCGTGCTGAAAACTGTGTGTGGTAAACTTGTACTGATCCTGGGTGTTCTTAATAGTTAACACTAGTGTTTTTCACACATCTTGAATTGTGCTAGTTTTATTAACCACCACAAAATAGTGTTTTTAAAAATAATCTTGAAGCGTCATGCAGCCTGCTTGCTCCTGCCCAACCCTTGAGTTGTGTGGGTGATTCTGGTGTCCATTTGTAAAGGTGAAACACAGTCACACAACATAGATTGAGCCATRCAAAGTTCTCTGCTAATTTAGTTAAGTTTGGAAAGCTTCTAGAAAAAAAAAATAAACATGATTTATAATCCTGAAAACTTGGATTTTAAACATCACTGGCTGAAAATGTAAACTATCTTAAAATCTTGTTATTGCAGGCACAATGCCAGCCCCTGAGCAGAGCCCAATGGTGGAGGAGGGGCTGCTGCAGACAGCACAGGAGACTTCCACAGGCCCAGGCATGGAACCAGAGACTACTGCCACGACCATTTTAGCCTCTGTAAAGGAACAGGTATCTGCCTCCTTTTCAGCAATTCATCAGTTCAGTGTGTGTGGAGTTAACTCTGTCTCTGACTGCACTGCTGCAACAGCCATCACTGTTTGTTTCTGTGGCATGTGACCCAGGGCCACTGTAGCCTATTTCGTGTATCAGTTTTAGAATCTCAATATAAGGGGTTCAGTTACCTACATTGAACAGAAGCATCATTCTGCTATTCTGTATCCCCTGGAATGTCTGCACTGCTGTTGTAAGTCAGACTGGAAATGCTGGTTTAGTGGCAAAGAAGGAAGAAAAGCTAGTGTAGAATTGATGCAACGTTGGAATCGGCCATTGTAAGTCCTGCAAAGCAAAGYGTTCAGTGCTAGAGTCCTGCACATACAGATTGGGTATGATTAATTGTACTTTATTAAAAAATGGGCTTTAAACTGTGAGTTTGCTTTCAGTTATCAATACCAAGGTACTAATACATTTTAAATCTGCAGCACATTTATGGGTGTGTATCTAAAGTGATGATTTCTGTAGGAAAGATAACATTTCATTTTTAATCAAATTCAGCCTTAATTTGTAAAGATCATTTGAGTGGGAAAAATTGCAGTTCTACAAGGAAATGCTCCAGTTAGAGTTTTTATCAGTTTTTTTCTTTTTTAAATTTAAAGAACACAAAGGGGGAAGGGATACTTTGGCTTTCATTGTATCACACTGAGAAATAATGATGATCTTTATTGACTTAATACACAAACTTTAACATCTAAACCTCAGAAAAAATCTGCTTTTTTTCTCTGTTTTGGACCTTCTATTAAGATGAATCTCGACTTAATTCAAGATGGTAGGTCTGAATGCAAACACTTGATATATTAGTTCTTCTGTTGTCTCATATTAATATTTAAAAAAAGATGAGAATTAGGTTATATCTTCTTGATATCAACAGTTTTCTGTGCCCAGGAGCTGCAGTGTCACAGCTGGGCTGTGCAGACAGGGA
>QVAJ01000336.1:666225-702162 GCA_003546035.1 Mixornis gularis
CTGGGCTGTGCAGACAGGGATCCCCAGGGGCTGCAGTGTCACAGCTGGGCTGTGCAGACAGGGATCCCCAGGGGCTGCAGTGTCACAGCTGGGCTCTGCAGGCAGGGATCCCCCTGCCCTGGACAGCTCCCTGCTGTTGCTGTAGCTCTGCTGGATCCCACTGATCAAGCAGTCAGGGCAGCGCTGTCGGGAGCAGCTCCAGACTCGACTGTGCACTAAAGGYTTTTGTTAGTGTTCCTTTGCCCGCCCAAGCAATGTTTGTATCTTTTTTTTAATGTTAGAGAAAAATTTTAATGGAATGTTTCTTTCTTTCGAAAAGGAGGTTAAAACCTCTTCCTCTTTCCATTTATAAAAGGACTATTAAATATGTGGTTGTAACATAACCAAGTTCTGATGAAAGCAAAAAAAAWWAAATTGTCATTTGTCATTACCATTACACAAACTTCAGAACTGGACCCTTCCTGTGAAATGTACAGACACATAAAATGAGTGTGAGGGAAGGAAGATGTAAATTGTCCTGCAGTCTTGGAAGTGATAATGTGAAAGAATTAAGAGTTGAACTGCTGCTTTCTGGTATTTTTTTTTCTGTTGATAGTAATTATGGACACTGACATGTTCAACACCCTTCCTGTGTGGCAGAAAGCCCAGAACAGAGTATTTTCCAGTGCAGTTCTTTACTTTATTAAGCTTGCACAGAAACTGCTACACTGTTTGCTGTTTCCTTTGGTACAGGAATTGCTGTAGGTGCAGCAGGTCAGTGTTTGTAAAATAGAGCTGCCACACCCTGACCCAAGTACTTCAGAAACACTGTGGTGGAAACACAATCAAGAAAAGCCTTTATTATTACTTGTCAAATTGGGCAAGATTTTAACTTAATAAAAGCTTTAAAAATTACTTCAGCAGTTCTAAGATAGATAAATGTATTGAATTCTTTCAAGATTTCTGCCGTRGTCTTGAAACGATAGCTACGATTGTATAAAAAGTTGCACTAATTAGCCTATGAACCCCACAAGCTGCTTCTAAATAAAGTTTCCATTTGTTTCCACTTGTTTCCATTTCCTAGGACTTCAAATCACTTTAAAGCAACTATTTTACCAAACTGAAGTGTGTTGTCTTAACTCCGATCAGTCCCTCGAGTCAGGTGTCTGACGCATGGGTCAATCTCCTTTGGTCATATTTTAGGAAAGGAACATTTTGATTCACTCATAGTGCTATAAAATAACACAAGCAGAACAGGTGTAACCTG
Source organism: Mixornis gularis (assembly GCA_003546035.1). Classification (NCBI taxonomy): domain Eukaryota; kingdom Metazoa; phylum Chordata; class Aves; order Passeriformes; family Timaliidae; genus Mixornis; species Mixornis gularis. The sequence goes on from QVAJ01000336.1 coordinate 667,472, forward strand.
TGAAGAAATTCAGATCACTACAGCTTTGTGCTTTTCTGACAAAGCTCAGTATCTGTCTTAGAGTGAACACAAGCCCAGGTGGGCAAGACAGCCAAAGGCACCTGGCCCTTGTCAAACCCTGTGTGGCCACCAGGACTAGGGCAGTGCCCATCCCCTGTGCTGGCACTGCTGAGGCATGTCCAGTTCTGGGGGCCTCAATATAAGAAAGACATTGTGGTAGTAGTGATTGTAGTAGATTCATTCCTTTTTGAATGCAGAAAAATCCCAGGGCTAACTGTAATAAAGCTGAAAAACATTTTCAGATKTTTGTCTTTAAGTGGATTTGATGATGGATTTTGAGTATTTTGGATTTTGAGTTGGGGTTATTTTTTTGTTGTTGTTTTTGTTTGTTTGTTTTGTTTTGTTTGTTTGTTTGGGAAGGGGATTGTTTTCTCTAGGTTTGTTTGAGAGGAGGCTTGGGATTTTTTTTTTCCCTAAAATGTGTATTTCACTTCTAAAATGTTACGAGGTTTCCATACTATCATGGATAGAAGTATATTAGGAATTGCTGAAACAAGTTTTAAATAAAAGTAAAATGTGTCTATACTTCTGAATCCTGCATAGAAGTTGAGTTGAGTTATGTAGAGAGTCCCTTATCCATGTTAAAAGTAAATTGAGTATTTTCATACTAGAATAACAACTTGTTAAAAATTATAGGGGCAGCATGGCAGCAGTAACTTTTGGGGGGGTTGGAGTGTAGGGCAGCTAATTGCCAACTGCTCCTCGTAGGTTTGTGGAATCACTGCTRTTTTCTGTGTTCAAGCTGTATGCTGCTGGATTTGGAATGAACTGCTGCTGAATTGACAAGATTAAATGGGATCATTTGGAATTGTGAATTTCATGCTTAGCACATTAGTTTTCAGTGGCTGGGCTGAGAAAAGGTCTTGCAGGAAAAGCCACTCATCAATGCAGTTTTCAAAAGTAACTGGAATATGCTGATTTTAATGTCTTTGCTAAGACAGAAGCACTTGCAGCAGTGGCTGGTTTTTTAGTTTGTTCTTTGGCCTAGCTGTCTGTGACACTTAGAGATGGGCAATTTTCCACCTTTTCTTTAGTAAATAGGTGACAGAGTAAGAACTATTGGATATGCTTTCAGATGGATAATAATACATCTCTTGGGTTTCCCTACATGTTTTTCTGGAAGTGTTGTTTGTTTGGGACTTCAGCAAAATCTTTTCCTTTTGTGTAAGTGTATTGAACTGTATTGTGTAAATAGAGAATGTGCACCTTGCTTTTTTCCTTCATTATTGCTTAAGTACAATTTTTTACATTATTTTTGAAATGTTTTTTGTAGGGTTTGGGAGCAGGGAGCAAACCTCTATGTTTTTCAGATGGAAACTGAAGGAAGAAAGGATGTTAAAACATCTTTTTGAATGAGAACTATTGATATTAACTCTTGGAGATTTGTTTACAGTTCAGATATGTAGTTCTGTACATTCAGTACCCTGTGTAGGCATGTCACTTCATGGAGATACCTGAAAAGAAACTTACTAAATGCACTTTCAGTAACTGGGCACAAACTTTTCACAGTCTCAGTCACAGTTTGAAATTCTGATTTGCATGCCTCTAGTGATCAGTTAGGTGATAAATGTGTGGCAGTTCTGAATTGAAGGCAGTGCTTTTTGTTGAATGGACTCCCAAGTTTGGCATGAGTGAAACAAAAATCTTGATCAACATTTTGTGAATGGCTGGAAGAACTGGGGTTTTCTTTCAACTCTCTTAGTATTGTGTTCAATTGTATRGGTCACTCTTGCCTATTTAATCCCAGAACTTTGAGGTTTAGAGTTTCTGCTCTTTACCAGCGTTTTTAGTTTCGGTGAGTCAAGTCTGACATGTCAACTTCCTAAATGTCTTACTCTAGGACAAATGTAATGCTGCTCCTGTCTGAAGTGAAATACTGAGGTCCTTTCCTTAATCAAAATTCTCTGTACTCTTTTATCCATATGATGACCTAGAAGTAATTTTCCTTTCTCCTTTGTACTGTTAGGCTTCAGAGGAGAAAGTCCCCTTGAAAAAGAGTCTGTCTGGAACAGTGGGTGCCTCTAACATATGCTGGAGTATTGACACCTTTTGTGGAACACTTGGTTTAGGTTATCAGCTTCTCTGCCCAGCAGTGGCTGAGCCCTGGTGCCCAGCTGGCAGAGCAGTACCCTCAGCTCCAGCACTGACTTGAGCTGCCCAGGTGGTCACAAAGCTTCAGAGAGGATGTGTCAGAGGCAGCCTGGGAAAGCCTCCAGTGCCGTTCTTCCCTCCTGCCACTGGCAACACTAAGCTTTCTATAAAATGCTAAAATTTTGATCTCTTGTCAGCTAGAGCAGCACTAAACTGTTGTACCAGACTAGTGAACAATGCATGCATAAAAGTATTAAGGGCTTTAATGGTCTGCTGCTGTTGAATACAGAGTAAGTGTGATCAGCCAGTAATTGTAGCTGTGTCATCTCACATCCTGTAATCTGTGATTCTCTCTACACTGTCCAATTTTTATCTTTTGTCTTCTATTTTGGAAGATACTGAGATTCTGAAAGCATGCAAATGCAGTTGTGTGCGTGAGTAAACTTAATCTTTACAGAAAATATTAAGGTTGCTCTAATATGGCTAGTTAGAAGTACAGGCCTTTTCTGCAATAGATTCTGGTAGAGAATTTAAATATTGGGTCACTACAGTATGACATCCATTTTGGAAAATACGGTATTCAGTGTGGGTTGAAGTACTCAGCTGCTTGATCTAACTGAATTATGGCAGGTGGGAACAGAGAACTCTGCATAGATGAATGCAAGAGATTAACGTGAAGAAAGGTATAAGTCAACTTCTGTTTTGTTTGTCCTCTTSCTTGTTACATGTGTTTGTATCATGAAGATATCCAAAATGTAATAGCTTTTTCTGTAKCACTGTGTGAACTTTCACAGGTGTTGGAAGTTGTGTGGCTCTGCACTGTGGTTGCAGTTGAATAAGAAATAGTAAACACAAGGTAAAATATTCCTCTCAAATGCAGACTACACTTTCTTAGATGAGTAACTTGAGCTATTGAAAGAGGCTCAGCTCGATTGTTCAACAGACAACGCTTTTGTGATTAGAACACTTTTCAAAGTGCAGCTTACAATTACCTTYGTAATATTTCATAGACAGTGACATTTGGCATTTGAAGCAACTTAGCATATCCCAGTGTTACTGCAACTGGGAGTATCAGCCCATCCTAGCCTGGTCTTCTACCACAGCAACCACTGAGAACCGGGCAAGTCAAGAAACTGCAAGAGATACCTTTGTTTGTTGGAGGCATTGTCTCCCCTGATGTCCAGCTGGCCAGTCTGGCTCTGGCTAGCCAGGCATGAACCATTCAAAAGGAATCTGTGCCTTCTCTTCACTGCTTGTGTAATTGCTGCTGGTTCTTGCAGAGCTGTCACTAGAAAACCTTCACTAGCCACCTGGACCACTGTTTGCTTAAACTTGTCTGTGCTTTTCCAGAGGTGCCCAAATTACAACAGGGCARGAAGAAAGTAATTTTTATTTTTCAGTGTGTGAATGTAGATTCCTCATTCTCATCTATGAGGGATAAAAGTTCCTCATTAACATAAATGAAAAAGGTCAATCTGTGACATGATATCATGATAGGATACAGATAGAAGGCACAGAATTGCCCCTAAACCCTCTTTTATTATCCAACACCTGCAACAGAATAATGGCAGTCCTCATGGTCAGTTGTGCAAACAGCATTCCCATTACTTGTTACCAAATATTTGCTGGCAAGAGCCCAGCACAGTGTGTTAGTGGTTGTTGCCCCTTGCCCTGGAGCCTCTCAGAGGCACTTAGCTTTCACATGGAAAGAGGATTTAGCTGCTGAGATGGGTGTAACTGGCCTTGCCTGTACCTTGGTGCAGTGAAATGTCATCCCAAGTGAGATTGCTGCTGGGCAGAGCTCCACAAGGAGGAACAGTTGGTGATCTGGTRTGAGCACTACACCAACACGGGGTTTAGCCCTTCTCCAAAAGCTTCAGCTTCCCAGAGGAGATTAGACAGCTCTAAAATGTTCTGGGCTGTGGTTTGCACTGACAGCAACCTGTGTGCCTGCAGTTGGTGCAGCTGCTTTCTTGCCCTGTGTGTGTGTGTGTGTGTGTGCTTCCTGATCCGGAGCTGGAATTGTGGTTAAAGCTGTCTTTTATTGTAGTTTCCTATTAAGAATTATGGCCTGTGGCTTTGCAGTGGAATTTTAGGTTATGAACATAAAACCTGCAGTTTGATAAGGTGATTAAGTAGTTGCTGCTAAAGAGGTTTACAGAATTACGGGTTGCTTTTTTTCCCCTCARTGTAGGTTGAATAATTTTGAATAAAAGTAATTCTGGCCAAGCCAGTGTAGTGTGTCTGTCTGAGAAGATTTGTTTGCTCCTTGGGATGCAGTATGGCAGTGTATTCTGTARTTTTGTCTGTGATTTTACTATGTGCTTGCCACATAGATGTTCTGCTGAAAATGCTAATAAGCTTATTAAGAGTTGTATTTGAGCCCTGCAATGCCATTTTGTCAGTAGCCAGTGCTGTAAGAGTCAGTAAGTTGTGATTTGTGCCCAGGGCAGCACCTCTGTGCAGGGAGCATCCTGTTCAAGGAGTGGGCTCTCCTGCTGCTCCCAGAGAGGCTGGATAGAGGAGCAAACTCCAACAGATTCCTGCCAGATCTAGTGTGATGTCTGATAGATACAYGTGGGGGTATGTCCGCTCAGAGTGGTATAAAATTTCATTTATAAGGAAGCATAAACTAGAAAGGTGATCAATTTAGAGCTGGTTAAGACTTAGTTTTCTATAATAATAATAATGATATGATTTAAGGTAAAATAAAGTTTTAAAGCATGAGGTATTCCAGCTGTAAAAAAAAAAAAGGCAGCTCTAAAACTATCTCTCTTGTGTATTTATGCAGGTATTTAAGACATAGCACCTGCTGCAGATGCCAAATTTAAGAAGGCGCACACAAAAGTCAGCACTCGCTGTTTCAAAGTTTGTAAACTGCTGCTTCATTGGGCTCCCAGGCTGGGCATGCCAGAATGTACTCAGACTAGAAAATAGAACTGAAKTGGGGGTTTTTTTCTTACCATACTTGCACTTGCAAAAGCACATTGGATCTTCCCAAGCACCAGAGTGATTTAAAACTGGCAGATGAGTTGCAGGCCTCTTACCCCTCTGCYGTTCTTTGCACTATGCAGTTTGTGGCTTTCTGGTCAACACCAAGATAAAGTGAGGAACAATGGAAACAGACAGCTGGCAGTGTTGTTCCCAACTCAGCAGTGCAAGTGTCTCTGAAGTGGCCAAATGAGGCTTGGTGGCTTTTTCTCCTATTTCTCCTTATCTCCATTTTTCTGATAGAATACAAGTGAGTTTTGCTTTTAAATGTTGTTTAAATAAATTAAGTAAAATTTATTGCTCTGTTATCCACTTATGTCATTCACGTCTTCTACTCTCAAAAAAAATAGAAGTATAGTTCTGTTTCAACTGGCTTTGAATTTTTGTAGTGTGGGGCAAAAAATAGGGATTTTTATTTAAATGGGCAATTTATTACTTGAGGTGTTATGCAGCAAGATGTTTTCTAGAATAATGTGTTCATTAATGCCTGTATCTATAATGAAAAGGGAAATTAATAGAGATTGGTTGAATGGAAGCAATTAATGGCTAGCATGTTTTATTTTATTCATCTAATTAAAAGATCAGTAAATAACAATAGGTTCAGATTTGCAGTTTGCATCCATGACATTGCTGTTTAAATATTGGTTTATTGGTAAGAAACAGGAAACATGTCCTGGATGCAAATCCACTTTTTATGGCCCAAACTGGAGATGTTAGGGTGTTTATTCAGTTTGGTTGGGGAGTTCTTAGAAATGTTTGGACGTGCCCACAATCACTCATCTCCTCTGGAAGGGCAGCCAGCTCTGTGTGTGTGTAACAGCCAGGTTAGTGCAGGGGCTCAGATCAGAGTCAGAAGTCACTTTTTCAGTTTTGTCATCTAATCTAGTCATTTTGGCAGCAGGGCAGCTGCTGTTTGCCGTGGGCCTGAGCTGCCTGCCTGATGGCATAGGTATTAAATGGCCTTCTTYTGGGGGGTTCTTGGAGGGGATCTCGTTGTGTTGTTGGTAGAAAAATCTTTATCTCAACTTCTTCCAAGAGCTTTTTCCTACACTTACTCTGAGCCCCCTGTTGTTAGTCCAAGGCTCCTGAGGGCTGTGGRAGCTCTCGGGGCTGCAGCAGGGAGCAGAGGCCCCTGTGCTGGAGCACCCTTCATCCTCCTGAGGAGGGGCACAGGCTGCAGGGAGTGCAGAGAGCTTGGTGACAGGGCAGTGTTCTGCCCCGTTCGGGGTGATGTGGGTGTGAGGAGCTGATATCCCAGGCTCCATACAGCTGCTGGGCAGTGCCATTGCCTGAGTCACACCCGAGAAACCTCATCAGTCACTTGGGCTTTCACAGCAAAGGAGTGTTCTGCCTTGCACTTGACCTCTATGTAAGACCTGTGTGCTGCTTCATCTACTGGTGTTCATCTATTTTTATATGGTTTACCTAAACTTCAGAGGATTTGTGGTATCAGTTTGAAAAATAATGCATTTGCTCAATAGAACCTTTTCTCTGGTCAATAAAAGCTGAGGAGAGAAACACCCTCAATATCCTTTGATGTGACACAGTCTGGATTTCAGAGTGCTAAAGAAAATGGTTCCAGATTTCGGTAACCGCCRTCCTGTGCAGCACTGGTGTTTCCCACGTCACCCTTGCAGTGTTGTGTTCCAAAAGCCTCTTACAAAGGCTGAAGAAGCTTGGTATCCTTGACCAAGAAATATTAAAAAAGCTGAACTCAGAAAAGGTGAAATAGCACATCTCTACACTCAGCCAGTTTGAAGTTATAAATCTTTATGTTTCCAGCTACAGTCAGAATGTAGGATATCTTAGGATTTGAAGGTTTGTGATTGGAAAGGTTAGGATATGATATTTTCTGGTTTCCTTGTTTATAGATTAAATTGAAGATTGACTTTATAGGCACTGATTTTGTTAGACTGTGGTAATGTAAGAAGACACAMAAATTTTAATTGCAGGAGAAATAAAGCACAAGAATGCTTAAACATGTTTTTCTTTCTGTAACAGGTGATAAATCAATATTTGCATGAATCACTGATTTAAAGAACCATTAAATTTCCACTTTTATTGTTAATTCCCCTAAGGAAGAGTCAAAACACAACTGTGATGAATCAGTGATTGTTTCAGAGTTAATCCACACCCATTTTTTAACATCAAGAATGCTTTTCTTTTTATTTTGAAATTTCAGGAGCTTCAATTTCAAAGACTTACCAGAGAACTGGAAGTGGAAAGGCAAATTGTGGCTAATCAGCTAGAGAGATGTAGGCTTGGAGCAGAGTCACCAAGTATCGCCAGCACAAGGTACAGGTCCTGATGACTTTACTTTCATTTGAGGCTTTCATTAAAGGCTTTTTAGTGGTACTTATGTCCTCTATCCATATATTTTCACCAGTAGCTATTCACCTCTATTAATATCTGAAGGATTAAAAAAATGCAGATTTGCTGTAAAGAGTTATGGRACAGTTTCAAGAGGCCTCTCTAATTATTGCAATGTATTCCAGACACTTTCTGAATTCACACTCAGAGAATTAGTGTTTCCAGGGTCACCTGGAAACAGCCAGCAAGTCCCAGGACTACCTGGTTTTGGTGGCAGTGCTGGTTAATTTATCTGGGAGGGAGCATAGGGTTGCTTAGGTTCCTGGTACAGGGTCTAGCAGAGTGGGTAGAAAAATCAGTTGTATTGGTGAATTCAAGAAGACAGCTGTTAGAAAAGTTGTAGACTGAAAATTATCTCATTKACTTAAAATATTTGTGAAAATGTTTGCATACCTGTCTCTCCAAGAAAGGCAAAACACTGATTTTCCTGGTTTTCAGCTKCTTGTAAGGTGTAATACAAGTTTATGACATTTTATTAGAGAAATTCCCCTGTTCTAAGAATTGAAAGTTACACAAAGTTTTCTGTATAGCGCATGTAGCCGTAGCTGTGTTGTTGATGTAGACATTGCAGATGGAAGCTGCAGCACAGGTAAAGCAGAGGTTGAGGCTGTGGGTGCTGCAGCGTGGCTGGCAGCTCTGTGAGCAGCACTGGAGGGGAGGGAGCAGCCCTTTGCTGCTGCTGCTGCCTCTCAGCACAGATGTATCCCAACCGTGGAGGCGTACGGGAGCRGAAACGCTGCAGGATATGTGTGAACCACAAACATTTTTAGCACAATTGTATTTTTAGCTTTTTACAGCTTCTCACTGTTTTATAAATATTTAATAAATAGTACTTAATTTTTTCATCTGTTGCCTTTTTTTTGATGACAGCAGCATTTAGCCAAGCAGGAAGGTAGGCAGGATGGAAATCGCTGCTTTTCTCTCAAGTGGTGCTGTTTAAATCAGAAATACTTTTCACCTCATGGAGTACTTGCAGAGATAAATAGGCTTAAACTGTTTCATGTCATGCAAAACCTGCGAAAGATGCACTGGGAATTGACCTGTCCAGTCTGGGAACTGGTGATCATAATTGTGTTTATGTCATTTTTAAAAAAAATAGCACACAGCTCAATAGAATCAGAAATCTGCAATTCTCCTGAATGTCAGTGTTGCTCCTGAAGGCTTACTGTGCTGTGCACAGGCGTTGTCTGAGACCTGGCTGGGACCTCCACCAGCCCCTTCTGCCTTAGCAGAGTGACACAGCCCTGTCACTGAGGGACGCTGGCCCCTGCTCTGACSTGGAAATTCAAAGCTGGAAAGTGTTTGAGAGCTGCCACATTTACATTAATGAAAATGTAAAGCAGTGCTGGTGACCCTTAGTGTGTTTTATCTCTAAATGACTTAATGCAAAATCTGTTCTTTTATCAAATTTTTGTTTTTTCCAGATTGGCAGTTGGTTCAATTTTGTATCTAAGGTAGCTTTGAACTAAAGCACTGAAATGGCAAGGAAAAGGTGTGAAGTTAAGAAAGGGGCAAAACCAAAAAACAAACAAACAACAAAAAATCAAATTAATAAAAACCTCAAACAAGAAAAACCCCAAACAAACCAATCCAGATCCTTAAAAATACAAGTGAGGGGAAAAACATCAAAAGGGTTAAAAAAAAAAAGGTGTAAATGGATTTCAGCACAGTTTGTATGCATGCTCCATCTCCAGTTAACAAATACTTGTGTTACTGTCATATTTGTCTCTATCTTCTCTAATTGAAATCTGTATGTCGTACCAAGCTGTTATGATACTTTTGATAGAGGAATATTTCTGCATGTCTACTCTACTAACCTAATTCTTTTTCAAGGATAGTAGTGGGCTAAATTGTCATTTTCCAAAGTGCAGCTTGCCACGTGTGGGCTCTCTTTGGATATATTACGTGCTGCTGTCAGGAAGAAGACAGCATTGTGACTAATTCCAGCATCAGCTTGGCATGGGCACTGCAGTGTGTCACCACAGTGGCTTTTAAACAATGGGATGAAATGCACTGGACTTAGAGCTCAAAGCTGACAGATTTGCTGTCTTCAAAACATTGCACCTGCTGGGTGACAAAATCGGGTGACGATATCAGTAGGTGATGTATGCTGGACTTGTTCCAAAATCGTTTGATAAGAGTCAAGTTAAATGCTTAACCAGTTGAAGTGTTGATGAAGCAGCTTTCTTCCTGTGACCCACAGTCAGAGCAGCCTTTTCCATTCCTATGTCCTGTACCTGTAAAGGAAGTTCAAGTAGTCAGGTATGTTGGGCAGGGATGTGCTCCAGGTTATAGCCTTGTGTGTGTGACAATAAAGCATTTGTGTGTATTCAGTGTGTGTTACCCTTGCCAGCAACACTGAGCCATATTGCCTCAGTGTAAAGAACTGAGTTTCCAAAAACTCTCAAGAACAGAGCAAAAGGGCAAGAGTGGAAAACTTGGTATTCAAGTAGCATGAGAATTCTGGGGCCAGAGGTTGACTTTCAGATGCCTGAAGTCTGCATTGGAATTCTCCTTTTACTTGAAGTCTCATTGTAACTCTAGTTCAGTTTGTGCTAGTGTGTGTCTTTAGCACACTCYTATACAAATGTTTTGTTTCCAAAAAGGCTCCTAAATGGTTGTTTTTGTTTTAGAAAATAAGTATCTCATGCTCTTCATCTTGCCAAGCTAGTTTTTTGTAATCAGTAGCTGTGGTAGAAAGAAGTAAAATAAAAAGTCATTTAGAAATTGCTACATCTTACCCAAAATCAGTCTCATGCTGATATTTAGACACAATCAAATCTGATGGACTTGCCTGTTTTTCCTTTAAAGAGCTTTTTGTTTGGAAAACAGCAGTTTATAATCACTGTAAAAAATGATGTATTATTCAAAGTTTGATATTTTATATTTAGAGTGAGGAAATACATTTTCCCATAAAATATTTAGAGTATCTAATGTTAATAACACATGGATGAATTCTGCATTTGTCTGTAGAGGTAGTCATGCATCAGTACTACTGTGAGCACAGGAAATCACATGGCTTGGAGGAAGGACAAAAGGGTGAAGATAGTTTGATAACAAATGAGTGTTGGAAAAATGCAGGAGAAGGTTGGGTTTTACACTGACAGCAGACACCTGCATGGCTCTGAAGGCATCTCATTAACCTGGACAGTCTGACACCTGTCACCTCCTCACTCTCAGTTGTAGCTGTGTGTCCGATGGTTTCACTTGTTCTGTACAAAGGATTGGAATTCTCTCTGGAAAACTGGAAACTAAATAAACACTGAAAGTAATGAMCAGAAGCAGACCTACAGTCTTTGAAGTGCTTTACATGTAGAAGCAGATGCTGTGGTGTGGTGATCCGCAAAGCTCCTGTGCAGGACCCTGCCACGAGCAGTGGCTGCTGCTGTCTGAACAGAATGTTTGGTGCTGGTGCTGCACAGGTGTGTGTGGGCTGTACACACTGGCTGTGCTGTGCTGCTGGTGGTGCACACTGACAGCACATCACCTTCAACAGCAGTTGTGTGGTGTGAGTTGTGCTCTCACCTGTCCTGTTGCAGGCAGGTTGTGCTGCCTGGTGCTGTGACATACAGGAAATTACAGTGAATAATTCCCACTGACTAATAGAAAATTGAACTCAGTAACCAATGGTTTGGTTGTAAAGCACTGCAGAGTGGAATTTAAATGGACTATTGAAATTTTATCTGCTGGGGAGTTTTGTAAAGTTCTCTATGATTGATTAAAAATGCAATAAAAAGTCCAAACTAACCACATGGTTCATTTGTGTGATAATTTTTTTTCTTTCTGCAGCTCTACTGAGAAGTCATTTCCTTGGAGATCCTCAGGTATTATCTTTTATGTACAATTTGCTTTAAGCCCAAATAGATTTATTTTCTTGGCATTCATTGCTTGTTTTGACTCAAACAGAACATTTAGCAGCAATGCTACATATCTTTTTCAAGTGTCTTTTCTAAAGTATGACATTAATGTTTTCTTTGTCACACGTGGAACACATGTGTGTTCCCTATGTTGCTGTAAAAGGTGCTTGAGCTTACAGGTAGTTGCAAGTACTTTTCTTGTATCTTTATGTGTCTTTGCATTTCTTTGTGAGCTGACTGTAACACAAGGCTTGTCATGTATTGGGTCTTCCTTGCAATTAACTCAAATTTTCTTGTGAGTCTTCCCCATGGCAGGTAAGGAGCATGAAAAAATACTGCATGTTTTAAGCTTGAAAACTGGGGTTTTTTTTCTTTTTACAGATGTTCTTACTTAACTGAGAAAATCTCTGATAAGTGAAGGTTTTTTTGAGAGTGCTTTTTCTACTTTTGTGTCTCGGGACAGTGTGAACTTTCTTTCCAAAAGAAGCATTTTTCTTGTACCACTGTCTGCTCCTAGTTATACTGGGGGAGAGGGTAGGACTGTGTCTTCAGGGTGGCATTCCCTGGTCTGTTGGAATAATCCCTCCTGCTCCTGAGAGGCCCGAGCACGGAGCTGTGACAGGTTGTGTGCATCAGTTGATGTTTGCTGTGGAGTCASTGCCTGAACTCCTGGGCTCTGGAGCCATGGGGGCACGTGTAGGAGCCACGGTGGGGCAGGCACAGGTGGGTGACACCAGTCACTCCCTGTGTGGGTGACCGTGTGCTCTTGTCAYGCTGGCCAGAAGTGCCCAGTGCAGTCCCAGTGCACTGCCCTTGCAGGGTGAGAGCTGCATGAGGCCCGTTGTGCAGAGCCCTCCTGTCCCACTGTGCAGGGCACTGTGTGTTCTCAGAGCTGTGTGGCTGCTGCACAGGGACCCTGCCTGCTGCTGCTTGTCCAGCCAAGCGTTTTCATCATTACCATCGTTGGCATTACTTTATGTGCCATTCTTGGCTTTTGTTTTATTTGGGGATTAAAGCTCCCTAACTTGTGCGTAATTGTATTTGCTTGGTTTCTGTTGCTGCAGCTGAGGTGAGGCACATATTAGCTTTCTCCCTTTATTTTAAAGCTAATACTCTCAATAGCCTACTTGTGTTGCCATTTAACTTTTGCTAGTCATGGTGGTGCTTTTCAGGTATTCTTTCAGCAGTGGTTTTAAACAGAAATCAAATTTGTTTTTTCAWGTAATTGAGAAACAAGCCTTACATATTATTTCAATGTGAATGTTGGTTTTGTGGGTTTTGTTTGTTGGCGATTTTTTAGAGCACGTTGTTTCCCCTTGTTCTATAATGTCCCAGTGACACTTCACAACTGCTACAGATTCTTTCTGAGAGCTCTCAAGTGTTGTTTTACTTATTTATTTCAGCCAGATGTGTTCCATTGCTTTATTTCCTCTTCTGATTTTCCTGTAACTTACTCACTTTTCTCCTTGACCTTCTGTTAGTTTCCTTTCCTTCCTTTCCTTCCTTTCCTTCCTTTCCTTCCTTTCCTTCCTTTCCTTCCTTTCCTTCCTTTCCTTCCTTTCCTTCCTTTCCTTCCNTTCCTTTCCTTCCTTTCCTTCCTTTCCTTCCTTTCCTTCCTTTCCTTCCTTTCCTTCCTTTCCTTCCTTTCCTTCCTTTCCTTCCTTTCCTTCCTTTTTTGTTGTCCTTTAATTCTCTCCTCAAGTCTGTGTGTTTTTCTTTAGAAAACTCATATGCACATTTCTGCTAAGCAGTCACTTGACATATGGCCAAAAATTCTACTTCTGCCTTAATGCTCTATGTGTTAATTCAAACCAAGATGTGTATTTTGCACATCTCTGTATTCAAAGTAGCCTTTCCTGAAGTAATTGCTCAGAAGTGGGCATGTTGGAAAAAAAACCTATTTCTTGCTTAGAATTTCCTGATCTACGTTTCATTTCCTGTTTACRTTTATGCTTGTGATTGTAGCTTGGTTGTAGGTTTTAATCCTCAATTCACCATGGATCTTTGTTTTGTAGAAGTGTCACTAGATGCTGCTTTATGAACTGTAACCTGAAAGTACTGGAGTTAAAGATGGATAAAACCACTGCCTTAAATCACCTTTTCTATGACTGTAGGTAGTGGTTTATGTCAAAACCATCAGTGGATGATAAGATGTGACTGTAGCTGTAATTGCTTTCTGCATCAGTAGAATTATACAGAATTTTTCACAGAAATATAATGTGATGCTGTTTTGCAGATGCTTATAAATAGAATATTAGATCAGCCATTTATAAGAAGGCTATTATTTTATTCAGGGCATTCSTCCTGTTTTATGGTAGTGGAGACAGATAGAAAGACAACAATTCATTTTATTGTGCATTCTTGCCTTTGTCAAACAGCCTAAACAATCTTTATTTTTTAGCCCTGTGAAGGCTTTGGCCTGGTGGGCAGTGTGTGATGGGAGCGAGGTTGGGCTCAAAGCTCTGTCCTGGGAACATCTGCACTGAACAGCACAATTGGACCTTATTCTTCCTGTGTCTCTCCCCAGACTGATTGTCAGTTTGACATTGATTTAGTATCGTGTAATATCCAGTAACTGAGATAATAGAGCCTTGTATTGGATAAACAAAAAGATTGAAGATTAAAGTACTGAAGTTGGATGTCATCCTAATGTAAATGTCCAAGTCCTCCAAGTGTTTTATTCCAAAGAACATGGAACACCCACTGGTGGCTGTTACCATCTGGTGTTGAGTTGGTGTAACAGGCTGTGAAGTGAGTTCTTGCAATGTTGGTTCTCTGGATCATTTCTAGGCATACTGGCAATTTAACTAATGGAAGTTAGTTACACTTCCTATTAACTCTTAATAAAATGTGGTCGTAATACTCCTATTCAATAAATTAACTAGCATCAAATTTTACAAGCTAGTTTTGACCTAAGAATGTACTGGTAAATAACTGCTGACTGTCTAGGATTTGTAACATTTATTGGTGTTTTAAAAATCTGACTAGTGTTCAAGCATTCTTCATAATATCAATTGCTGAGTAACATTTTTAGTATGAATGTTCCATTATGGCTCATTATGCAGGTAGTGAGACACCAGCATTTTGTGTCCAGCCACTGGTAAAAGCCAGAGCATTTCTGTGCAGCAGGCATTGCTGCCCAGAGCCCACAGCTCCTGGCACCAAGCAGTCCTTGGGGCTGGGCTGGTGCTCCTTGGCATGTTCCCTTTGGGTTTGCTCCAGGCTCCTTCATGGATTTCTGGAGGAAGGATTTACATTTCAGGTGTTACCTTTAAACATAGCCTCCATTGCCTACTCTGCTTCCTCAGGGAGGTTTAGCTTGGATATTAGGGAAAATTCTTCATGGAAGGGCTGTCCAGCCCTGGCACAGCTGCCCAGGGCAGTGGTGGACTGTCCATCCCTGGAGGGATTTAGAAGGCRTGTGGATGTGGCACTTTGGGATCATGGGTCAGTGGTGGCCTTGTGCTGGGARCAGCTGGGCTCGACGGTCTCAGAGGGCTTCTCTGACCTAAACCATTCTGTGGTTCTGTACTGCATCTCTGCTGCCTGCATAACACRAGAACTGAGTGCTTGATATTTCTGTTAAAATAACGTGGGTTCAGTATCCTCATCTTTGTCCTTTCTTCCAGACTCTAACTTTTTCCTGTCTTCATAAGAGCACTGCTGTGCCTCCTTTGCCTTTCCTTACAACACTGTCATTTGTCTGTACAGTTCAGCTGACATTCTTGGAACTGAAGTTAACTTAAGAGACAAATATTTAGATAGTAGTTTACTACGTTWAAAAAATGTCTAGAAATTTGCAGCAACTGCTGTTCATAATACACAAACAGGGATGAAATTCAGTTCAGCCTTTTACATCTGGAGGTGTTGATGACAGGCCCTTAAGCCAAGAGTAGCTGTCCACTGAGCACTGCAGCACAGTTGCAGTGTTTCTATTCTTCAGAGTGTACTAGGTAATCAATTAATTTTTCATCAAAATAGGTTGGGACATATACTTGAAAAATTAGAATTGTAGAGCAACATCAAAACTTTCAGGTAACAAAATTCTCAGAGATTTATATTAACATTCTGTTCATTGTGTTTGGGAGATGATACCTGTCTGCCAGTAAGCTGATTCTGTTTGGTGTAAGTTGAGAAAATGATCACTACTGAGTTTGCAGGAAACTTGTATATGAAACACTGGATTTATCTAAATAATTTATTCTTTCAGATCCTCCGCCCACCAGTGTAAGCAAACCCCAGGTGTCAGAGGGTGTTCACACCAATGCCTATGATATTAGGACAGAAGCAGAGCAAGGGACTCTCTACTCACCAGAGCAGACATCTCTCCATGAAAGTGAGGGTCTGTTGTGTGCATTTTAAATATTAGAATATATTTCTGTATTGACAGTATAAAAATGTAATACAGTTATGAATGCAGCAAATAGCAAAGTTATGTAATACTTGGTGAACTTGTTCAATGATTTTATTCTTACGCTGGCTTCCTATCTACAGGGTCTGTAGGTAACTCAAGAAGTTCAACACAAATGAATTCTTATTCTGACAGCGGTTACCAGGAAATAAGCAGTTTCCATAACAGCCAAAACTTGAACAAGCCAGAGATCAGACAGCAGCATTCCCTTGGTGGAGCCCCCAACAACCATGTGGTGAGGAGCTCGCGCGCCGAAGGGCAGACGTCAGTCCAGGTACTCTGACCAGGGCTCTGTGCCCCTCTGGCTGGGCACGGGCTCCAGCAGCCTTTAGGGGCAGGAGTTGTGTAGCTGGGCCTCCTCTGTATGGGCTGAGGTACTGTTACAAGATCAGATTTGGTTTGGCACCTTCACTGGTTACAGAGTGGGAATGGSTTGCAGCAGAGGCTGCTTTGCTGGGATCAGCACATGTGAGCTGGGTCATTCACAGGAGCTGAAGTGAAGTAGCACTCCTGACTGCACAGTACACTGCTAYTGTATCCAAAAAACATCACTTGCTCAAAATTCATTGTGAAATGGGGGAAAATCTTCCTAGTACTTAGCCTGTATGTAAGCATAGCTCTTAAAGGAGGATGCTGCTTGTATTCCTGTGCATTCTACGGCTTCTAGCTTTTCCCTCCTTTTTGGATAAGACAGTAATTGTTGGAATATTTCTGGATTATACCAGAACTCTGTGTTGCTATTCCTGAGCTTCCAGAGTGGTTGAGTAGTAAGGAAGGAAAGCATAGGTGAAGATTAATATAGCAAGCCAAATGAGAATTAGAAGTGGGTGGTATTTTAATGTTAAATTGTTGTTTKATATACTAAGAAGCACCAGTTAGAAAAAAGCTACAGGGAAACTTTGAGGGATTAGGTTTAGGGTAAAAGCTACACTCCAGCTGCCTGTATATACCATTAAGTTGTGTGTGTTTCCTGCTGGAGAACAATATCCACTGTATGACCTAAATGATAAAGCTCATAATAAATGTTTTTGGTTTCCAACAGCCTTCAGCAAATACCGCTACTACCAACCGTGTGATGAGACGGGTYAGTTCGGTGCCCTCCAGAGCACAGTCTCCCTCCTACGTGGTCAGCACCGGCGTGTCCCCKTCGCGGGGCTCGCTGCGGACGTCTCTGGGGGGCGGGTACGGCTCTCCCAGCGTGGCCGAGCAGCGATCCCTGCCCTCGCACGGGTACTCCTCCAGCACCCTGCCCGTGCAGCGGGCGGGCTCCCCGTACGCCCTGCACAGACCGGCCTCGCCCTCGGCCGTGCGCCGCGTCGGCTCGCTCACCTCCCGGCAGCCGAACCCCGCCGGCGGCACCGCCCCGTACCCGGCAGCGGGCAGGGTCGGCTCTCCTCTCGCCCTCACTGATGTGCAGAGCAGAGTGGGTTCTCCATCCCAGACCCAGCTGGGATCCTCCTCCCCGAAGCGTTCCGGCATGACGGCAGTCCCGCAGCACCTGGGGACGACGCTGCAGAGGACGGTCCATGACATGGAGCAGTATGGACAGCAGTACGACATCTATGAGAGGATGGTGCCCCCGCGGCCAGACAGCCTCACAGGTGGGCAATGGGCACRGACACGGGTAAAGCACAGCACACACCACAACTGGAGAAAACCCAGAAGGCAGCCCTGGTGCTGTGGAGGGAACCCTGTAGCACTGGGGCACAACTGTGGTGTTAGTGTCAGGTCACTTGTAAATACTGATGTCAAACACTCAGTGTGTTTGTGTCAATAGCAAGTTCCTTGTGAATACTGGCTTTATGATTACTCATTGCTGGCCATGCCTTGAATTAACTSCTATGGTTTAAGTTGCTAAATGAAAGGCAGGTCAGCGTTTTCAGAGATAAAGTACATTTAAWTGTGTATGCAGGCTAAACATAAAGTAAAACATACTAGCCTGGAACTAATTTTATGTGAAGTTCTTTCTTAAAATATGTAACTTATTACCACTGAATATTAGGGTTTTTTTCCACTAATGTGTCTAGACTATCTCATACTTCAAGTTAAATATAGGGTAACCTTAAAATAGAGCCCTAAAAGGTAGAATCTATTCATCTGAGAGGCAGTTCTTGTTAACATGCAGTTACTTTACATTTTAAGTTTTGTGTGTTACTGATTCTGTTCTGACCTTCATTCGAATGAGCACAGACAAGGTGATTTTCCAATTAGACCATGTGCCCTTTGCAACAGATGGTCATTTCTGGTTTTTCTTTTGAACCATTACAGTACAGGAAACTCCAAAATGCTTCAATTCCTCAGCAAAAGATAAAATGTGTCTTCTCCCTCACCTCTGTTTGCAAGACTTAATAATGTGCCAGTTTGATGAGGGGTTGGGAATGAGTTTGATGGGAAAGGCCCTGCTGCCCTCTTTGCCTGCTCAMGTCCTTCTGTTCTCACCACCTGTAGATGTGTTTTCTTAGTGATGGCCCAAAGCTTTCCTTGCAGGCACTGTGGCAGAATAGGTCTGGGATTTTGGGGGGGTGGAATACGCAGATGAAGGATACATTTGGTTACACATCACACTCCATTGCACTTTTGAAGTTGTTCTGTAATCTCCATCATTTCATCATCCTTGCATAGCTCATTTCACATATTCTGTTGCTTTGATAACTGCCAGAGCTTCAGTGCCTGCAGTAGTAATGCCGAAGTCAACAAAGTTGTATACATTTTATATGAAATATTAAATATATAGCAAGGTGAAGAAAGCTCATCCAGCTGCAGCATAGCTATTTATATATATGCACATCGTGGGATATTTAAACCTTTATAAAGATTTGTCTCCATGTGCCTACATTTCTGCTGCCACTATCAAGCAGATGTTTGCTCTTACTGCTGCGAACTGTTTCACTTTCAGGATTGCAGTCCCTCTAGGCTGTGCCCTCTGTCACGACAGGATTTCTGTCAGGCCCAGACTTACCCTGTCATTGCTGAATCTGTCCACCACACGTGCTGACTCAGCCTTTATTCTCTGTGGTTTAGACTGTAAACGATACCAAAAAAACTGAGTCAGAAAATTTCACGTTGTCAGAGTACGGACAAAACTTTTGGTCAAGGAAATGCTGCTTTGTCAGTGAGCCTTTCAGTATGGGCCATTTAATAATGGAAAAAATGTAAGGAATAAGTCTTTGTAACTGCTAGGTTACCTTTTCTTGGCTAAAGGAAGGTTCAGTCCTGACAGCTGTGTTGCTTTGCTGAAGATGGGCCACATAGGCATGTCCCTGTGCTTGTTTGCAGGGCTGAGGAGCTCGTACGCCAGCCAGCACAGCCAGCTGGGGCAGGAGCTGCGCTCGGCCGTGTCCCCGGACATGCACATCACCCCCATCTACGAGGGCAGGACGTTCTACAGCCCCGTGTACCGCAGCCCCAACCACGGCACCGTCGAGCTGCACCACGGCTCCCAGGCCGCCCTGTTCCGCACCGGCTCCGGTGGGTCACGGCCCGCTCCGGCCTCATGGGGCACGGGGGGCGCCCTGCAGGGGGAGGAGCTGCCGGGGATCCAGGCGTGGAGACACAACCTGGCGGTGAAGCACTCAGAATAACCTGCAGGAATTAAACGGCTCTCGTGATGTTTGCGGGGAATGCTTGGGGCTATACATCACTGTCAGCCTGGGGTCAGRGCGTTTTCTCTTTGATAGCACATGCACGGGTACATCCCAGATAGGTGTATTCCTGACACACAGAATTTATTGCTTCCTCTCTTGCATTCTCTGTGCATCACTCTCTTATGAATTGAATTGGTTCGTGGGGTTTTTTTAATTCATCAATACAGTACAACAAAAGCTTGCCAYTAAAATTACCTACTGCATCTTTCACAGTAAAAATACTGTTTTACCCAACTTCTCAACAAAGCATAATGGTAAATGCTACAGCTGAGGATTGTCTATTGAAACCAAAATATTCCTCTAGTATCTCGTAGAAGTGCCACTCATGTATTATGAAGAGCATGAGCATTAGATTAGTATTAGGATATATTTTCTGTAGAGAGAAATAATGCATTTTGCAATGCAGTTTGTTCTTTTAAGGTTGATTAATAATTTGTATAGTGGTTTCCAAAAACTCTTAAAATATTAGAGTGATTTAGTTAAGTAACTCTCTAGAAGTATTTATAAAGAACTGTCAGATTCATATGTCATGTTTTCACACACTTGAAAATGCCTTTTTAATGTTTGCTAATGTAACTGCAATACCAAGAGAACAGAATGCTGAAGGAGGCACCAGTTTTTGCAATTCTCCTGCCTTCCACAACCTAGAATAAATGGAGTTTGTCAGGATGTGCCAATAAGAGAAGAAATATAACTAGAAACTGGAATTCTTTGTTTACTTGTCTACTTAATACCACTTACCTTGGAAGAACAAGAGCCAGCACAACAGCTCTGCTCAGATAGGAAGATGCATGTTCTTGTTCCCTAACTACTCAGCTTCATCTTTGCGATGATCCACGTGTTACCTTTTGTCAGGGAAAGTGTACGTGCAGTTAGGAAGAGCAAAGTGTCATATAAACAATATGAATTTTTGTCTACTTGTTCTTCCTTTTTGGTACAGCTGTTGAATTGATATTATGAACTTTGAAAGCACTTTGCACCCAGATTTCTGCTTGTTGGCATGGGATGCATTTCCTACTTTTAAATACTTGTTGAGGGAAGCTGAGGCACGAGTCTGAACCCACTAAACCTTTCATTCTGTAAYGAACCTCTCAATTTCCATGGGACACAGAGGAATTGCTCCATGAAATCTGACAGCAGGTTCCAAGGTGGAGCACAACACGCATTTTCAAGGCTGACGGTTTTTTTACTTGCACTGTTAAGTAGGTGTTGCCCGTTCTCTTCAGCAGGCACTTGTTACCTGGCTGGTTTTGACACTGTTTTGTCCTAGGCATGGGTAACCTGCAGCGATCCTCCAGCCAGCGTAGCACCCTCACATACCAAAGAAACACCTACGGGCTGCCCCCGGCGGCGCTGGCGGAGCCGCTGCGGGCGGTGCCGTTCCGGCTGCCCGAGCCCGCCTACGGCCGCCTGCACCCCGCGCCCGACGGCGGCACCACGCGCTCGCCCTCCATCGACAGCATCCACAAGGACCCCAGGCAAGTCCGGCCGCCCGGARCCTCCCCTGACATCCTTTAATGTTGGCATCTCTGCTGCCGAAATACTGCACACGGGCCGCTTCTTGCAGTGAGAAAAAGCGGCTGTTGCGTGTTTAATTATTGCATTTTTCTTTCATGGTTGTCTTTACGGAGGAGCTATTACAGGAAACACAGCTTTGATGAGAGTTGACTGGATTGTTGCGGATATTTTTTAGTAACCTGTAACACTCTAGTGAGATTTCTCTTCGTATKAATGGAAATCAGGGCTTGAAAATTCAAAAGTACAGGCCTAACTTATTTGAATGATTTTTTAATGAACAGCCTACTTGAATTTCAAAATGAACTAAGTGTTAAAACTATTTATGAATGTGGCACTTTGAAAGTGAACACACATATTTCTGCAATAATTACTGGTTTGATGTTGTAGATGTCTGTGCACAGTTGGGCCTGTGACAAGCRTAGTATTGTCATTGTCATTTACTCTAGACGCTGTGCACTAAAACCTTGTATTTAACCCGGGAGTATCACAGCCCAGGCTGTGTACAGCTTGGAAGGGTTTATGTGTGTGTTCGGTGTGGATTTGGAATTGGTAGGAATTGCAGTCCCTCCTCAGATCGCTGGTTCCCTGAGGAACCAGCTCATCCTGGAGGAGCTGGGCTCAGCTGTGCCTCAAGGGCTGTCCAGGGGATATGTTGGGCACCAAGGAAACCTCAAGCAGGAYTGGTGAGACTGGAGCTTCTCACTGCATTCCCCTGCTCCTGTCTGCAGCAGGCTCATAGCACCAGGCAGTTATCTAGTCTGAGCCACTCCTGTCATCTCAGCAGTGAAAACACTGCTTTAATGGGGTTTATTATTCTATTTATAAGTGGAAATGGATGTATTTAATTTTTTTAAAATAGATATGGAGAGACTGAATTAATTTAATTTAACTGAATGGTGCATTCATCCAAACGATGTTAATAGGATAATCTTAGGTAGTAAAGCTTGGAGGCTGCCTGCTCTGGTATGGTGGCAAAAAGAGTTACTTACAGCAGGGATGCTTCCCATTCATACCAAGGTACTTTAAAGAAACTCTGACTCAGTTGTTGCTGCTGATGCACCTTCTTAGCTTGTAKTCTTACAGAGGAATTGTTTTTACCTTACATTTAATCTGTTGCAGTTTCTGATGTGCATATCAGGCTGCGGCAGGGAAGCATGTTACACAGCCTCTGGGTGGGCTGTTAAGAGGTACCACTCTGGAATGAGTTTTTTAGTGGAGGTACCACTCTGGAATGAGTCTTTACTAGGAAGCCAGTTTCCCCATGGGTTTTCCTAGCATTAGTATGGAAAAATAACCCCCTGAACCGTTGAGCAGTTCAGAGTGGGCACAGACCTGACTTTCCCTTTCATGTGACTTTGAGTCCTGGGGAGACCTGAATGGCCAGGCCAGCACTARTCTTGGAACAGCTTCCCAGCTGCTGCTCTTGGAACCTACTTTGCTGGTTTTTTGGTTTGTTTTGGTTTTTGGGATTTTTGGTGGGGTAGTTGGTTTGTTTGATTGATTGTTTGGGGGGCTTTGGATTTGGGTTTGTTTTGGTTTTTGTGTTCACTTGGATTTTTAAGCCTGGGAAAACTTAAGATACTACTTTATCTCCCCCAGGTCCTACTTTACAGAAGGCAGATAGCCCAGCAAATACTAATGACTATGTTTCTAAATCTGCAAACTGGGCATGTTTGATGACTTTTTCAGGATTGGTCTGCACAAAATTGTTGTGGTTTAATGAAGGAGATATTATTTAATGATTTTAAATTTACAACCCCTGAATAACTCAAATCAAGCAAACATCCTGTATCTGATCCTGACAATAACACTTCAGGATGCGCAGGTTTTGTTGAGGGATAATTGGCTTCTGCCTATAGAGAACATTAAGTGCTGRGAGAAAAATGTTGTGTGGAAATGATGCCCCTAACAGCACTGTTGAGGGGGTCTCTTTTGCATTATATATTTAACTTTGGGGAGATTTTTTGTAGGTTGAAGTGTTTGAGTTGGTGTTACTTAGTGATTATTTGTATTTGTGTGGTCCATGAGCCGACTGAAGCACTTTGGATATAACGTCCTTTTCCAGCCAGAGCACTACGAGGTGATGTGACCCACTGTTATCCCGTTATACCTGGTTTTCCTTCTGGCCCCCTGACCCTAGGACAGAAGTGAAGTTGTTGGAAAGCCGTGAGGATGCTCAGTACCTGTGGTTAGTAGCTGCCCACACTGTGTCAGTAATGCCTTCTGTCCCTGTGCAGGGAGTTTGCGTGGCGAGACCCGGAGCTGCCCGAGGTCATCCACATGCTCCAGCACCAGTTCCCGTCGGTGCAGGCCAACGCAGCTGCTTATCTGCAGCACCTCTGCTTTGGGGATAACAAGGTGAAGACAGAGGTACGTGCTGCTCTTCCAGAGAAACAGACCAGGAAAACGAGGCCTCTTCCCTTTTGTCATCGTGACAGAGTATTTGGGACCCTCTTGTGTTCCTGTGCACACCAGGTGGATGCTAATATTGAACTGCCTGGGGCTGTGTAATTGTACACACTCAGATTCTTCCTGTCATAAGAGCTGCATGGAAATTCTATGGAAATCTTTTACCTTGAAGTTGTGCCATCCAGCAGAACTCTGCAGTAGGTTTGCCAGAGCCTGGCTCTGTGTGACCTGTTGGTGACTGGAGACTAGAACAACCAGGAGCTCTGGAGCACTTTCATTGATTTTTATCAAGGCATTTTAAAGCATCAGAGGGAATGAGTGAGCTGTCAGGCAGAGGAAAGGAGCTCGACCCTAGGGAAACATGGAGGAAACTCTTTATGTCACTCTGATGTGGAGGCAGGATACGTCTGAGTGAACATTCAGGTTATTATTGAAATTTCTTGAAACTTTGCATTCAAGGACCTGCTGTTTTTGCAAAGCAGCTATGACCTGTTTATTTGAGGGAATTTGCCTTTTCATTTGTGTCCTATGTGTGTGTGTGCTAGATGTTATTTTTAGTATAAATTGTATTTGTGTTAATAAAATGTTGGTGCAACTTTCGTAAGAAGATAGCCCAACACRATTCACTGTTGCTGGCAGACGAAAAATGGTGGTTTTGACGATCTGGGGACGATCACAGTGATAGTCAGCTCTTATTTCCAATATTCCCTAGAAAGATATTCTGRGGTATAGGAAATTACTTTTAAAACTGGAAACAAAACTGATGCAATAACAGTTCTGTGAACACAGCAAGTGTCTGAAAATGACCCTCAGCCATTGCAGTGGGGTGGRGGGAGAGGTTCAGTCCCATGTAGCAATCAAGTCAATAAGGTTCAGCAGCTGTTTCTTCTGGAAGCAGAATGGGAAGTCCTGTTCTCATGGAAACAAAAGCCTTTTACATAAGTGGAGTCAGGTGTGTGAGATCAGTGGGTGCTGATGGTCCCAACATTCCACCTTGCAGGTCTGTAGGCTGGGAGGTATCAAGCACCTGGTGGATCTCCTGGATCACAGGGTCCTGGAGGTTCAGAAGAACGCCTGTGGTGCGCTGAGGAACCTCGTTTACGGGAAGTCCACTGACGAGAACAAAATAGCCATGAAGAACGTGGGGGGCATTCCGGCCCTGCTGCGCCTGCTGAGGAAGTCTGTCGATGCCGAGGTCAAGGAGCTGGTGACAGGTGAGCCTGGCAGGGAAACCAGCAGACAGCTYTAGTGCAAGGTGTTTTCTGGACACTGGTCCTGCTCAGTTAGAGCAGCATGGAGTGCAGAGTCATTGGGAGAAGGGAATGCTGAGGTAGTTGCACTAAAGCTCCACTTAGGATGGATTTTCCCTCATGAGTCTCCTGCATGCACAGCAGGTATGTATTTATTGATTCTGAACATTCCTTTTATTACAGGCTTTTTTTATCTTTTCTTGACAACAATTTTAAATAAGATCTTGCAGAATTCATAAGATGGAACCAAACTATGTAAATGTGTATGGTATTTAATCTGAATTACAATCAAGGATTACTTCTTCAGAAGAAGTATTTAAGCTGTGTTTCATGATGAAAAAGAAGATTCAATGCTGTGTTCAGCATGGTATTTGTATATACAGTTGTGCTGGTAATGTATGTCAGATTTCA
Organism: Mixornis gularis; assembly: GCA_003546035.1. Taxonomy (NCBI): domain Eukaryota; kingdom Metazoa; phylum Chordata; class Aves; order Passeriformes; family Timaliidae; genus Mixornis; species Mixornis gularis. The sequence goes on from QVAJ01000336.1 coordinate 692,484, forward strand.
TGCTTCTGTATCTGAATGCCATGTATGGAGACCTTGCCAGGCAGGAGACTAGGCTTTTCTGCCCAAGGATAAAAGATGGATGGCAGTTCCATGCGGTGGATGGATGGATGGGACATGCTCTGGTCCTGTTGCYGTTGTTTCCAGGAACAAAGTTGCTGTAGGATTTTTACATTCCTTGCTGTATGTTCAGCTCTGCWCCTCAGTACCTGACATCCCCAGTATATGCTGTGAGGTAACAGGAATGTCAGGGCAGGCCATCCTTATCATTGGAAAAAAAAACAAACCAAAGCCATGCCCTCCTCCACTGTTCACCTTGTTTACCTTCCTTTCCTCCTTTTTGGATGCTGGCTCTCCATGTTCTGCCTGCTCTAGAATTACATCACATATTTGAAGTAATGTATTTTAAGTTGTCAGTGTTGCTCCGTGTTTGTTTGCCGAGTCTCTGCTGACTTTACTGCTCTGGAAATGTCTTCCAAGGGGTTCTCTGGAACTTGTCTTCATGTGATGCCGTGAAGATGACAATCATTAGAGATGCTCTGTCCATGCTGACAAACACTGTGATAGTGCCCCACTCGGGATGGAACAACTCCTCCTTCGATGATGATCATAAAATGAAATTTCAGACTTCCCTCGTTCTGCGCAATACAACAGGATGCCTGAGGTATTTGCTCTTCTAGAATGTTCCCTTTTAAACAGTAATAATGTAATCCAGCAGGTCTTTCTTATATTGTAATTTTAAATACAAAGGAATTGTTTTAGTCTATAAATTACAGAGTTCCATCATGTATACAGTTTTTCCAATTGTCCTTTTTTCTCTAATAGAAAAATATGAAAATTACCAAGTTAGTCACTAAGAGTTGCCAATCAGTTACCAGTCAGCTGCATGAAATCCTTCTGCAAACTGTCTAACAAGTGATTATCTGTCTGTCCTGGCACACCCCATGTTCCTGTGTCATTCCAACCTTGAGGAACCTAAGCTCCGCTGGGGAGGAGGCGCGGAAGCAGATGAGGTCCTGCGAAGGCCTGGTCGATTCGCTGCTCTATGTGATCCACACCTGTGTGAACACCTCGGACTATGACAGCAAGGTGTGTGCCTGTCTCATCTGCAGACACTTCAGTGCTGACCTGTGTGTCTGATCCTGGGCTTTGTCCAGCTCAGCTGAACCGGCATCGCTCCCAGCCCCGGGTCACTGAGGCACAGCCAAACCCAGCTGTGCAGCACAGGGTCACCTCTTGTTTCCAGCAGTGCTGCACTATCTGTTTCTGAATAAAACAGTCATGAGCTCTTATGCTTTTCATTTTCAATACTAAAGAATAAGCCACTGTAGCAGAGACCACTCTTATAAATATTGTCAGATTTAAAAGAGATTGGATTTTCCCAGAGAAGCAGCCAAAACACAGCCCAAGGCCCAGCATTAGAGTTTAGCGCTTGTGCTCTCTGTGCCTTTTCTCCTCTACTGAACTGGTTTGGTTGGTGTCTGTGTGAGGAAGAACTGGTGACATGGTGTCTCTCTGGTTTGGTTCAGACAGTGGAGAATTGTGTGTGCACCTTGAGGAACCTTTCCTACCGCTTGGAACTGGAGGTACCTCAGGCACGGCTGCTGGGAATCAATGAACTGGATGACTTGTTGGGAAAAGAGTCACCCAGCAAAGACTCAGAGCCAAGCTGCTGGGGGAAAAAAAAGAAGAAGAAAAAAAAAACTTTGCAGGAGGATCAGGTTTGTATTTTCCATGTACTGCAAATACCTGGGATGAGGTTTGGCTCGTGGTGCGAGAGGACGTAGCTTGACAAAAACAAGCCTGCATTGAATGACAATATAGAGATTTTGTCCAGTTACAAATCTGCATTCCTTTCTCAGTGGGATGGAGTTGGCCCTATTCCGGGATTTTCCAAGTCTCCTAAAGGGGTGGAGATGCTCTGGCACCCATCGGTGGTGAAGCCATACCTGACACTCCTGGCAGAGAGCTCCAACCCAGCCACTCTGGAGGGCTCTGCAGGATCACTCCAGAACCTTTCTGCAGGCAACTGGAAGGTACAGGAATTCCTGCTCCTCCTCCTCCTCCTCTCTTTGTGGTCCAGCTGTTTTTTCTCTTAAGACCCTGGAATCTGTCTGGGGGGACATGCCATTTTCTCATGTGCATCTGAGCATTCCCATCTTGTCTGTGCATTAGTGCTCATGTGCTGCAGTCATCTGTCCACAGTGAAACGCCTGGGCAGAGAGCAGGGGCAACAAGGGGCATATGCTAGCTGGCCTTTATTTTAAATAAACAGAAAAAGCTTCTTCCAGTGCATATCAGATCAGAAACATCTTCTGGCATCTTTTAGCTGCGAGTTCTGTTGGGAAGGTGCTGTTGTAATAAGACCAGGACAAATAAATTTATTTCCATATTCTGTTATTTATTTCCATACATTCTGGCCGTTGCATATAACGTGCTACAAAAGCAGCACATGAGAACACTATATTGTATCATGTATGTCACAGAGAAATTAAAAAACACAGCAAGCATTAATTGCTTCCTTTGCTTGCACCAAACCAGCTAAGCCTTTTTCAATTTGATCATTATGAAAGTGGTGTTCAAAAAAAAAAATACAACAAACAAAACCCAAACCCCCTGCTCCCTTTTCAGTAATCATCATCTGTTCAAACACTTTCTGTCTTTGTAAGAGGCATGAGTGCAAATGGCAAAGATCCCAGAAAAAGCAGACCTCAGACATGTCCTGTTGTGCTGGAAATGGCCGTGAGGGTGTSAGGGCAGGGTGGTGGTAACAGGCTCCGTGTCAGTTCGCAGCCTACATCCGCGCCGCCGTCAGGAAGGAGAAGGGGCTGCCCATCCTGGTGGAGCTGCTGCGCATGGACAACGACAGGGTGGTGTCATCTGTGGCCACTGCCCTGAGGAACATGGCCCTGGACGTGCGGAACAAGGAGCTCATTGGTACGTACACACATCCCAGAGTCACACCTCCCCTGGCAGCAGCACACCTGATGTTTCTGTGTCACATCCATCAGCAGCTTCTCCAGAGAAACACTGCCACCTTCCTTTGCTGCTGGCCACCTTTCATGGATGGGAGTCAGCCAAACCACACAGAAAACCCTCAGTGCCAAATGGGATGGAAGCACAGCTCTACTTCCTTGGAGCTCAGTGCTCAGCTGCTTGGGGTTGCAGGTCTCCCAYGTGTTCCCAGGGGATGGAACAGCTCTGCTGCCATGACAGCAATGCTTTTTAAACAATCTTGGACAGGAAGAGAGCAAAAAATCTTCTCCTGGTAAAATATTTCCAGGAAAACACAGATATAGAGCAGCATCTGTGTCTTTGCTGAACTAAGTCATCAACAGAGGTGCTTCGTAGAAAAACTTACTGTCATGTCAGTTCTAATATTTAACCCTTTAAGCATTCATCTGTGCCTTTCTTATCTAGCATTAAAAAACCCCGACAAAATAACAATCAACTTTCCTGCCTTTCCTGCCCTAGGTTTCTTGGTCTGTTAGTGTTGAACATGCTTCAGCCCCAGGCTTCTGTGGCTTCAGTGAACGTTCTTAACAAATTGTGTGATATAAAAAAGTCTCTTTTTTGTTACAAAAGCATTTTCTGTGTGTAGAATTGTGGGGTCAAGGGTATGACAACTGGTTCATAGAGATGGGAGGATYGTTATTCTCAAAAAGAGAAATACAGGTGAACAGAACTTTACCTTTTTCTGAAGCTTCTCCATCTGGGACATTCAGAGTGTGTTTTTCTGCAGTGCAAGTGCAAGTGAGAAATGTGTAAAGAGAGAATCCTATTCCATAGCACCAGCCCTGTGCAGGTCAGACTCAGGTGATATTCAGGAAGTTTCTTCCATTCCTGGCAAGACCTTTCAGTTCCGGAACAGTYCTCCACCTGCTCCCTCTCCCTGCCAAAGCTGTACCTCTGAAAGAATTTCTGGCCTCAGACACTCTGAAACAGCCCATTGGATAAAACACTGCGAGATGTGAAGCGAGTTGTGCACTACCCCATGCTAGGAATCCTCCTTAGGAGTTTCTCTGCTGGGCTAGGAAAGGAGCAATGGGCTCACAGGGTCACACTGAAGAGGACAGACGAGGACTCCAGCAAATTGCAATAGATGTTGGAACATGCAGCACGTGGCTGAGCTTCTCAGGGGTTGGCAGTGGTGGGGTGTTGCTGCAGACAGCATTGTGGGGATGGTTTTCCAGTGGGTTTCCTTTTGCCTGCAGAATTCCTTTTTTGTTCCTTTTTTTTCCTCTCAGGCACATTACACAAATAGATAGCAAATGACTTGGTGCAAAGCTCCTTCATTATTCACTGTTATGTACAAATACAAGTCTGCTATAAAATCAATTAATCATTCAATTAACAGTACAGCCCAAACAGGAAGAAACCTCAACCTTATCTTAGTTACTGTCCCTTGTGTGCAGCTTATCTCTGGCATCAGTCAGCTGCTGGAGCCTGACAGAGCTGAGTGCTGACAGGTAGCAAACAAGGGGAACAGAACATCCAGACTAAAGGATTCCTAGTTACTGTAAGGATTCCTTTAATCCTCACATAGATGAAACCCAGCAATATGCACTGTTCTGTCAATCATAATAAGTAGCCTAACATTCTTCCTTGAACAATTCTGCTTTCTCCAAATAATTCATGTTTTAAAAATTCCTCTTTTAGTGCAAAATTCAGCTTCTCACGCTTTTAAGCTAAAAGGAAAAAAAATCAAGAATTGTTATGTGGTGTCTCTTGACTCTGTGTGAAATGTGAATTCTTGGCAGGTTTTGGTACTGTGCTGCTTGTGACTGCCCTCAGCTGCAGTTCAGTGCTGAGTCCTGCAGTTTGCAGCCTGCAGGAGGAGCTGTGGTCTGACTGTGCCGTGGGCGTGTGTTCGCAGGTAAATACGCCATGCGGGACCTGGTCAATCGGCTGCCGGGGGGCAACGGGCCCAGCGTCCTGTCGGACGAGACGGTGGCCGCCATCTGCTGCGCCCTGCACGAGGTCACCAGCAAGAACATGGAGAACGCCAAGGCCCTCGCCGACACCGGGGGCATAGAGAAGCTGGTCAACATCACAAAGGGAAGAGGGGACAGGCAAGTGAGCGGCAAAGACCCTGCCTGAGCTGTTTGTGTCCATTTAAAATGCTTAAGAATGTGGGAAATGGTTTTTTGAGTGAAAGAAAGATCTGCTTTTGCAGTGTGGGTCTGAGGAGCTGTCAGCTGGAGTCTCTCTGGGAGGGAGGAGGCACCGCTGTCCTGGGCAGTGTTCTCTGTCCCGGGCTTCTGGAGGCTTGCACAGCTGCTCACAGTTACCATGGCCATGGGACCTGTTCAGGTTAAATGAGTTAACCGGTCACCTCTTCAACACATACAAGATTGATAAAGTACTTGGAGGTTTTCCAAGTCAGACTGTGTGGGCACCTCTGTCAGATGTGTCCCAGCAGCTGTGAATTGTATCTAGTTTGGCCCTTTGGTCAGGGAGAGGAGAAGGTGGCCAGGGGCTGCCCTCGAGGCTGAGGGGAGCCGGTGCTGCCCCTGTGCCAGGGCTCCTGTGCCAGGGCTCCTGTGCCAGGGCTGCTGTGCCAGGGCTGCTGTGCCAGGGCTGCTGTGCCAGGGCTGCTGTGCCAGGGCTCCGGGGGGGCTGCCAGACGAGTGCTCTGCTGGCACCGTGTTGTAGAGGGGCAGTGAAAGCGGCGAGCTGTGGTGGCTCAGCAGCAGGAAGCCCCTGTAGCTGGGGAGTGGGGTAGCAGGAGCCTCATCTCGTGGTGAGGCTGCTGGCCTGGCTGTGCTCACGCTGGTGATGCGGTGTCTGGTTTGCCCCACAGCAGCAGGCTCAGGCTGTTACAAACAGCAACGCTGTTCTTTTGAAGGGGAATTCAGTGGCTTTCTAACACTGCCGTGCTCTTCACCCCCTCAGGTCCTCCCTGAAGGTTGTCAAGGCAGCGGCCCAGGTACTGAACACGCTGTGGCAGTACCGGGACCTCCGGAGCATTTACAAAAAGGTAAATTGTAAAATTAGCTTACCCTGCAAAACAGTGCCACAAAACCTCCTCATTTATTTATAACTTGCAATTTATTCTGATGTGTTTCTCTTTTTGCCACTCCACAGGATGGATGGAATCAAAGTCACTTTATTACACCAGTATCAACACTGGAACGAGAGAGATTCAAGTCCCATCCTTCTCTATCCACAGCCAATCAGCAGATGTCACCTGTCATGCAGTCAGGTCAGACAGGGAGGGTGAAGGGGACCTGCTGGCCCATGATTTTAACTCAAACAACCTCTCAGTGTGGTACTAATCCCATTGAAAACAGGTCAGGCTGTTGCTCCTTGGTGTTTGAGCACTTTCAGGTGCTCTGAGTGCTCCCTGAGCTGTTGGTGCAAAGTGAAATCCTCAGTGAATAGAGCTGGAGATTGTTACCAACCACTGCCCTGTTCAAATCACTGCTGGGCTGGGTGGGGATTGTGGAGTGGCCTCGTGGAACATGAGGACCTGACAGCGTTAACAGCAACACACCCACGGCCAGGAGCTCATTTTCATTCCCAACTATGTTCCGTTAGAATGAGAAACCAAACCCAAAACCCTCACTTTTCTGACTCCTCCTCATTTACTTCTCACCTTTGTTCCTTCAGTGTCTTCAGTGCTAGGATTTAGGTCTTCAGGACGGCTGATACAGAACCTACCTGAAGCCTTCTATTTTGTCTTCATTTGGCATTTTATTTTACCCAATTTTCTCTTCTAGAGATCATCTAGAGCAGATCTCTGTTAATACTGAGAAATACCTACCTACTGTGACTGCTAGAATTAGTGACCAGTTCTTACAACTCCTATTTAATTGCTTCCTTACGTAACAACCCCCACACATTCCTTTATGACATGGTTGACTTGAAAAACAAGGACTCCTCCAGGGATTTGTTTTCCTAGAAGTAAACCTGTTGTGGTGTTTGTGCCAGAGTTCCTCTCACCTGCCAAGGAAGCCAGGACAGCTTAGGCTCAGGGAATGACTGGATTGTACCCATGTGTACAAGGATATTCTGACACCAACTGTCAAATTGCTATCTCGGTGCTTTCTCTCTCAGGATACAGCAGCAGAACAACTGTATTATTCCAGTTCTTTGAATGACAAGTAGGAAGCAGATGAGCAGCTGTAATTTAATATTCAAAGGATGTTGTATTTCAAAGAGGGTTTAGTAAAAATTCCTAATGGGAAGTGTCTGCTTTCCTGGTCTAGAGCATGACCAAGCCCAGGGGAGTCAGTGGACGTTGGTGCAAGGCCCACATCCCCAGAGGGGCTGTGCACCATGCTGGGCACAGCAGATGTCTGCTGGAACAGATACACTTGGCCTTAAACAGTTCTTGTTTCAGTCACTTCATTCTTAAAACACACATTATTATGTTGACCCATGTCAGAATTTTAACAACACGGCATATTTAGCCATGAATATGCCAGGAAAATACCAGTAATTAAACCATCCATAATAACACAGAATTCTGAGCTATGAAGTAATGGACACATCAGTGGAAGATTATCATTGAACTAATATATTGAAGCAATATTTCTAGAAATCATTTTAAGTATTTTTCTCCTGTTGCTGGAGTCTTTCTGAGCCAACAGAGCCCAAGTGATCTGTAGACCAGGGAGGATTTAGCAGAACAAAATTCTTTACAGCTGTCGTTGAGATTCAGCTGCTTATTGAGGAACACAAAGTGATCCCTTGGTGGGATCCCCCCATGGCCGTTGGCCTCCCAGAGCACACCATGCTCAGGACACACCTGTGTATACAGGGGTCACTAGGCCAGTGACAGGGTGGCCTTGAGTGTTGTGTTTAAGTGTAACTTAGATGAACCATCACCACTGGCAGAGTATCATCTTCTGCCTGCACACAGGTGATGTCCTCGGCATGGTACGGTCCCATATCTGGGCTGTGAGCATCACACAACCCCGTGTCTGCCCATGGGCACCACCGAGCAGTGACTGCCCCTTGCAGTCCCTGGAACCTTGCTGGCAGCTCTGGGGTGTTCACCCAGGAACACCCTTACACACTGTCCTTACCCACCCCTGGCTGTGAGCCCTCGGAGCAGGAAGTGATGAGGAAGGCTGTGTGTGAAAGGCTTTTGTTGTCCACCTTGAGAACGAGTCTTTTCCCATCAGTTGGCAGCACGTCGTCATCACCGGCTTTGCTGGGAATCAGAGAGCCTCGCTCCGAGTACGACAGGACACTCCCCTCTACGCAGTATTACAGCAGCCAGGGCGATGTCATTGCACATAAGGACATCTACACTGGTAAGACACCAGCTGAGGGTCCTCCAGGACACAGCCAACTGCACTAGCAGGCTGCTTGCTGCCAACTGTTTCTTTCCATTTCCAAACTCGTGTTTCCTGGCTGTGGCACAGGGCAGGGTGGCACCTGGCTCTGCTGTTCTCTGTAAAATTGCCCAGCACCAGAGTAAACACAGATCCCTTTCTGTATTGGAAGGTGAGAGGCAGATGGAATTCTTATTTTTATTTAAAATACTAGTACAGAAAATTGTATTATTATGTACATTATATTGTGATGATGTTATAAATTTTAATATGCAGTTGTATATTATTATATTACTAAGTTATACCAAGATCTGTAGCTGCTGCTGATGGACAACATTTGCCTTCATTCTGTTATTAGATTATATCATTAGTAGGCACTGAAATCCACAGATTTAATAGTATGGGTGCTATGTACAAGGCAAGATAAAAACCAAGATTTATGGCTGAATGAATAAAGACTGAAGTTTATGCATTAAACTTTTCTTGCAGGTTCCAGCAAAGCTTCACCAATTTACATCAGCTCCTACTCCTCCCCAGGCAGAGAACAGAACCGGCGGCTGCAGGTGAGCCCAGGCTCAGCAGGAGGGGCTGAGGCAGCCGGGGGCTCTGGGCCCGTGTCCCGTTCCCAGTGCTGGGTCAGGACAGGGCAGGGCCTCAGGGCTGCTCATCACCTGTTCTAGCACCTTCCTACAGTGGGATCTGAGACCTCTTTTCTGACTTGAGTTGGGTTGGGGCTGCTTTTGGTAGCTATGGCCACCTCCTGTACTTACCCTACTCGAGCTCTAAAGTTGTGCACTTTCAGAGTTACTCCCTTCAAGTGATGTAGGAGAAGACACACAGCAGACTCAGGGGCATTTCCTCCATTTCCCTGGAGGATTTTGTGGAGATTTGAAACCTGCGTTTCTGTCATGGGTAGAGCTGCACTTGGGAAGAGAATTTTCTCTGCTAATTATATTTTTGAGAGTTTATTTTGCTATCATTTTACCAGCAGCATCAACAACTGTACTACAGCCAAGAAGATACCACCAGGAAAAACTACGATGCCTACCGGTTGTACCTGCAGTCCCCACACAGCTACGAGGACCCTTACTTTGACGATCGAGTTCACTTTCCTGCTGCCTCAGACTACACAACGCAGTACGGACTGAAATCAACCACCAATTACGTAGACTTTTATTCCACCAGACGATCTTCTTACCGAGCAGAACAGTACCCAGGCTCTCCTGACTCCTGGGTGTAGCACCAGAGAGAAAATCCCAGCGTGCTTCTTGTCTGGCTTGAGAAGGACTGGAATGGCCCCATGTTGTTTTGGTTAAGAAATGTGGAAGTGAAAGAAAAGAAGGAAAAAGGACGATTGATTTTTTTTTTTTTTTTTTTTTTTTTTTTTTTTTTTTTTT
>QVAJ01000336.1:709334-720187 GCA_003546035.1 Mixornis gularis
CCCTCACACCGCTCCCCGCCCCTCAGTACCGACTTCGTACCGCCCCTCACACCGCTCCCGGCTCTCACGACCCCGCCCTGCCGCACCCAGACCGCACCGAACCACACAAGCCGCAGCCGCTCGGGTCGGTGCGCGGTTTCCTGCGAGGTTCCGTGGTGCTGCCTGCCCCGCTTGGCTCCCGGCGCTCCCGGTCCCGCCATGGCTCTGAGGAGCGGTGTCCCGCCGGGCCGGCGCCCTCCCGCAGGTAGGGGCCGGGGCCGCTCCGGGCGCGGTGTGAGGAGCTCTCCCGTCGCACCGTCCCACACAGATGCAGCTCCGCGGAGAGGAGCGGCCTTGTGGGACCGGCAATGGGAGAGGAGGGTCTGTGGGGCGCGGCCCGCTCGCCCCAGCAGGTCCCGCAGCCGCCCCATCACGGGTGCGCTCGGTGATCGGGAAGGTGTTACTGAGGGATAGTGATTGAAATGAGTGTCTGTGTTCAATAAAATATCTGTGTTTAATGTTACAGCCGTATCCCTCGCCTCCTGTAGTAACGTGAAGAATTTACTTCCCCTCCACCAAGACCCTCCCCGCCCCGGTAGATCTCTCTGTGAGGGTTCCAGCCGCCTTCGGTTCCAGCCGCCGCTCTGCCTGTGTGGCGGCTGTAAGGGTGTAGTACCGGGATTTTAAGGATGTAGTAGCGAGTGTAGTAGCGCCTGTGTTTGTTGGGGGAGCAGGTAAAGGCATACAGTCCGGAGCGGTCTCAAACACAGCAGTGCCTGGGCTGTGTCCCGCCTGTTCTGGGGCACACGCAGAGGTGCTGCAGGCTCAGCCTTTAGAGCTGGGGGATAGTCACTGCAAGGACAGTCACTGCAGGCTCAGCCTTTAGAGCTGGGGGATAGTCACTGCAAGGACAGTCACTGCAGGCTCAGCCTTTAGAGCTGGGGGATAGTCACTGCAAGGACAGTCACTGCAGGCTCAGCCTTTCAAACTTGAGGAATCGTCAGTACAAGGCTTTAAACCAGTTGGGGCTTCCCCTCGGTTTGTTGGTGCCTGAGGAGCACATACCTGTGTGTCTCCCTGTACCTCCAAGAACTGTTTTGTTTTCTTGAAATTGTTTTTTGTTTGGAGATAGCTTTTTTTTTTAGCATGCTTTTACATGAATTTGGGATGTAAATTTTTTTTTCGGCTTGTCTCTAGTCCATTCCTGGATTTTTGTGTGTGTGGTAGGCACACTTGAGCTGTACCTGAAAGGGCCTTTAAACCACTGCAGTCAGTGACCTGGAGCAGGTATTGGTCTTCCTGAACTTCCATGATAGTAAACTGCAACTCACAGGCTTGCAAGTCTGCACGTAAGTCTTGGTGAAGCTTATGTGTGACTGCATGGGGACCAGCTTGGCCGAGGGGTGGAGGTGGCAGAGTAAGTGGTTTCAATCATGTTCTTAGTGACCAAAGGCCAGGTGGGCACCTTTATTCTGACCAGTATTCAGCCAAGCTTTGTTTTCACTTGGGTTTGTTTCTGTGGTTTTTTTTTTTTTTTTTGGGTTTGCTGTTGTTGTTGTTTGTTGGGTTTGTTCTTTTTTTTGGAGAGGGAAGCATAAAAGGGAATGTGCCTCCTTACTTTCTTGTTTTGTTTTAAAAATGCATGGTGTTTTAAAAATGGAAATTAGTAAAGATTTTGTCACTTAACTGTTAAAATTCCATGGCTAACAGGTCCCTTAATAAAAATAAAAAAGTTGGACTGTGTATTAAAAGTTTGACATACCTCTCTACTGCTTTGGAAAGCAAATTACAAAACAGCTTTGCGGTGCCATCTGCATTAACTCTTCCCCCACCATGGGTGTGTGTTAGCAAGTGGGACAGCTGTTCCTAGTGGCCAGTTTCAAGTCAGGGCAGAGGTGGAAAGGAAGATGGGTTATTTTTAATCTTTATAGATAACGTTGTTTTGTGGGCCTACTGGTAATAGACACAACAACAGATTGTCCACACTTCAGTATCTCTCTCCTCCTTTCCTGGCTCCCCTTGTGCTTTGTGTAAAGCCTCACAGTGTAAATAGTGTACGTCATTTTAAAAAGAGAAGAAAAGCCAAGTCTAGCTATAGCATAACTCTGATATTATAGTGCTGCTTTGGACATGACTGAGGGGGATTTTTTCTTTCTAAAATTAAACCTGCAATCAGGAAATACAAGGTCAGGAGTCAGATTTAGTAGAAAATGGGTGTTAGTTACAGGTGGATACAAATGCATTTCCCATGCTAGCTAATTGAGTAATTCTAGAAACCTTTTCCCATTCCCTATTCTCTCCCACCCCCAAATTTAAACTCTAGCCTTGACTGTTCACAATCAGAATAGGACGAGAGGTGAAGCAACTTGTTCAATAGGATGAGAAAAGAACACTAAAGTTGTTCTTTCTTACTCACAGCTTTAAAACTTAAAATGCTTTCCTGAAGAGGGAGAAAGTATTTCTTTCAATATAATGTTTTAAATAACTTCACGTGTACTTTGTTCAGAATTCAATTTTCAGACATGCCTCAGAACTTAAATTGTTATTGTTAGGTCACCTGTAGCTTAATTAGTGTTAATTGGTTTTGTGATTGGCAGATACGTTAATAAAATATAATTAAACATGTTGGAACACAAGTGCGAGATGAGTATACATCTGGTTCTTATTTGCACTATTAGATTTATTCTGGAATACCCTGAACTAATCATGAAATCCTTATTGCTGTTAGTCACATTGTTCAAAAACTTGAAAGTGTTCAGATGGTGGTTTGTTTTTCTTTTTTGCTTTTAAAATACAAATCTGAGATGTAATAGTTTTTAGGAAAGAATGCATGTTAACATAGTAAGGTGTTTAATATAGTTAGCAGTGCTCAAAACCACTCTGATTTCTTGATTTATGGTATCTGGAAGTTGATTTGAGCCTGCCATGACACAGAATTTGGAAGCCTTTGCTGCACCTCTTTGGCTACTCCTGTGTATGCATGTGTACAAGTAAAGAATGGAGCTAAATACTGAAAGATGACTTCTGGTTAATGGTTTTCTGGAGTAAAACTATTCTCTTCTTGTGTATGTAATTCTGTAGGTATTTTTACTTACATTTCACTTTCTTCTTGCAGTTAAAGCTGGAGGTATGAGAGTGTCTAAAAAGCAAGAAAATGGACCTGTTGAGAAAAATGCTAAAACTCCAGGAAAAGAAAAGTCCAGGTATTACAATGCAGGGTCTGTTTGCCCCTGCCCTGTAGCTCAAGTTCATAGGTAATGATCTTTGAAAACAAAAAAACCTCTTATTCTACAAAAGTTTAATTCTTAAATTAACTTGTGCAATTTGTAGATAAAATACTACTGATATTGAAATAAGTATTGACTTAAAAAACACCAAACCCCAACAACTTCAAAACCCAAGGACAGTGCCTTGCAATGAAAAGCAAAGGCTGAATCTCATCTCTATTGACATGTTTTATGGAACAGAAATTAAAACAATGTATTACATATCTGTGCCTAATAAAGGAATGGTCCAACAGTTTCCAGTAAAGTAGGAATGAACTTTAGGCTGTCCACATTCTAAAGGAAATTAAACCCACATCAACCACCTCCAAGGAAGAATCTTATCTCCTGTATAGGATATACCCCCTATTTCCATCTAAAATCTAAATTGGCTTTTGCTGTTTACTACTTTGTAAGGTTAATCAAGCTGTTTTCCCCCAAAAATGAAGGCATACTTCTATTTTGAATAAAGTAACAGTGACCAGTTGATGTGGTCATTAAAACAAGTATTTTCTTGTAGCTTTTTCAAACACTGAACATTTTTCCTAAATGCATGCACTTTTCTTAAACGTCACTTTAAAAAAAGTTAAGTTAACCAATATAAGGATGTGACAGTAAAATTTGAATGACTTGTGGTGTTCCTGAGGTTTTTCAATTTTTATCGTTCTGGGATTAGAAGCTTTTTATTTTCACTTGTTGCCAATTGTCTGGATGTAATTTTGCTGCTGTCTTTTCCATAGCCATAGTTACCTAATGGTATAAACAGATCTTAAGTAACTTACATTTGTCAGTGCAGCAAACTGTCCATTGCTAAATTGAAATGTCATTAGGAAATGTCTTGCCTCATCCACAGAGTCATTAACTTAACTAAAGCAATATCTGCTTTTTCAAGAGCCACATTTATGGTATTTGGGGTTTATAATTATTTTCCCTACTCCATTTTAAGCTACAGATGTGTCAGTGGATATAATGGTATCATCAGAAGAATATGCCATTTGAAGTTCTTCCTGTTGTTGAAGTAAATTATTTCATATCCACAGATTTATTTGTGGAATATTAGTAACATAATGCTATTCATTGGCATATAGAGAAGGTAATGGGATAATCTTGTGAAAAAAAGTTCATGCTTGACAAATAGTTGCTGTGAAAGGAAACACTCTCCAAAAGCAGAGGGTAAATTTTTTCATGGGTCTAGGTTGGAATCAAGAAATTTTTTGTAGATAAGGGTATAACTGCTCAGCTTCTGAGAAAAAAAAATCCTTTTTGAGATATTCAAGGACATTTCATATACAGTTTTTTGTATATCTGAATAAAACAGCCTGTCACACAGATTTTCTGTTGTTTCATTCTGAAACAGCATGCCTTTTTTTATATTATATAGTTTTCAATGTGATGAAAAGATTTAGCTCCAAAGCCTAAATTTATACTGCAAAATATTTTGTATTAAGTCTGGAAAATGAAAGTGACAAGTGCTCAAGTGTTTCTGTGAGATGGAAATGCTAAATACTTTTTTCTTCTGCTTTACAGTGCTATTGTCAGTTTTGCAAAACCTCAGAACATGGGTGTCTTGGTAGCAGAAGCACTGGACAAAGTAAGTCGGGAAGAAGTAGTCAGGGTTTCTTCATAAATCTAAACATGAAAAAAAGTTAAAAAGTGAACTTTCCCTTAACTGGTGTCTGGCAGTTGCAGGTGTTTCATCTGCCACTAAATGTTCTTGGGATAACCTATTTCTGTAGAGGTTGTGTGGCTGAGCTGCTGCATGGCTAAAAAGTGACTGGCCCTCTCTCCTTTCTCTGACTGCACTCCTGGTTACTGCAGCGTGGCCTGGGCAGCTGTGCACACCTGTCCTGAGAAGCACAGCCACACACTGAGGTGTGTCCTGGTGCATTAGCCTTAGTAAAGTACAGGAAACAATTGCCAGTGTCTGGCCCAGCTGGGATTACAGTGCAGAGCAAAACCTTCTCTTCAGTGCTTTATCCCACCGTGGAAATCACTCTGACTCCTGAAAGGGTCCAGCAAAAATACAGAGCTGCCTGGGGGAGGTGGGTGGCAGGACTGGCAGGTGCAGGGGACCCCAGGACGGTGATCCGGTGTCCTGCTCTGTGAATGATCCCCAAGACAGCAGGCACAGCATGTCCTACTGCTGCCCCATATCTTGCTGTTTCATCTGAGGCCTGACATCACTCAGTCAAGCTGCTTCTGACTTCTCCCTTAGGAATACTACGGGCTCCTGTAAAATCTTGTATCCCACAGCTGCTAATGGACCCTCCTGTTTATCACATGCTCACAGCTTCTGCCCTGTGTCTCGTTGGTCTTGGTGCAGACTTACACCTGCCCTTTGGAAGAGCTGATGTCACAAGCAGCTCTTTGGTTTGCATGGTGCTCCAAAGATCTGACAGTTACCATCTCCTTGTTACACACTCGCAATCTTCAGACTCTGAAGCATACAAAGGTCCTCGTACCTAGAGCTCAGTAAAACATCAGCTGCATAATTTCAACACAAGCCTTTTAACAACAGTTGTGTTTATAGCTTTAGCCTATAAATCTTCATTTTTTGCTTAGACTTTTTTAAGGAGAACAGATACAAATCATCCTCTTTCTCTTCCACCTGCCCCCATCTCCTCTGTTCCATCTCCTCTGACCCACCATTTCCTTCTCCTGTTGGTTTCCAGAATCTTGTATATTAAGCTTCCTCGCTACTTCAGTGTGATAATCAGCTACTGTAATAATGATGATTTTGAACCTGGGAAAATAAGAATTTAATTCAGCTTACTGCTAACTCCGGCATACTGATTATTTGCTGTATTTTCCTTATCTTGGAAGCTCATTGTATGAACTACAAAACAAGGGAAGGAAAAAAAAATCAAAAATTGCCTAAAGGTAGTCAGACTAATATCACTTTGAAAACAGGAATTATAACTAAATATACTGAGTTACCATAAGATCTGTATATTGATCACTTGAACTTTTTGTGGGTTTAGGTTTTACTACTCCTTTTAAACTACTTTAATGGGATGAAATTTAAAAAGAGAATAGCTGAAAATCTGTATTTTATCACAACTTTTTTTCTCCCCCCTTTAATGTTACAGATGAGCCACAAAATCCATGCAGCAACTTTACAAGTGGCTCACCAAAAGCCACAGCCTACCTTGGAGAAGTTCATACTGCCTAAAAGAATTTACATTATTCAACAGCCACGGAAATGTTAAGATAATCGTTAAAACACTTATGTTTACTTAAAAGTGAGTTTCTATTCTATATAGCACTTAGCACACTGTGGTGAAGTGCTCAAAAGCTCTGTGCCTTGTATCTTGCTGTGTTTCTGTTACTGACAATAAAATATAAGAAGAGTTACTAAATGTACTCAGGATTTCTTACAATATCATGGCTTCTGTCTAATCTGGTGTTACTGGTATGTAGTAATTACTCAGTGCCAAAAGGTCTAAGTTTCACGTACTGTGTGAGTTTTGAGTGAAGGAATGGAAACTGTCAGTCCTGTTGTTTTGGGGTTTCGTTAGTTTAATGGTAGCAAACCTGATGTGAACTTGATTCTAAGAAAGCAGGTCATGACTGAAAAACATGGGGCTTCTTTCAATTGAGCCTGAGATTTTCCATGCTGAATCCATGCCTGAGGCTTACTGCATGATAGGTAATTTACAAAGTCCTGGGAAGGATTTCAGTGCAATGAAAGAAGTATTTTTTGCTTGCATTTCTTTCTGTAAAAAAAACCCAGCTCCTCTGTAGGGATCCAGCAAGCAGGAAGGACTGAGTGGAAACCTGTTTGGGGCTGGGCTGGATAAATGGAGGAAGTACCTGACTTGGAGCTGAACCCTTGGCATCAGAGGGCAGGTAGCAGGGAAGAGCTGAGGTGCAGCAAATGCTGTGACTGGAGTTTGGAGTTAGACTTGGTAGAATGGGGTGTGAGACTTAGCAGTGACTGGTAGTAGTAGAGTCATGAAGGGTCAAGCTTAGAAATGGGGAAGAACAAGTGTAAATCCCAGTCCAGGCAATGTCCTTGAGCCATGACCTGCTTGCAGTGACAGCAGGGACAACAGAGAGAGCCAGAGGATAATTCTGTCCTGCTGTTGGGAGTTGGTTGTGGAGCTCCACTGATTCAGAATTTAATTCTGCTGTGACTATTTTTTTTTTACAGTAGTGATTGCAGAATAGTATTGTCCCAAAACTGGCTCTTTCACCCTTTTAATGTGCAAGAAACTGATCTCCACACAAAGTGCAGGTTTTTGATTTATTTACAGTTGTGTGCAGAAAGGGGTGCTGGGTGGTGCATTTTCAGAGCTAGCATGGAGACAGACCAAGGCAGGCACACCCATCTACAGTCTCAGGCCAGGCAGGTCTTACTCTGCTCCATGGTTAAGTTGCTGTTAGCTTTCCTCTCTGCTTCAGACTCAAGGCCTAGTGTCCCAACACGTCATGGTATGTGCTCATGAGCTGTGGCCTCTTGGTGGGCAGAGGGGGTTGAGCTAGGCATGTGGCTTTTACCATTATAATTATGATATAATGAGGAAAGTTCATAGCAAGGGCAAGTTCTCACCACAGAAGCAATCAGACCTGGGGATTTGTTGGCCCATCAAAAAGGTCCTGAATAAGAAGGGTGATCTTTTTATTCCCTCCCCTTCAATGACCTAGGACATCAAATTTCTGCTTTCTACATTCCTGTGGCTGTTGCTCCCATTGCTTAGCTGCTTTGTTCTCTGTCTTATTATTTGGAACTTTGCTCCTGTTATTCATCAATTCCCCACTTCCATACTTATGATTCTTCTTATACATATCATAAGTCTCACTTTGGAACCATCACATATTTTCCTGAAAGGAATCACAGGGCTGACAGGACCCAAGTCAATTGCTTCATGATTTCCCAAATGCAAATACATAGTGCTACAATTTAGACAAAACATAATAGGGTTAGTATTAGGAAAACAAGGAGGTAAAACATCTCATTTAAACTCCGTTTAGTGATGGTAAGTGACCATCTGAAAAGTGTCCCACCAGTCCCACCATCCATCCATGTGTTCTCAATTCACTTGTTCCAACCCCTGTGTGCTTTCCACATCACAATGGACAGTACAGTAATCAAAATATTTTACTCATTCTTCTGAGCTTTTTTCAGCAGTTGTTGCAGATCATCATGCTGTAATAATTTTCTTACTAAAGTAAGATTCATTTCAACAGGCAGCATATAATTATACTGCAATAGCTGATATAATGTGACAGGAGCTGAATAATTGAAATCCCACCCATTGATTTTGGTGAAATTACAAACACAAACCTTAGAGTAATCATCTGTATCTACAATATGGTTATATACAAATATGAAGCCACAAAGTGTTCTCCTATAAGCACATCATTTTCCAGTATATAAAAGTACAGGTTCATGAGCTTCATCAGGATGGATTTCAAAATGACAAACACTGTTCTGGATGCAGATGAACGTCAGGGCTGTGGTGTTAGTGCACAGGTTTGTCCCTGTTCCCATACAGTGCATGTGCTACCACTGGTGGTGTGCCATTCCCCATGGGCCCGTGTCCTGTGCTCTGGGGTAGGGCTCAGTTATCATTCAGGCCTAGTGCAGTGACTGAGTGAGGGACACCAAAGCATCCTATATGGATTAGAACCAGGACTGTGCTACTGATTATAAGTAAAAATCACTAAATGCCACCAAAGCTGGAGTTCCTTTGCAAATTCAGTCATTATTCCAAATTACTTCTTGAAGTTCAGTGGGTGAAGGTGCCTTCTTCACCTTCTCTTAAAATTGTTGCTGCTGCTGTTGGTTGTATCCACAACTGAGTTCAGACTTAGCTAAGAGGCAAAGAACTTTCACCTTGGGTTGTACGAAGGGACTCTGGGATCAACTATGAGCTTGCTCTTTTATTCTTTCCCACTGAGGCAATATATCAGATAAGAGCCATTGATTAGTTTCTAATGCTGGTAGAGAAGACCACAAAGGGTGTTGCAATTTGCTTAAATCATTTGTGGTTGTGCTCAGGTTATTTAAAAGTACTTCAGCATCTGTACAGTTTAGAACTCCCAAGTCCCTGTGTTTCCAGTGACATCTCTTCTTGTTCCTTTTGGAGAAGTGGGGGTTTGCCCTTGCAGCCAAGCTGTCTTGCATGGGAAGCACTTAAGAATGGTGACCACATTGATTTAAGGGTAGAAATATTAGTCTGCATTACTAGTTCTATTTGTTTAAGAAATGAAGGTGGATTAACAACATTTGTTGCTGATCTGCATTTTTGATCACATGGTCTAATTTCAAAAATCTGTGGGGATTGAATTTTCTCATCCTCTTTGACTGGGGCACATGTAGTTGTCTTGGTGTCAATAATACCTACTTTGAGTTTAAATGTTAGTCCCACATTATGGTGGTCCCAAAGGCATATAACAAAAACAGGTTTAACCAGGGTAACATTATACCAGAAATCCTACCTTTTGGTGGCACAAAATTTTGAGTCTTTTGCGCTTAATTCTGTTGTACTATGAAACATCGAAATCTGAGTGGCTTTCCCATGTGTAGATCCATTGATCATTCTGCAGCCTATCTGAATTTCTTCTTGGGTTTTCCTTTCAACAGAGGAACCCAACTATATCTATCCCAACCCTACCTATGTTCTAAATATGCTTCAGCTTCATGCATAAGCAGAATAGTGAAATTGTACACTAAAATTGTATACTTAAATTCATGCTTAATGTGAAAGGTGATAATCAAAAAATGGTTATACTGTCAATGAGGATTCTTTTTAAAGTGTGCTTTCCACATGACTGCAGTGGAAAGCTATTGCAAACATATGAGATACTTCTCTAAAATCAAGAGGTCCTGGGAAGGTTACCCAGAGTTAGTGTTGCCATTTAACACTAATGTCTGCATCTTTTCATCCATCCATCAAATGTAAATACACTTGTGCTGATTAAAGATTAAATTATGATCACAGGAGGTGGTGATTAGTAGCATATGCAATAAATGATTTGGTTACACCTTGAATAAATAGAAAAAATTAAAATACTTCTTGTCCTTTGAAGACAACTGCTTTTTATCTCTGGTTCCATACTGACTGATAGCTACTTGTGAAATACTATCAGTGTTATCCTGGACAACAGCAACAAGATACTTTATGGGTGTTGAAGTTGTAGGTATGGGGTTTGGAAAACAGTCTGCTTTTGTATCTTTTATAGCACACTTCTATTCCCCGGGCTGGCTGTATGGCAGTGAATATTGATATGAAGGTCAGTGAACAAACAGGACTTAAGTCAAAGCTGTCCATGTGTCAAATGACTATCCATGCTCTCAAAGCCAAAAATAGCACAGTGCACTCTAATATATCGATGGCCAATACATGCTCCCTAAAATATAATATTAATAACAAAGAATATTAATAAAATCTTCTTTAGAATTCTAATCTTTATGCTTTTTGTTTCTGACAAAAATCAACAACCACTGAAAAGTTGTAGGCTCTGATTCGGCAGGCCTTTATGGACGTCATTTTTATGAAGCTTGTTATAAATATCCCATGTATTAATCTGGGGGTGGGAATGGATGTAAATATTGTTTGTATAAAATTAAGTTTGGGAGAGAATCTTGCAGAGCAAAAACAACAG